>MU182472.1:141465-248314 GCA_016904865.1 Pissodes strobi | reverse complement strand
TATCTTCAAAACAAATAGAGATATAGTTATGGTTTAAAGATGTACTTATAGAACTGTTTTTGTACATTAAAACGTGCATAATATCTCAATTTGCGCAAATTTTCGAGTACATCATTTTGCCTTTGCCCGGCAGACTTCTTCTTATGAAACATGTAAAATTATTTTTCATGAACTTACTAACAAACTTCGTCATCTATAAAGTATAAAGTATCTCTTCAAAGGGGATTATTACCTTCAAACCAACAATGCAAATTCTAAAACCACAAAACATGAAAAATTGTATCGAGGCAGACCTAATCTAACATATAACCTGATATGTGACACATCGTGAATGTCTTCCGTTAGCAGTTTATATGTCATCTAGATAGACGAACCGTCGTGTAAAACGACACCCCAAAAAATGTTTTTCAACCCGTTTGGGTTTGATTAATGTGTCTCCACTTCGAAATATTGAAAGTCGTATATTAAAGAAATACTTTGATTTAATGTACTTTGAGGGTATATTTACCGCTGGAATTAATGACATGTATTTATATATTAAAGGAACTTCTAACTTTAGATAAGTATGTGGATATGCCATCAAACTTTAAGGTAAAAATATAGTTAATGATATCTGCTGTCGTTTGTTTTATGAAAAATAAGTTGTCTCTGAGAGTCGCTCATGCTCATGCTACTATTACTAGATATACAAATTATCTATTTTTAAGTTTCTACTAACTCTTCTGAACACGGATTTTTTCTTGCTGCGGATAGTCAATATTTTTATTTAAACTATATTTGTATTTATTTTAATTTAATTAAAATTTGACTCTCTAAAACTACTCCACACTAACCGAAGCTAACCATTAGCTAAATTAAATCGCACTTTCAGCTAAACTAAAGCAGAAATGCGGTATATGGATGAGCTCAACTTTAGTCAGAGAACAATCTGACTAAAGTTGAGCTCATCCATATAGAAAATTTCTGCAAAAAGAAATCGCAATGCAGTTTTTTGTTTGAAAACTTGCAGATACAATCTATACACTTAATTTTTCTCTGTATAAATGATTTCGGCTATGCAAAAGTTAAATATAGGTTATTAAGTGCGCGCACATTTTAATATAAACTGCTGGATACTCGAAGTGCATAACGTAATTTTTTGGGGTATTTTTAAGGTTCGATATTTTAAAAACGGTAAGCTAAATTAAAACGCGATTTGCGGAGTTTTTTTGCTCAAGGTATGTAGATTTTATCCTTGGCTGCTGGATTGTCAAGTGTGACCGGAAAAGGTTTGTACAGGGTTAGTTTGGGTTAGTTAACTAAAATCCTGCATTTTATACAACATTTTATTTAAGGATATTTTTTACAAAACAATATTTTATTTATTCTTATATACACCAGAATAATCTACGATTAGATACAAAAAAACAGTTTGTTGCATTTTTTGAAATTCTCATTTTCTTGGGATATACAGGGTATTTTCGAAAATATTGACATATATCCCAGGAAAATGAGAATTTCAAAAAACGCAACAAACTTTTTTTTTTGTATCTAATCGTAGATTATTCTGGTGTATATAAGAATAAATAAAATATTGTTTTGTAAAAAATATACTGAAATAAAATGTTGTAAAAATGCCGGGTTTTAGTTTACACTCTGTACAAACCTTTTCCCGTCATATCTGACGATCCAGCAGCCAAGAAATTACGTTATGCACTTCGAGTGTTCAGCAGTTTATTTCTTTAGGAAGCTTCCTGGGCCCAGATAGATTCTGATACGTTTTTCCAATACTTACCATTTTACATAGCGCGACAGTTACACGTCAAAATTCACTCTCGCATAAACCTTCGGCAAATTAACATCTTAAATATTACATGAAGATAGTCGGGCGTGGGTCCCTTTTTCCCATTTGTATTCATCAGGGTCCTTGAATTTAGTAACATGTCTTTACTAAGGTTGAAGGACACTTGTGAAAATGTCATTGCCGCGTTTTAATGAGTTGGGATTTAGCTTGAAGGCGTGTGAATATTTCTTAAACCCAGCAACAGGTAACTATTGTGGTTCATTGTTGTGTTAAAGAACGACAATCCCTTCAAATATATGTATATGTTCTCCAGTAATCAGTACAAAAATAATTATTCATAAGTAGGTGAGATCCCAGTAGCATGCCGTAATAGTATAATCCATAACGAGGGCAGTAAGAACTAGGATTAGGATGAAAATTTACCGATTTTCCTAATTCCTGATAAACGGTAATCATTTTTTAAAATTATAAACTGAGCTTTATCCACAATACCGAAAAATAATTTTTGCACTCGACGCGCGTTTTGCTAACCATGTTAGCATCATCAGGAGATGATTAAGACTGTCAGTCTTAATCATCTCCTGATGATGCTAACATGGTTAGCGAAACGCGCGTCGAATGCAAAAATTCTGTTTCGGTATTGTGGATAAAGCTCAGTTTATAGCATGTTGCCGAAGGTTCCAAACCTCAACACATTTTTAAAAATTACCAGTTTTCCGGTAATAATAGAGTTTTTACATAAATGACGAATAATCAAATTAAACACTCAAAACTTGTATTTAAGTAGGTAATAAAACAAAAATTAATTTTTAAAACAAGATTAAACTTCTTAAAACTTAAAACGTATTAATCAAGTTTTTAAATAAAGGGAAAAAGTAATTCAACATCTTCCCCTTTGGTAAAACATAATATGTTTTTATAAGGTATGTTCGTACACAGCTTTTCAACTAATAACTGTTTGTAGTGGAAGCTGTTCCTGCCCCAGGGGCAGAATATTCCATTACTTAACAAGTGTTAAAAGTATACTAGTTTTTAGACGAGGAGGTCATTTAACAACAAAGATCTGCGTACACCCCTTCAATATCGGCGTACCGGAAGCTTCACGCTTGCGTAATAATGATGAAATCATGAAAACCTTCACGTGTAGTATATGCAACCGGCATTGAGCGTTTGTTTACTATTTTAGAACATCTAATATTCCACTTCACGCATGGCACTCCACTCCGGGGCACAATCAAACAAAACTAACCCCACTAACCCAAGGCATGCCCAAAATCAATAAAAAAATAATTATAATCGAATCTTACATCTTTTCCAACTTTTCAATCTTCTCTGAAAACGATTCCCAGGTGCCTATAGTATTTGTACTTAAATCACATCGGGGAGCAACAGTGATGATATTCAATTCAATTGGCTAGTTTTTAAAGCGCCACTTGAGTCACTGTAATCGCAACTAACAACATAGGGGAAAGTGTTCTAATATCGATCACTTAAGGTTACTTAAGGTGTTACATAGAAACTATGACTCTAAAAAATGTTTTTATTATTAATACATCTGTAACATCATTGGTGTTTATAACCTGTGCACAGAAACGAAAAAATATACAGTTTCATAACAAAAATAACTTAACCTCCTAAAACCTACATGATCGATATTGCCCTAATATATCTGGGAAATATCAACCATCAGTTAGGTTAATATCGATCATGTTACGTATCTATGGCCAAAATGTCTAAAACGCTGTTTTACACCTTACATTTATTACAAACAAAGTTTGCTGCTTCTTCAATTATAGAGCAGTCGGCATGAGCCCATAGGCCACATGAGCGACATCCCCACCAACTTTCATTGGACATTCCAAATTCGTCACAAATGCAACATCTCTCACCATCTCCATCACCTACACTGGTTTTCTTTTTCCTCGAGAACTAATTTGTAGGGTGTTGAGCTCATTATTTCAGATTTTTGTTTTCTAGTATTTCTTCTTATTTGGGTTGGGATTGGATGTATGTCCTCAAAGGACTTATTAATTTTCTCTCTAATAAAAACTGATCTGTCATCTGTTATGGCCTCGTCATCAAGTACTTCGTCTATATCATATGAGTCGTTACTGGATGATGAAGAGACAGGTTTCCTCTTATAGATATTTGGAATTGGTGCAGTTCTTACTATGTTGTCTGGTGGTAAGCTACTACGAACAAAGATATCCCGCAAAGCAGGCGATGGAATGCCCCCTTCTTTATTTGAAAACGTACCACTGGGAGCTGAAATTAATTTTTCTGGGTTAGTTGTATCAGCACCATTTGCAGTAACATGAAGTGGTGGAGAGCGCGTTGCAAATTCTTCATCGCCAAATATATTTCTATTTAGGAGGTATACGCCTGTAGTTCGAAACCCTTTTGTGCCTTTTTTAATAGATGTTACTCTATATGGTATACTGCTATATCTGACACATCTATTCTCTCATAATTGTGTGACCGCATGAATTGTTCACATTCCTGGTAATATGTGGATTTTAAGGAGCTAAAGAATGTCATATCCAGTGGTTGTGTTTTGTGGGAACTGTGGGGAGGAAGTGATACAATATGTATTCCATTTTGACGACAGTAATTATATGCACTTAAGTTTGAATGTGAAGTGTGGTTATCTAAGACAAGAAGTACGGGGTCCTCTATAGTAGGCTTCACAAGATAAACAAAATGTTTCAGCCATGCCAGGAATAAGTCCTCGGTAATCCATCCTGATTTTGAACAACGAGAGATAGATCCAAGAGGACCGTTTCTTCCTAAGCTGTCGCTCATCCGCATAAACATTGGGGGTGAATAGTTAAATAACCCAGCCCTACCCTGCAAATCTTTTCAGATTTTCAATAATATAGTAACATGAAATTTGTTTCATTAGATTTACAACGTTTTAATTTATTGTGCGTTACTAAAAATTACGGAAGTGCTTCTAATTTATTTTCAGAATAGTATATTGTGTAACTAGGAGGAAAAGCAAAACATTCCTGGACGACTGTGGTAATTGCTGGACAAGGCGCAGCCGAGGCCAGCAACACAGGAGTCCAGGAATGTGCTTTTCCTACGAATTGCACATACTATTTTTTATCCGATCGAAATTAATTAGAATGCGTACTCAAAATAGAGCCAAATCTTACTCTAAATAAAAACGGTGTTTTAAATTTAAACTCAACATAATATCAAGTTTTGAATCGAGCGAGCTTGAAATTTATTACGTAACTACGGAAATAGCATCTAAATGTTGCTTTTGATAGACGTCAG
This sequence comes from Pissodes strobi, assembly GCA_016904865.1. NCBI lineage: Eukaryota > Metazoa > Arthropoda > Insecta > Coleoptera > Curculionidae > Pissodes > Pissodes strobi. The sequence continues at coordinate 243,249 of MU182472.1, read as the reverse complement.
ATCTGACAAACAAGGCGTTTGAATAGAACAGAAGTGTTACATTCCCGGCCTAGGACGGGAATGTTATATTCCCGGACAGTTATTTTCTATTCTTGTACAGTTATTGCATGTTGCCAAGCAACGAATACAACATACTGGAATCATGACTTTTGCGGTGAGAAAACACATCGGAAAGGTGTCGTTTTTCGTCCGATCGGATAAAAAAGCATTTTCCGGTCTCTTTAGCCGCAGCTTCGGGCGAATTTGTCGTGGATTTTGAAGGGAATATTCATTTTAAATTCAGTTCGCTTCGTGTCATTACATGGCCTGAAAAATCACGAGACCGTAAAACTGAACCGCTAAGGGCACTGTCAGGATGCGCAGTGCCCGACACTCCAACTTTCCGATTTCGATAGAGATGAATAGCTGGTTATTGCATAAGCTGTGCTTGTAAGTAGAAAGTTTTGATTTGTAATAAAAACTAGATACATCTCCTTTTCAAAGTAGGCAAGGTCAAAACATCTCACTTGATTTTTTTCATTAATTTTATTCTTATCACTTGTTTCTCTGCTTAATTGTTTCTGCTTAAAAATTTCTTCTTGTCATTATCAGTATTTTCTTAAGCTACGCATTGCTGGCATTTATCCTTTATTGGAATAAAAAAGCCAAATTATATTCGTAATTAATAGTATATTGTGTAACAAGTGCTGAAAATAAGACTTTTCACACGAATGAGACATATTGGTGACACGAGCCGTAGGCGAGTGTCATAAAGTCTCATGCGAGTGTGAAAAGTCTTTTCAGCACGTGTAGCACACTATACTTTTTCTACGACTGCTACATACAGGGTGCCCCACTGGGAGTGTGGTAGAAAAGTACATGTTATATGGAAAACTTTTTTATTATTGATTTATCAGTAAATTTTATTCCTAATGAAAGAAGCTACGTGAGTAAGAGATTCTCGCCAAACTATAACTAGGGGCACAGTCCTAAAATGGGGCCACCGGTGTGGGGTCCCTATTTTCCAAATATTTTGAAAAAGAGGCTCTGGGGGGCGACGTCCTAAAATGGGGCCCCATGGGGGCGAACCCTAGAATGGGGCCCATGATGCATTTAAAGATCCTTTACACAAGTAATGCACTATGTAAAAATCGCTCCTATTGGTCGATCCATCTCATATTACGATATGTCTGCGTGATGCAATCGGTTTCTATCAAGAGTTCTAGTGGTGTAGAGGTTTAGATCGTTGGGTCTCACCTGGAAAACGCTGGTTCGAATCCCGTTGCTTTTTTTATATTTTTTTAAAGATTATGTTTCTAAACAGCCTTTTTTCTTGATTTTGAGTATGTCTTGGGTTAGATTGGGTTAGCACCTGGTTAGTTTACTTTTCTTGAGCCCCCGTAGCTAGCGAAGCGAGCGGAGGGCCATGCGGATCGACCAATGGGAAAGGCCGATTTTTATATAGTGCACTATTTGTGTAAAGGATCTTATAATGCGCCTATGATATGGGAGTCCCATTTTTTACAGATTTAGGAATGGAGCCCCCGGGGGCGAAGCCCTAAAATTGGACCCCAAGCCTTAAAAGGGGGCCCCTGGTATAAGAGTCCCATTTTCTACATTTTTGCAAAAAGGGGCAGCTGGGGGGGGGTGAAGCCCTAAAATTGGGCCCCCTTTTTTAGAGATCTGGGAATGGGACCTCTGAGGGCGAAGCTCTTTAATCGAAATACCCGAATTATACTCTATTTCGAAATGGTGCGAAGTAATAAAACCTACTTATAAATGCAAAACGCTAGCAGAGTGGTCAAATAAATTTTTGTGATTTCTAAATATTTAGCCACAGCTGTTATAGCCTGCTGTATTATATTTTAACCATTCCACCCTGTTTTGTATGGCAATCCCGCTGCAAACAATAGGCTTTATTAGGAAAGGGGCCATTTTCTACCTGCAGTAGCGTACGTTTGGGTATTTAATTTAAAGTACCTGTTTTACCTAAGTACTTTTATTTATTCACTTATTTATGTATATTCAAAAACAGTTAGTATTACTGTAACATTTTATCACATATAATATTTATATAATAAGGTATAAGAATTGCGATTTTGTGTAAACAGTTATGTAGAGAACTATGGTATATCATTTTCGTCGTCAGAAAAATCCGTCGAATCTTCGTCATGTTCCAAGGATATAATTAAAGGCTCTACAATTAGGTCAATTAAATGGTCTAGTTTCCACATTTTTTCTTCTTCTTTTATAACATGCTCAATACACTTACGCCATTTTTCAGAATCGACATTTTTTAAAGATTCCTCAAAGATAATTTTAACATCTTTCATTTTAAACGTCGTGTTTCTCGTTGCTACATAACTTTTTACTTGGGCCCAAACAAGTTCAATGGGATTTAATTCGCAATGATACGGAGGCAGACGAAGAATAGTAATATTTCGTTTCTGTGCAATTTTGTCAACTACATACTCGGTGAAACGAGCTTTATTTGAGGACACTATGGACAACAGTTCCTTTTCACCATACTTTCATCAAATGGTATGTTATTCTGTCTGAACCACTGAATAATATCCGCTTTTCTCCATGAATTAGTTGGTATTCTATCAACTTTTCTGGAATGATAACTCGCATTGTCCATCACTATCACAGAATTAGGTAGAATGAGATCTAACATTTGTTCAAAATGTTCTTCGAACACATCGCCATTCATGTCTTCATGGTAATCGCCAGAATGATTTGACTCAAACATTAACAAACCGCCCTCAACAAAACCATCAACACTTCCAAGGTGTGTAATAATCAGTCGCTTTCCTTTCCCAGATGGTGGTTTTAGTCCGGTGGACCAGCCTTCTAAGAATGCTTGACGAAAACTTGAAATATTTTTGTCTTGCCAAATCTTCCCAACCGTATATCCTTCATTAAGCCATGTTTCGTCCAGATAATAAATCTTTCTATTCTCACTTCGAAACTGCTTTATCTGTCTTAAGTAATGTCTCCTATACAGAGGATTTTGATGTTTGAGGGCGTCATATACATTAAGAATAATATTCTTTTCGTTAACAGAAAATGGACATTTGCTCGCTCGTTTCACTGGAGAGAAAACTGAATTAGCCATTTTAATTGAAACAAACACACTGTGTCTTCTTCGGAAGAACAAATATAACTGAAAAATTACAATTACTTAAACTTTAGGGTATGCATACAAAAAATCGTCAAATTTGAATGTTTACAATAGTAATAAAAAAACCTAAGTGTGATAAATATAATGCTGGGAAAGTCCGAGCATTAGGACAGGTAAACGTTTAAAATATGTACGTATATGTACGTAATTATGTACGCCATTGTATCAGCCATCAGAAAATTATTTATTACTTCGCATCATTTCGAAATAGAGTATAGCGTGTGAAAAGTATACTTTGCACACGCCGTGTGCAAAGTATACTTTTCACACGATGTTTGAAATGTTCAGTTTTCAAGAGCAGTTATTAGTGCGTTTTTGTCTATTTTCAGGGCAGTCGTAGAAAAAGATATTTCTATACATTGTTAGTGTTACAAATGGTTTGCCTTCTTCTTGGCACTGAGTTTTATAAACTTTTTAAAAGTCAGTTATTGCTTTGCCACCTTCTATATAATGTTTTTCTCTAAGCGCTCTTTTATAATGACTGTCGATTTTAGATATGTTCGGCACACACACTAAAGGAGAATCCTATACCGCTCAACGAGCGGTGCGTGTGCAGAAAAGGTGATGGACGTTACTCGGAAGTCCATACCAGAGCTAGGCAGTCTTCCAGATAAAGAAGTCCCATAACAGACGTCCTAGGTGTTCGCAACTGAATCGTATGTTGATGAGCAGCTTGTGTTTGAGGGGTGTTTCTGTTTGGCACAACTCTGGGCGGAATCATAAGCGCCAGCTCGTTCGAACACCTTCCGTAGTAGTATCGATAGTAAAAAGATAGGTCCGCCACTTTTCTTCGATGTTCAAGGCTATCAAGGTTTTTAATCAACTCTGGGTCATCCACAAGACGGACTGCTCTCCGTTGTATGGAATCTAATATCTTGAGCAAGTGTTTGGGTGCCGAGCTCCACACATGGGAACATTATTCCAGAGATGGCCTTATTTGGACCTTATAGAACAATAAGAGCTGATGAGATGTATATAACTTTCCTGCTTTATAGAGTGCTCCTAGCTGCCTTGACGATTTTGGTGACGCGATTACGGCAAGACGTGTTGTTTTCAACGTTGATGCCCAGCAAGCTTATGGATGATGCCAGAGTCAGTGCTTGTCCTGCCATTGTGTTCCTCAACTTATTTCACGATGGCGTTCATATCCTCATTGATGGCAGCAATCTGATTTTCTCACTTGCGTTTGGAACGGGCAGCGGTTATTGGAGTTGGCGACATGAATGAGGATATAAGAGTGCTGTCGTTTACAGAGCTGCAAAGTGAATAGTTTGTCATGTCTAAGAGATCGTCAATATAGAGCAGGAACCAGTGTGGGATATAATATACATACCTGAGGACCTCTTGCATTGATTTTAAATTCCTCCGTGAGATGTCCATCAATACCGACTCGGATGCTTCAATCCCTTAAGCAATTGGAAATCCATAGAAGCAGTGCTGGTGATAATCCGTATGTTGTCAATTTGCTTAAAAATCCGTCATGTCAAACCCTATCAAATGCTTTGGATATGTCGAGAGCTGCTGCACGAGATTCGCTGTAGCTCTCGAGGGTTTTGGTCCATAGGTAGGTCACGTAAGTCAGGATATGCCGTTGATCTGTACCTGCGTAATCCATGCTTACGATGTCGGCCGTCGAGATATTTTAAGAGCTGTTCGTTGATCAGTGTCCCCACCACTTTACACATGACAGGAACTAAGGCAATTGGACGGTAGTTATTTGGAATCGTTTTTTTTTGCCTTTCGTCGGTATTGGTTGCACTTGAGCGCATTTCTAGCGAGAAGGCAAGCATGAAGGTATGATAGGGAGAAAAGCCTGCATAGTGGAACTGAACGTTACGATTCGTTATTTCGATGAATGTTTTTAAGAAAATTACTGCTTTTGTAAAAATTAGCTACAAAGAGTACTACTACTTTCACTATTTCAATAATTGTTAATGAAAGAGCGCGAAATTCACTTACACTTCCAAACAGAACAAAAATCATCAGGAATAGGATAAGCGCACAAGTATAATAGTTGTTGAACAAGTAGGCTTATATGTTTTGTAATTTAAACTACCTGTGGCCAAAGAAAATTTTTACTAATTTTCTTTCCTGTGGCTTTGTATAGGTGCAAAGGTTCGAGCAGTACAAACATGATAAAACCCGCTCGCTCGGTTCCATTTATTGAGCATGCGATTTGACACTCTTTAGATGCCTACATATGTTGCCATTTGAAAAAATGAATTATCACCAGATATTACCAGTTTTTTTAACATACAATTAAAATACATTGGTTATCTACTTAAAACCTACATTAAAAAAAATCTAAACCTAAATTAGAGAACTACATAACCCAATATATAAATTGAAAAATTGATAAAATCGAGCATAAAATAAAAAAATTCTTTGCATATGATAGATGATAATACAACATTGCAACAGTTGAACTTACTGGAGTGTGTGCTTGTTAAGGTGCGTCCAGACTTGTGACAAAACGCCGTGACGTGACAGCGTCGCGAATAAATTCACGACGAGGCGAACTTCGATGCGTGTCATCGTCACCTGTCATCCCCGCGTGTCATCGTCGCGTATCATAGTCCCGTTCACAGCGTTCCGCTCATTTAAATAAAAAACAGTCGGTCATCATGGACGTTGCAGCAGCAGCGTACATAGTTATAGATCATTTATTGCGTAATTCTATAAATGTTAACGTTGTCTCCTGTCCACATTCCATCTTGATATTAAAAAAGAAAATACTAATTCGAAACAAAAATAGCCGCTACACTGGTTAAAATGCAAAACGTTCCGATGATACGCGGTCCCGTCCAGACTTGGCGAACCAAGCGGCGTAGCATCCCTTTGATGCGACGCCAAAAGACCGACAGGACATGGAACTCAGTGATGACACGCGGTAAACGCGTCGATGTCACGCGTTGCGGTTACGGAGTACCGTCCAGACTATACGCGACGAGGTTCGCGGCGGTGTCACGATAGGTGGTCTTGTCACAGGTCTGGACGCACCTTAATACTTGGCAACGTTGAAAGAAGGCTAACAAAAGCTGACAAAAAGTAGAAGGTAGATTTTTTGTATTGCTTGCTGCCTACATAAAGTTTAAGGTGCATAAAAGTTTCGTTTTATAAAGTGGATATGTTCTATTATATTACCAGTTTCAGTGTGAATTTAAGTTTTCAGTTATCACAAAGTCGTATTTGGGAAAATTAGACATGTACAAATATGGTTTTCTCAGCCACAGCCAATAAACACTACCACCACCGAACATTAACAAGAGACTAGAAGGTCCACTTTCAGTCGGCACTTTTGATGTTTATTTACCTTAAGTCGCGGCCAGACTTGAATACATACATGTCACGAGTTAAAGAGATAGGATATTCTACGCACGAAATTGAAATGTGCATGAAATGAGAATAGATAATGATGCATCCGTATTTAAATATACGTGCCTTTTCGCTTTGACTGGCCGCATGTGCTTTCAAGTTTGGGTTTTGCGGTTTTGCGTTTTCCAAAAATGTTTGTAGACTATCTTGATCGGGACTTTTCGGGTCCTACTCGGGGCGTCGGGACATGAACGGTGATAGTCCCTTTATATCGAGAAGGATGGCAACCCTACTCATTCATGCATTGTGTTTTAATATTTGATGACACGTGGTCATATTTGACGCTGTGGGTGTATTAATAAGTGAGCTTGCGCAATAAATGAAGCCGAGCGGCTTTTAGCACATAACGGGATGGACAAACGCGTCAAACGACTACAAGAAGATATTTTAGATTTTCATTTTAAAAAACGTATTAAATTTTCAGCTAAATATGAGCTATAAGCTGTATAATAGTCTATGCCGAAACATAAACAACAATTTTTAAAAAATATCGTGCAATTATTAATAATTCTATCATGTTTATATATACGGTGTAAATCCACTCAAAGCCTGTTTATCGATTACCTTCTAGCAGCGATAGGCAACAAGGCATACGTCTCGTGGATGGCCTTAAACTTTTGCCATCGATCGCCAGCGGATCATATAGAAAGTATATGGAGTTTATGCCTGGTTCACAATAAGCATAACCTATAATTTTTTCTTCTAAATAACACAAACAGTGCGGGATTTGTGTAATATGTTTAAATATTATAAATAACTGTTTATGGTAAGTACCAGTTAATTATTTGTTTAAACTTTAAGTCACAGGGAGATAGCGAAACCGAAATAAGTTAATGTTTATTCGGATTTCATGTGAAATGTCAAACTAAATTAACTAAAATAAAAACACATGAGTATGTGGAACAGAGGAACGAGGATTAGAATTACTGATTACATAATACGACAATTGAGTTAATTTACATCGATACTTAGTATTCTCGTATAGCGAAAAGCCTACTTTAAAATTGCTGTGTGTTTGAAAGCGAGTGCTTCTTTGTATTATTTTTATATATATTGTTTAAGTTTGTTTTAATACTTGGATGATTTGTATAGATGTAATATTTTTTTTCTACTTAAGTGCTAGGTAGTAGGTACTTATAATTTTATAAATGTAATAAACTCTTCGTCAATTGAATTGAATTTAAAAAAGTCTCACCGATTTGGATTTACATGTAAAATTTAGATATCGATACTTTTTGCGGGTTTGAGAATGTTTTCGAGTGAAAATTTTGGAGAGTAGAAATACAATCAACGACCACATTCGAACAGCTGATCTGATTACCACACAAGTATTCCTCCTGTTCGATGTCTGAGCTTCTTATCCTTTATAGACAGGCATTAAGACGATGTACAGGGTGATCCAGATAACTCTTTAAATATCTCTATTATTTCTGAAATTCCAAAGAAATGTTCCGAACAAAAGTTGCTTGATATCTTTTTTGTTTTACTATATACATGGTGTTTAAAAAATCAAAACACGTAACTGTTTTTTAAATGTAATATACCACATTTTTTATGATTTTGAATATTGAAGGTTTTAGAATTACCTACTATGATTTTTTCGATATAATTGTCTACCTGTTTAGATACCTGCTGCTACCTGGAGATTAGGGTTTATTTTTCAAGCATCATGGCAATAATGTTTGAAATCTGTTAATGTAATGTTTTACACAAGATGTGCTATAATATATAGTTTTAAATTATGTCTGCTAAATTGGGAAATAACACACTGTAATTAAAACTTATATTCTACCATAAACAATAAAATAAATAAAACGTATAATTTCTGGTCTGAATTAAATAATGCTCTGATTATCCCCAATTAACCTAGTCATATTTCTCGTAAATTATTTTCTGGCATTCCAATGGACTTATAATTGCTTCATTTGCACTTTCATTTAAGTTTCTTATTTCTTGGGCAATTTTTCTTCAATATTATTACTTCTTTCTCTATAGACTGAATTTTTCAAATAACCTCAAAGGAAGGCATCCATAGGCGTTAGATCTGGCTAGATCGCGCGCCAGTTGACTGTTCAATATCTAAATTATATTCAGGAATATTAGAAACCGACTAAAGACTCCAAAAAGATAAAAAAACAACCCAATAACATATCAATGAAGCTTCAATAAAACCCTTCAACCACAGCTGTAAGGTTTATAATGACAAACAGAAATCCGTTGAAATCCGGAGTAATGTTTATTTTCAATTGTAATTTTAATTTTGTTATGTTCGCAGGAAATAAGTTAACAGACTAGAATTGGTTTTTCTATTAAATATTTATATTATATATTATATATTTATATTAAATTAAATATAACACGATAATAATATAACACACAAATAAGAACACATAATATTTACTTAGGAATAGAATAAATACTTAGTTAACAGTAAGTTCTATATTACTAAACTAAATATATTTCACTATCGCTACTGTCATCTAGATAAATAACTAATTTTTCTGTTACATTTTAAGATAAAAATAGCTCTTTTCTATTTTCTTTACATGTTTTACATAATTTTCCCAGTTAATTTGGAACTTGTTTTTGTTTCACGATCAATTAAAGTTAATACACTAGAATTAAGTGAAAATGAAATATTATTACGATGAATTCCTGCTTTAAGTTGGTGCCATATTTGCTCAATGAGGTTGAATATACAGCGGTAAGGTCGTAACCGCAATACTGTGTAATCCATACTTTCCGCAAATTCATCCCAGTAATATTGTTTTTACCAGCTTTTATTTACTTTCACCTGTGGGTCTGTCTGTCTGTCTGTCTGTAATCAAATCTTGCAAGCTGAATTAGAACTACTTCTAAATGTCCGATTGACTTGAAATTTGGTACACATTTATAGTTACAATACCATATTATAATGTTAAGTTTACACCTCCCCCCCTTTCAGGGGTAGGGGAGGGGGTAGTACTTAAGTATGTCCGATTTCGTTTAAAATTGGTATATGGGGGTTTTTGGGGACAAGGAATATGAATTTTCTATCAGACTTTAGAAATTCAAAATGGCGGCTTCAACATGGCCGATACTGAGCTAAAAGTTGCAATTTTAGCTCCAATTGGCTTAAAATTTGGTATGCGTTTGTAGTTCAGATGAAAATATAAAACTATGGTCTTGCTTACACCCCCCCCCTCTTCCTTTCAAGGGTAGGCTAGGGGGCACTACTTAAAGTATGTCCGATTTCGTTTAAAATTGGTATAAGGGGGTTTTTGTGGACAAGGAATTTGAATTTTTTATCAGATATTGAAAATTTAAAATGGCGGATTCAACATGGCCGATTTTGGGTTACATGTTGCAAGTCAATTTTAGCTGACTTCTACATATCCGATTGGTTTCAAATTTGGGATGCGTTTGTAGTTCAAATGAAAATATAAAACTATGATGTTGCCATTGTTTATTCTTATGAAGACAGTGGTGTTGCTTACACTTCCCACCTCCCTTTGAAGGTTAGTGCTGAAGGCACTACTTAAAGAATTTCCGATTTAGTTTAAAATTGGTATTAGAGGGTTTTTAGGGACAAGGAATATAAATTTTTTATCAGATATTGAAAATCCAAATGGCGGATTCAAAATGGCTTTTACTATATACTACTAATCTAAGTTTTATAAATAAATATATAATATTTACTAAATTTGTGATTTTGCCGTACCATAATACATAGTAAAAAGTGAAAAATAAATAAAAGTAAAAAATTTTGTTTAAAAACAAGCTTTTATTTAAATGCACTAAAAAGAAGAAAATAAAATTTGAAGTAAATCAAACCCATTATTTTGTTACATTAAACATTTTTATGTGATATAAAAGCTTGTCGCGAGAAATTTAATCAGAAAAATCTGGCGACAAGCTTTTATATCATATAAAAATGTTTAGTATAACAAAATAATGGGTTTGATTTACTTCAAATTTTATTTTCTTCTTTTTAGTGAATTTAAATAAAAGCTTGTTTTTTAAAAAAAAAAATTAAACTTTTAAGCACTTCCAATAAGTTTTTTTTGTATAATTTTCATGAAAGTCATGCCATCATCCCATCCACTGGTTGGGGTGTCATGGGTATCAAACCACGTTTTATCTAAAACACTTATTGGTCTTTTTGTATCCTGTAGTTACTGATTTGTCTTAAATATTTCCCCCGCCATTTTTGAAGTCGCCTGGATTCCATTAGAATTTGCCTTTTATTAATCTTTTTGAATAAATCCCATTTCTTGGATGTACTTCCAGAAAGTCATTCTTGAGCACTTAATTTCAGTTTCATCTCTCTCAAGTATTTTAATTAAAATGTCTAAAGAGGGAACATATTGGTCTTCATACGTTTTATAAATTTTTTGTCGTATAATGTCCTTGTCACCACGGTCTAACTTTCTGATAACTCCAGCATCACTACGTTTTTGCGTTCTAGAATGGGCTTTTGCGTAATTTTCCTTGTAAGTAAAGCTGTTTCCTCTACAGCTTTTTACGGCACAAATTACCGCGCTCCATTAAGGTTTGAAACACCTTCTTAATAATTTCTTTAGCATCTGTTGATAGATGCACTTTTCGACTTGTTTCACTTTCACAAATCTCGCTAGAGCACTAAGGTAAGGACGCCACATTTTTAAATAATTATTATTATATACGGTAGCAAATGAAATACCAAATATCCACATGCACTATGGCTAAAGACACTAATTTAAACTGTGTTTAGGTTCATTTGAAATGTAATATCTAAAATTGTACGTGAATTTGCAAAGTATTGCGGGCCTGTGCGGACAAGTGTCATCATGTCGTCCCATAAATTTATACCTGCCCAACATTTTTTGTCGGTTTGAAATATTTCTGAATACACTTTACCCATCTACACTTGATAATTGTTATGAAAAAAGTTTCTTACTACCAGAATATTATGGGGAGATTCTCCGTCTTGTTGCCAAATTATACTTTGCCGAGTTTGAACTGGTAGTTCATCGATAAAGTAGTTTTTTCAATTTCCAAAAGGTCCAGATATCTTATTTAAGGTGCCACCGGACCTAAGACCTTAATGCCTCAAAATGCCGCACTAAACTTGTATTGAGGAACGTCCCTGAAAAGCAATTGGCTAAACAGCTTGTGGATTATAATGGGACCAAATATAAAAGTTTTGCCTGCTATATATAAATACCAGCAGAGGTAAATATTGCCTCATCGCATCAGTCCAATTTGGAATCATTGAAACTTCTCGTATAGTTTGTGTTTTTCTTTTTTCTTCGTCGTTTAATTGTTGAACTAGCGTAATTTTAATACCTTATATCGCTGACACAGTCTTTGATAGATTTTCTTGAAAATATAACAATATAATAAGACCCCTTTCTTCTTTTGTTTCGTCCTTTTCGTATTTACTAGAGATGCTAGTAATAACTTCCACATGTTAATTGTAGTTGGTACTCTCCAACCATTCTGAACATTTTCCCTATGCTGTTCTGGTGTTTTGTAGCGTTATTATCATTCTTAAAATAAAGCTAAACCATTTTCAATCTTTCAACAACATTTTGTAAAATATTACCAGAAAATAAATATGAATCAATAAATCAGACTTCCAATATCAGTGCCATGGCATTTGGAAAATAAACCTTTATCTCCAGGTAGCAGTAGGTATCTAAACAGGTAAGCAATTATATCGAAAATGTTATACCTGTTAACTTTAGCGAATCAGATGCTTGCATTTTGACATGTTGCCATGACAACAAACTAATTTTTTCACAAATATACCTACCCATAAGCACCTTAGGTGTATTAAGTGGAAATCTCCCTGGCTTGACAGCTTCAATAAAAGCAGTAGAATAAGATATTTATTTTTAACTTAAATATATAGTACATGCTATTTATCGACAACATCGGTTATAACTTTCAAAGTTCCTTTTCCACCTCTATTTCCGCACTGGCGAGTAAAGTAATGAGCCGTTGAATTTTTTCATTAAATGTCTGTGAATGAAAGTAAAATAAAAGTAATGCTTGGACACCATTTTATTCTTTTTCACACTGGATTTATGGATGAAATATGGAATAATTTCACGAAGAATGTTGCTCATGTTCTTAAACAAATCTTCTTGTTGACGATTTAGGCCAGAGTTGTTCACCAAATACGTTTAAATATTTTATATTTTTACGATAAACTTGAATATGGTCTAATTCTTTACCATTAAAGATTATACGTAACGCACTTCTTTTTCTTAATACATAATTAATTAGCACTGCTTTTTACGGCACCCAAAAGTCAACAAGGCGATTAACTACAAGGAACTTGTGAATAGGTTTTCTTTAATCTGGTATTTGTAACGTAGTATGTTAGGTGTATGAATAGTACATGACACTTTTTCTCTTTCTTTCAGTAATTCAAAATTTAGTCACATAAGCGCCATATATCGCATCTGTTATGGTGGTGTATTTTTTAGCATTACCTGACTAAAAGCAGAAGGAAAAAATTAGGAATGTAAAAGTATATACAAATAAAAAAAAATTATCTGTCTCACCTTAGGAATTGATTTTTTTAAACTTTTTTTCCCTCAACTTTTGCCCCCGGTTTTGACACTTTTTTATTTATTTTTTGCTTTTTTAATTTTTTTTTCACATAACATTTTTTTCTTTGCATTTTAGCTATCCTCGACCACGTAGCTCAACTCCTTCGCCTTTTCTCTATTGATTATTTTCTTTCTTATTTCGTTTTATAATACTTTTACTAACTTTCCGAACAATTTTTTACATTTTACATTTTTTCCCCATTTTTTCGAAATTTTTATGTATCCGTGGGGCGGAGGGTATAATTCCTTCCCCTACTGATGATCGTAGTCATTACTTGTCAGATTTTCGATCCGAGGCTCCGTTGCAGAGATATGGGCAAAAAACGGAGTGTTCCGCAAAATACCCCCTTAAATTAGAGCCCTTTCCCCCATATTATGGTCAAAGGTAGCCCCCCATAAATTTCGACCCTGTAGCTCTTCCCGTTCTTTCGAAATTAATTATTTTAGTATTTCCTTCTCTCCCCTTTCATGGCCGAATGGGTCCAGTTCAGGTTCCTCATTTTACTCCGGCTACATGTCCTGAAAATTTCAGCCCTCTAGCTCTACTGGAATATGCTTTGCGGATTTCCGTTTCACTTGATTTTCATTTTTTCGGACTTACCTTGGCTAAAGAAGTTTCATTTCAAAAAAATTATGTGCCTCACCTTTCTAAGCGCATGCACAACTGAAGTGAAAGAGGTATTAGGAATTGAGTTTTTCTAAGCATTTTTATCCTCAACTTTTGCCGCAGGTTTCGACACTTTTTTATTTATTTTTTTTTGCTTTTTCTCAACTTGTTTTTTCATAAAGCATTTTTCCAATTTTGCCATCTCCGACCTCGTAGCTCAATTAATTTGCCTTCCTTTCGCCAAAAACCGCGTTTCTTTACCTTTTTGATGTGTAAACATCGTACGCGGCGGTAGGAGGGTAAATCTCGGCAATTAGGGCGGAAATGTGCAAGCGGTTGTGACATCATAACCACGAGCAGTGATTAGTGCGCAGCTACTTCAGCACTTCCTTGTAAAACGTTTTCTTTCTAACTCCAGTATATAAGCAACCAATTCCAAATAAGTGCTTGCCTATATTCAGGCGTCACGCGGCCTAAGGTGGCATTAGATGTTCATGTCGATGATGTCGATATAGGATATGTATACACATCAGTGTGTCGGTCGAGTACTAGCAATTTATTATTATTATTTTTCTTATTTCGTTTTATAATACTTTATTAACTTTCCGAACAATTTTTTACGTTTTTTTAATTTTTTTTTATTTTTGTATTTTTTTTTATTATTTTTATTTTTTTCCATTTTTTCATTTTTTCCCCATGGGGGGGGTATAATTTCTTCCCACACTGATGATCGTTTCACGGGGTCATCACTTGTCAGATTTGGATCCAAGATATCGGCAAAAAACGCTTTTTTCCCCAAAATCCCCCCTTCATTAGAGGCCCGGTCAAAGGCACTCCTACTATAACAATTTCGAACCGTAGCTCTTCTCGTTCTCCGGAAATGATTTAGTTTAGTAGGAGGAGGTATGGGTTCAGTTTTCGTCCAGGATTCTCATTGTACCCCGGCTACTCATGTCAGCCCTCTAGCTATACTGGAACATGCTACATTAAAGTGTTTCAATTTGATTTCCGTTTCATTAGTTCGGTCTTACTACCCTCGCTAAAGAAGTTTCACTTCAATAATATATTAAAGAGATCTTTTATTTATTAACACACGTAGGGAACATTGAATTTACAAGAAACAAACTTAGGCGTGACTTTTATTTTCATTATTGTAATAATTATTTATATTAAGTATACAGCTACTTGTTTGTTGGCAGTGCTGAATTTCTAATGTAATTTTTGACGTATTTTGGTTGTTTTCCACTGACTGATCACCTCTGGTTGCCTGAGTTATATTTTGGTGATTTGAAAATATGAATACTGGTTGCATTCTTTCCAACATATACCCTCATTATGCAAAAACGTCAAAGTTTGATAGTTTGTGTCGGCTAGACACCTGTTTTTTTGGGTATTTTCATTTGAACTGGTGTTTAGCGTTTGAGTTTTTTGGTAACATTTTTTTGACAACGTCTTAGTCAATTTTCGAATGTTTGTTTATTGTTATTTGCTATATTTATTTAAATTGTTTTCAATTATTACCACCTTTAAAACGGATTGTTCGGATGATCTTAGAATCCCAGATGAAATAATGGAAGAAGCCAGTAAGGCAAGTAGTCGCTTAATTGGCGAGAAATCGCAGCAACCATATCAAAATAAATTAAAATTTTTTGAACTATAGCTTACTTTAATCATTAATCCAAAAATATTCACGGTCTACCTAATGGTCCAAGTACTCTATGATTAAGCTTGTCATCAAACTTAAAAAACAATCGATTAGGGCATATTATTCAAGGTAATTGCCTTATTAAAGAGACTTAACGACCGCTTTAAGCCAAAAAATCAAACATACTTGAAAGTCTCTATCTCTAGTGATGAAAATTGCAAAAAAATTCAGTATAGCAAGCACTTGCCGCATGGGAGAGCTGATGAAGCTCTCCATAGATGACACTGAAGAAAAAAAAGATGTTTTATTAATAACTCTACCAAATACAAAGACCAATATTCAAAGAGAATGTATTGTATATGATCCTGGATTTGAAACAAGTTACATTGGCCTTTACAAAAAGTACAAATCCTTACGCCCTGAAAATATCCCTCATCGAGATTTTTTATAGCTATGGCAGGGTAATTTGGCTTGGAGAATTCTCATATGTATAACGGTCATTGTTTCCGTAGGCCTTCGGTGGTAATGTTGGCAAACTCTGACTCCAATATTACTAACAATAAAAGTCAAGATGGATGGAAATCCACTTCAGTGGCGGAGTCCTACATCGAAAACTCAATAGAGGGTCGCTCAAAATATACTCCACACACCATATAGTAACAATTCTCAATCAGCGACTTTGTGCTTGATAATTACAGTAGCTAGAACCTCACAGCAAGCCACAAATATTCAATGCATTTCAAAAGAAGGCGAATCAATAATAATGTTTACCAAAAGAAAAAAAACAAATTTGTTTATGTTAGGCCCACACACAAAAGGAAAATCCTCTAGAAAAAGGAGTCCCGTAACAGCTGCATCCTAGTGTGATGAGGAGCTTGTGTCTAACGGGTGTTTCAGTTTGGCGCAGCTCTGGGCGGAATCATAAGTGCCAGCTCGTTTGAACACCTTCTGTACTAGTATCAATAGTTACGAGATAGGTCCACCACTTTGCTTCGATATTCAAGGCTATCAAGGTCTTTAGTCAATTATGGACCGTCCACAAGACGAGCTGCGCTGTATGGAGTCCAATATCTTGAACAAGTGTTTGGGTGCCAAGCTCCATACAGGGAAGCAGAATTCCAGAGATGACCTTATCTGAGCCTTATAGCGCAGCAAAAGCTGATGAGATGCTTACAACTTTTGTGGTGCTGCCTTGGTGATTTTGGTGCCTTGGTTACGCCAAGACATGCCATTTTCTATGTTGATGCCCAGGTTACTGATTAGGCCAGATTCAGTGTTTATCCTGTGATTGATAAGTCCTGCGGGGTTTGCTTTTTTTGAAAAAACAGCTGCTTGAGTTTTTCCTGCGTTAAACTGTATATTGTTTTACTCACCCTATTCCACGATGGCGTTTATATCTTTCTTAGTGGCAGCAGTCTGATTTTCTCGCTCACGTTAGGAACGAGCAGATGTCATTGGAGTTGGCAACATCAATTAGGATATAATAGTGCTGTCGTCTGAAAAGCCATGAATAGAATTGTTTGTCTTGTCTAAGAGTGTTAAAATAGAGCAGTAACAGTGTGAGGAAATCCGGCAATGATTTTAAATTTCTCCGAAATATGATCATCAATACCAACTGGGATGCTTCGATCCCTTAAGAAAATGGAAAGTCATAGAAGGAGTGCTGGTGGTAGTCTGTCATGCCACACCCTATCAAATTCTTTGGATATGTCGAGAGCCATTGCACGAGATTCGCCGTAGCTCTCGATGGCTTTGGTCCACAGTTAGGTCGCGTAAGTCAAGAGATCTCTCCGTTGATCTGTGCTAGCGATCGCTCATCATGCCTGCTGATTCGAGATAGTTTAAAAGCTCTTCGTTGATCAATGTCTCCATCACTTTGCACATGACAGGAACTAGGGCAATTGGACGGTAGTTATTTGGAGTCGTTTTTTTTACCTTTCTTCGGGATTTGTGACACTTGAGTGCATTTCCAGCAAGAAGGAAAGCATGGAGTTCTGTATGATAGGAAAATAGCCTACAAAGTGAAACTGTTAGTTCAGCAGCACAATCCTTAAGCACTACTGCAGGAACGCTATCCGGTCCTGTGGCCTTGTTGGTGTCTAGGCTTTTGAGTATTCTTGTCACGTCGCGTTGGTGAAACACCAGACCTGGCACTGAGGAATTCACTTTCGGAATAGTAGGGAGAGTCTTCCCTTGAAGATCTAAAGTAGAATTTGATGCAAACATTACGGCAAGAATGTTCGGTGATAGGATTGATGTCTTTCAGAAACCCTGATTGACAGATTTGTGAACTGACCAAAAGGATCTTGATCATTCAGAACAGTTGAGAAGCTTGTTCTTGATATGCTCGTTAATAATAATAACAATAATAATAATAATAATAATAATAATAGTAATAAAAAAAAAAAATAATAATAAACATCCTTTATTTCCAAAGACATGTACATGTATGGAATGCGTCATATGTGTTCTATAATAGTGGTACAGTGGTAAACTTACAATTTATTTTAAACACTCCAATTAGCAGTGCATATAAAACGTGTATACACAGGAAAAAAACAAACAAACAAACAAACAAGGGTTAACCAAAGTCATTTAAAAAACAAACAAACATGGGTTAACCAAAGTCATTTAAAAAAACTATCAAGCTCATAATATTCTTTCTCTATTAAGAGGCATTTAAGATGCGTTTGAAAAGTAGTCATATTAGGTGCATTCTTTATAGAAATAGGCAGTCTATTAAAAAGCTTTAAACCCAGGTGTTATGGAGAGTCTCTGCTTACATTAAGTCTACACGTTACTGATCGAAATTAATTTCGATCAGTAACGTGGACACTATTGTAATAGTGGACACTATTATTACAAGCAAATTGGGATTTGTTCTAAAAAATATATTTGCAGATTTCATAAACGAATATGCAAGTCAGAGTAAGTATACCAAGAAATCTAAATTTATCGCGACATGATTCACTTGGTTTCATGCCCAACATACATCGAACAACCCTTTTTTGTGTTGCAAAGATAATTTTGACGGCACTAAATGCTCCCCAGAAACAGATTCCATACTGTAGCCTTGAGATCACATAGGCATTATACACATTAAGCAGCTGCGCTTGAGACAAGACAGTTTTTAAATTTCTTATCATAAAACACAAACTACCAAGCCTGGCACTCAGCACCTCACACTGCCAAAGTTTACACTGCCTTCTCCAGTTTAAATTTTCGTCTATCATCAAACCCAAAAATTTGGTTGTGGCAGAACGTGATATTGAACTGTCCCCAACTTTGATTGAAATATCTAAGTTGCTTTGGTTTTGTGCAGTATGGAACCTCATATAGGTGGTTTTAGAGATGTTCAAACGCAGAAAATTGTTACTAAACCAAGACTAAACCCCAAGACACAAACCGTGGTAAAGAAGCGAAATCAAATCGAACCCTTAATGAATTTGCCATGTGCTACCAATTTTACTTTTAATTTCAATAATTTATAGATCTTAATATTGGGAACATTTTTAAATGAATTTATCGTTCCTGTTTCTTACAAATAAAGTTTTATTAAAAATAAATAACGTGTCTTTTTACAGTTGCCTTAAAGAAATAGAAATACATAAGTAGTGCCTGTACCTTTTTTCGTATGGAAATTAAGTGCCGAAAAACGAAATTGTTCATTTAAGCTGAAGCACAAACAAATATTTCGTTACACGTTTCCTTATTTGAAAAGCGGTTTTCATAGAATTATCAAATTAATATTTTACTTTTCTCTAATTTTTTGTTAAATTTGAAGGAAATCGAAGATCGTAGGTAAAATGTTCTACCTAACACGAGCGAAATGTACAACTTTCAGCTTGTGTTAGGTCAATAACTGGTCGGGATAAACAAGTGATTTTATTATTGTTTTAAAGAAGGGTGTGGTATCTTAATTAACCACTTTTAATGAACTGTATTGCTATAGGGTAGTGAGAGGAATTGAAACAATGTATTCGGTTTAATTTACTTTAATAATACAGGTGTAAATTGCATTTGATTATAGATATAAATAAACAGCGTTTTCTATGTTAAATAGAAATTATATATGTACAATTCTTAGAATAATTGCAGGCATTCGTTCATTCAGGCATAAAACTAATATTACAAACGGTTTCTTAAAATTAGAAATATCTACTAAAAAGTCTTGATTGTTTGATTTAAAAATGAGTTTTTTTTATTTTTCTTATTTTAATACATTTCGTTCTCCAACTTAGCAACTTTCACATAGCGTACCTTTTCACTATGACTTCAACGGAGCTAGATGTTACTTAGTTATTTTCCAAGCTTAATTTTTGTGTTTACGGAAACCATAAATCTAGCTTTCACCTTGCTTACAGAAATTCGACCAGGAATGTCAGTCCGCCATCTTATGTTCAATTTTCCAAAGGGGACGCTATCGTTCTGACTTCGAAGAATTGCTTAAAAAAGCCCAAAAGGAGGTCTCTATCCAACCTTAGACAAAGGTAACTGAGTTGCACTAAATATTCTCTAATATTTGTGCTTACAAGAGAAATTGGCCCAAAAAGGAATCTGACCTTTGGCCAGAGAACAGCTCGTTTTGCTGCTAATTGAGCGAACGTTTCAACTGAACTCTGAGAGGCTAGAGAGCCGACTGTCCTGATCTAGTACATTTTAGTGAATGTAAGACACTTTCAAACTAATTATTTGTCTCAAACAGAGCTAGGACATGGCTAGATGTTTTTGGCGCGGAAACTAGGAGAGCTGTGACTAGACAGATCCTACGCGAATGAGTGTTTGCTCTGCACTGATTTGAATAATGTATTTCTTCGAGCGGGTCACCTAGCGGCAAAATCACATAATAAAAGTGGGCGGTGATACATACCGAATTAATTTGAGATTAAAAGGGTAGAAACATGTTTCTTTCTTTATTTGACACGTGTTGCTCACACAACACAGACTGAGACAAAAATATATTGAATTGAAAATGATAAAGAACGATTTCCTTTACGAGTGAAAGTTTGCTATATTGTAATCTATTATACAGGCAGTACTGCTTGCTGTACAGGGTCGAATTACGGGGTTTTGAAGAACTGTCATATGCTAATATAATGTACAAATTGGGTTGTACCCGAGGTGAAATAAATTTATTTTATGTTTAATTACGGCTCATTCATTCTACATACATACAGGGTGTTATCACCAAATTATACGGTGATAAACGATAGTTTATACACGCGTTGGGGTATTTCCCCAACAATAACCATATTCATATCTCTAGACACTTAAGTTGTCGAGGGGCAGTATAATTTGGAAACGCCCTGTACAACGTTTGGATTTAAAACTAATTCACAAAACAGGTAAAGGGATTTGTGTTTACATACGAAACACGAAATAAAAAAGCATTCGCTTTCATGAGTAGCTACCAGTTTTTAATTTACTGGCGATAGGACGCAACGTTCTATTTAAATACCCGTATTTAAATACTTAACGTAACTACATAAAAAATAGTATTTACAAATACTCTACTAAGCTCTAAAAACAACAACCAAATAGAGGATCTCTGTTTCATCAACTCAGAGGGGTAGCTTCAAATTATGGGTCTCCCCGTAAAGTCAGAAATGGGTCCCCAATACCGGTAAAGTAAAGAAAAAAATAGTTTACTTTAATCAGTTAAGTTATTTAATCAGCAAAGCATATTTTTTCAATAACAAAATAATTAATCTGTTTATATAATTAAATAAACATTATATCAAACAAAAACCAAAAAGTAATTTTAAGGCTGTGTCGAAGTGATTGAATTGATACTTTGTATTCCGTGCAAAATCTTTAATAAAAATAAATTGGACATCACATAGGTTGAACATTGAAATCAATGTTCAACCTATGTGGTTTTCAAGATTTGGATTGTTTGACTCGACTGTACTGATTCCTGACAAAGTGAGTATACAACCTAACAATTTAAATTTTTTATAAAAAAAAAATCTAAGCTTACTTGCAATTTAACAAATGCCTTAACAGTCTCTCCCGGTTGAATAACAGGATTGTTTTCGAGCCATCTAAGCATAAAGATTTGATTTAAGAACGGAATATATAAATGTTCGATGATTTAAGGGCCTGGGTTATCGTTCACTTTGTAATAAACATTTTAGACCGGAGGCAAAACCTATTATGGCTAACAAAGTATTATATATAAGGTGCATAATAATCGATGAGTCAAAAATATATGTGCACTTAAGTTATTTTACATGATGCTTCAAAATCGGAGGAACATTTTATATTTGTTTAAAAAATCCATTTACCACTGACATAGGTATAATATGTGATCCTATACGTTTTATTTTAGAACCTTAAAATTTAGCTTACTGCCTAATATTATCATGCCGAAATATTATTTTCAAATAATATAAGAAAACATGAAGAAAGCATTACCTAACAAAAAAGCATAAATAAGATCTGTTCTCGACGCTTTTGTTCTATTGTTTTCGAACTGTCTAAGCGTAAGGTATCTGGACTATCGTTCACTTTGTAATAAACATTTTAGACTGAAGGCAAAACCTATTATGGCTAACAAAATATTACATATAGGGTGAATAATAATCAAAGAGTCAAATATATATGGTGCACTTAAGTTATTGTGGTATATTACATGGCGCTTCAAAATCGGTGTATTTATTTTAAAAATCCGTTTACCACTAACATATAATATATAATCCTAAACCTTTTATTTTAGAACCTTTAAAAATGAGATTACTGCCTAGTATAATCAGTAGAACATCAAGATGCAATTACTGTACCAAACTTCATCGGACCGTTGCAAAATCCATTTATTTTTCCAAATGCACAGACATTTTTACAAATCTCGCACTCGAAGACTGGCTCTACAAACATAGAGATTTTACGAATCATCATCTCCTGTTGTTGTGGCGAAACGAGCCCTGTGTTGTGATTGGCCGCCATCAGAACCCCTGGCTTGAATGCAATTTTACCCAATTGTTAAGCATGGGACAAGGTGTGAAGCTGGCCAGAAGAAACAGTGGAGGTGGTACAGTATACCATGACATGGATAATTTAAATTTAACGTTTTTTACTAGCAGAGAAGAGTACAACAGAAAGAGAAATTTGGAACTCATATCTAGGTAAATATTTTTGTTTGCTAAAATACGTAGGATGTGACATAAATGCTCGGCCTATTTGGGATAAGAAGCTAGATAAGAAGCCTATGCTGCCTGTTTTTGATATCTCCCTTTTCATAACACAAATAATAATTTCAGTATTTTTTTTTTCGGTTCTATTGACATAAGTTATCTTGAGTACAGCAGAATCGAATGGCTAGTTTTTAAGTAACTCACAATCTGACTTGGAAGACTCGTAAGTTTTTCAATTCTTTTTAATGAGTCGAAATTGTTCACTGATCCTGTTAATTATTTCTAACAGTTTGTTCGATGAAGTTTTATTGGAGTTCAATGAACAATATTTATACTGAGTTCTCATAAATTTTGTAACCAGAAATATATTAAATACAACATGAGAAATTTGTTAGAACATTTCTGGTCAGTTTTTAATATACGTCTTGTGGATTTTAAAACAAGCGGCCAGTTTTTTGTTTTTGCAGATTTTTACAGCATATTTTGCCACCTGTGCAATTAAACAATAGTAAATACTAGAGTTGTAAAGAAATTATGAAAAATCAAATAAAAATATTTTTTTATTTTTACTGATTTATACCAAAGAATATTCTACTAAGAATATTCTTTGTTTATACGTATTTTTTTATTAAACATAGAAGTAACAGACTTTTACAACAATTTATTTTAAATCACTTTTCTTTATTCTACTAAAAATACTTCTTGTCTGGACTTACAATTGGATTAATTTTTCAGCGACATCCAAATAAATTCGTTCTTTCATGAAAATTCCCGACTGCGTTCCAGTCAGAACAAGAAACGTCTGCCTTTATAATGTGCGTGTGCTTCTACTCGTTATATGAATAGTGATTTTAATATACCTCATGAAGTGGTGGGAAATGACACTCCCAATCCGAGTTGCCACGGCATGTGGCCTATCAAATCTCAGCGCAAAGTGCTAAGTGGTTTTTGCGAACCACGTTCCGCTTCCGCGCTAGTGGTTCCGAATTCCGCAATGGGAATATATGGATCAAAATATCCTGGAAGTAAACTCCCCTGCCATTCGGATCTCCTGGCGCTGGGTGGCCCATTCCGCATTTCACAGACAACAAAGATACCGAACCAATTTAGAATAGATTTCTGCAACATAAGAGTACTAAATACAAACTTAAATTTGGTACACCAACATCTACAAGCAAATGGACCACACATACTAGCCCTTACAGAAACATAAGTATGTTCTACAACAACAACAGTAAACAGGGGTAGTATCCTGGTTACGACTTACACACCCGATTTAAATATAAGTTCAGAATATGCCTTTTTGTCCGAAGCGACCTTTCATGTCACCGCAAGGAAACACTCGAACCGAACAACCTTGAAGTCATGTGGCTCAAGTTCACCGCCAAGGGAGTAACCAAGTTTATATGTTGTCTCTATCACCTCCGAGCGATAGAGCCTACATCTCTTTCACAACACTAGCTCCCACTTTTGACTCAATATAGATCGATCACCCCAATTCAGAAATAATCGTTGTGGTAGACTTCAATACCCACAACCCCAAGAACATGCTCAAACATCACAACAACACCGACAACGAAGGTAGAGACACTGAAGCATTTACTATCAGCTGCGGGCTTAATCAACTTGTAGACGAACCAACTTGAATCTCAGAGAGGAGCGAATTCGCTGCTCTCCTAGATCATTTTCCAAACACCAATCCTAACCAGTACATAATTACAGTTGGTTCTCCATTAGGTACTTCCGACCACAAACTTATTACCACGGTTTGTGAGTTGCCACTGCTACAGGAGGTTCCACCATTACCTCGCAAAATCTGACATCACAATTTTGCAAACTGGGACGATCTAAGGGAGTTCTACCTAGATTTTACTGGCTCGACGTCTGCTTTGGGACTATCGACCCGTCAGTCTGCTGCGAAGAGATTACGCAAGTAATCTCCTTAGGAATGGAAGCATACATCCCAAATTCCATCAAGTTACCTTCAAAAGGAAAGTCCTGGTTCGACAGAAGATGCGAAAGAGCTGTAAGTAGGAAACAGCAAGCCTACAAGTACTGGCCGCAAAATCAGACCCCTGAAAATCGTAATTATTTTGTCGAAGCAAGAAACGAATGCAAACGTGTGATCGACGAAACTAAGGACAAACACAATCAAAGGATCAGAAATAAACTTTAGTAATGCCCCAGTGGCTCCAGGAATTTCTGGTCGGTAGCAAAAGCAGTAAGTAATAACTTTACAAAAAACGTCTCTCCCACCTTTGACAGACGAACGTGGCATCACGGCGACTACGGCCAAGGAAAAAGCAAACATGCTCACCAAAATGCTTTCATCGCACTCTACTTTAGACGTCCCCCAAGGCAAGGCTCTCCCCACCATATCGAACATCAACACTATCATGGCAGAAGTCAAGTTTCATCACTGTGATATTCGTAAAAGCCTTAAATTACTAGATACGCAAAAGGCGTCAGGACCGGACGGAATACCTGCCATCGTGTTAAAGAACTGCGCCAACGCACGTTTTAATAAGTTTGACACAGGCAGTGACCACAGATTAGTAAGAGCCTTAGACTATATAATAAAGATAGACTCCGCGTTTCATTCATAATTATGCTGCCGCCCTGGCCCCAACAATGTCTACTTGCCTAACCCCCCAAATAAAACAATACATAAACACATGAATGAAACTAAAGAAGTGGGGTAGCGTCTGCGGGCGATAAGGACCTCCCACTGCCGTTGGCCGCGAGCTCCAGTGGGAGAGGTGCCTGTCGCCCGCAGACGCTACTCCCACTTCTTTTCGCCCACAGACCTGTTTTAATGATGGGGCCAGTGGAATAGCAAAACAACTACCTCTTTTTCAACTATATACTCTAAGGTAAGAGCCACCTTCCAAATAAACTTAAGAAAAGAAAGGAAAAACATGGTAAAGGGGTCAAAAAACAAAATACCTACTTTAGACATTCTTAAGCAAAATCAACAACAAATTCAGAACACACTAAAAGATAAGCTGGAGCCATCAGATTCTCTGAAGGCCATGGATATAGACCAACTAAATGAAAAGATCGTGACTAGTATACATACCGATACTAAAAATATTCTATTCCAAAAACAAAAAAAAACAAACAAATTCAGTCCCAATACATTAAAACTTCTCGAGGAAAGGAGAACCACAGAAAGAAACTCACAAGAATATAAAGAGCTAACAAAGAAAATAAAAAAAGATACTAGAAAGGATTTAAGAAAATATAATACGGAATTAATAAACAACACCATAGAAGAAAATAGAGGTAAGGTACTAAAATCCACATTGTCACAAGGGAAGGCAAAAATAATAAAACTGCGAGATAAATCGGGCAATCTTGCCACAGAAGAAGAAGATATAGCGAAAGTAGTAGAACAATTTTATACAGACCTCTACTCGACCACCCTTCCAAACCCAATCAAAGAATAAAGACAAATTCTAAACATAGGCTCCGAGGAAATTCCAGAAATGAATCAAAACGAACTAGAAATGGCCTTAACACAAATGAAAAACAAAAAATGTGCAGGGGAAGACGGAATAACTACTGAAATCTCAAAAATAGCAGGGAGTGAGCTTTGGGAGGCAATAAGAACTCTACTTAATAAGTGCATCGAAGAACAAAGGATACCCAAACACTGGCAAAGAAGCGAGGTAATCCTTCTCTTTAAAAAATGTGACCAAGCTGATCTTGATAACTACAGACCAATAAGCCTACTCTCGCATTTATACAAGTTCCTCACTAAGATTATAACAAACCGCCAAACTAATAAACTAGACTCCTACCAGCCAGTGGAGAAGGCCGGCTTCCGCAAAGGCTACAGCTCCACCGACCATATACAAACTCTCCGTTTACTGATTGAACAGGCAAACGAATACAACATCAATATCCACTTAGCGTTTGTCGACTACAAGAAAGCTTTCGACTCAGTGGAACAATGGGCAATTATGCATTCCTTAGATAACGCCAGGATAAACTCGAGATATACAGCACTCCTCAAATCTATATACGAAACATCAGTAATAGTAGTTAAATTAGATGAAGATCTGAAAACGGAACAAATAAAAGTAAAAAAAGGAGTAAGAGTAGTAAAACAAGGCGATACCATCTCACCCAAATTATTTACGCTGGCGTTAGAAGACATGTTCAGGGGTCTAAACTGGGAAGGGAACAGGAATGTCCCTATGAACCTAAAAAGGGAAGTGTAGATAGCTACATACTTCCAGTAAACACTGACAAAACAGCGTACATCGCCTGCAATGCACGCAGCGAGCTATGGAAAGACAAATGCTGGAAGTCAGTTTGAGAGACCATATGAAGAACGAAGAGATTAGAAGAAGAACCAGAATAACGAATATAACCGAGAGAATAGCCAGATTGAAGTGGCAATGGGCAGGACATGTGGCCAGGATGGATAGCAATAGATGGACATCTAGAGTATTGAAATGGAGACCCTGGGAAAATAAACGAAAATTGGGTAGGCCAATGAAGAGATGGGCTGACGAAATTAAGAGTGCAGCGTGAAGAAACTGGACACAGAAAGCGCAGGCTATAGATATCTGGAAGAGACTTGAAGAGACCTATCTCCAGCAGTGGAGAAACTACGGTTTAGGAAGAAGAAGAAGAATAAGTACCCTTGTTTCCCAATTTAGGTTAGAAAAACCTTTACCAGTGACTGAGACTTATCACGGCAGACAGGAGCAAATTACAGCAATTAATCAAAACCTAGAAAGAGTCCAAACTTGGGGCGACAGAAATTTGGTCGAGCTCAATGCAGGAAAGAACCAAGCAGCTACGTTTACCAAGAGGGCCAATACGGCGGGCCCTGACATCATTATGACAGGATCGACCATTCCTTCATCTTCGTCAATCGGACTGCTGGTTGTTTCGGTGAACAACAATATGTCCTGGCATTACTATGTTGCTAACACCGCAAAATCAGCCTCCCAGAAGCTTGGTGCGCTATTTCGCAACAAAAAACTATATACACCACAGCAGTTGCTCTAGCTCTACAAAGCGCAAATAAGACCGTGCTTAGAATATTGCTCCTACATCTGGGGTGCCGCACCAAAGCATACCCTAAAGGCTGGATTCCATTCAGAAGAGAGCTGTGCGTCTTGTCGGCGACCCGGATAGTCTGGAACACCGCAGACATGTGGCCCAGATGTCCCTGTGGTACAGATACTTTCACGGCAGATATTCCCGGGATTTGGCCGGTCTCATTCCGCCCCTGGCAACACCTGTCAGACAGTCACGACAGACGGCAAGAACGGCTAGAACATCGCTTTACAAGAACTCCTTTGTCTGGCGCACTGCATCACTGGGCAACTCACTCCCAGGATATCTGTTTCCCGCTAATTACAACCTACAACTATTCAAGAACCGTGTCAATCAACATCTTTGCACACACACCGTTCGTCGGGCGCCATAGGATCTCCCTTTACTGTGTGTGCCACTACCATAAAAAAGTGACAGATACTTTCATGAATAATCCAAAAAGCAAACTAAAATAGCGCCATTTATTCTCAACACCTGTTTATATTGATACATACATGTCGACGATATTTTAGTCTAACGTTTCGTGGAACGTCCATTGATTTCCCTACTTGCGGAAATTTTCATGAAAATGTAGATAGCGAACGAAAATAGCGCCATTTATTCTCAATCTGCTTATATAACACGCCTCTAAACTTTTTCAAAGGTGTGTTGCTTATATTGATACAGATATGCCGACGATATTTTAGTCTGCTTGACAGGCTCACACAAAGACAATCCAGGTTATTTTTAGACCGCATAAATAGCTTACATAAAAAATTGTGTTTACAGTGGAAATTGAATCAAATGATTTTATAAACTTTTTAGACTTAAAATAGCCCAAGAAGATAAGACAAATGTTTCTTCCCACGAATTAGCGGCATACCATAACATGATACATATATTGAGTAATTGTCTAATGAATACCGAATAATTAAAAAAAGTTCTATAGTATTAAACAAGTAACCTACTTTGTATATGATGTATATACGGGGTTCTTCTGATAAAAAAAATATAATTTATGCATGTTGAAAAAGAAAGTAATCTCTCATAATTTTCATATTTACTATTGTCTTAGTGAACTTTTTTCTGCTACCATTGGCATAGTTATAAATGTTATTTTGTTTAATTTTTGTGTTACTTTCAAAATCTTGTAACATTTTACAACAAAAATGATCTTAAACAAATTGATTTTTAGAAAAACAGCTTGTTTTAAATGAGACTAGTAGAAAGTTTAAAAAATAATTAGATAAACGTAACCTCTAACTTCGCCAGTGCAGTGGTGGCACAATATAGCTTTTTATTTACCCAAAGCATCTGCAAAATCTTTAAAGCATATCAGCAATTAATTGTAACACCCTGTATCGCAGGTATAGATTCGATTAGGACTTAGGGAACATCCTGTATATACAGAGTCGTCCAGCTCTCTAGGTACGTTTCAACATCTAAAGGGGCGATTCTAACTAAAAGGTCTTTATAAACATAAACACTTGATTTTGAGATTAAAATATAAAAAAAATAAGGTGTGAGCTTAACACCATACGACAGATATGAAAACTTCAACAAAGTGACAGTTAAAATTAAATAAAATTAAAACATATTCTTCTTGGAGCCAGGCATTAATCCCGGTACCGCTCGAATAATAAAAGAACGCTATACCTCTGAGCTAAGATCACATTGAAATACTTGCGTCAACAGTGAATAAACTTTCAAAATCACCAATTCTGTATTTTCAGTCCGATCGACGCGGTTTTTTGTTATATTGTACTCATTGCCCTCTTTATTGCACGAAAATTTGGTTATTTCAGATCATTTGTTTCTCCAGAAATAAATTATTATGTGGTGACATGTTGTATCAAAACTCGAAATCGGTATCAATATTAATT
Organism: Pissodes strobi; assembly: GCA_016904865.1. Taxonomy (NCBI): domain Eukaryota; kingdom Metazoa; phylum Arthropoda; class Insecta; order Coleoptera; family Curculionidae; genus Pissodes; species Pissodes strobi. The sequence goes on along the minus strand of MU182472.1, from coordinate 213,807 downwards.
AATCGATTTCAAGGAAAAATATAAAAACCCTCATTTTTTGCCTACAGTCGATGTGCTTACATTTTCCCTCAAAAGTCTATTTTCCCGACATTTTCGAAACAGAAAAGTATTTAGAGAGTTTTTCTATTCTAAATTTCCTATAAAACTTCGCATGTCGCCTTGGTTTCTTCCATCCTCGTGAGTTATTCGGCGCTAGAACAACCCAAAGTGACCCCTTTATCAAAAATATACAGGCCCATAAAAATACTCGCCATTTTTCGATTCTCGCTTCATTAGGGTTCGGAAGATCGTCAAAAGGAAACTGTCCAGAAAATTGCATCAAAGTGAATGAAATTTTCTATAAATGACAACTTTCCATACGGTGATATATGCGCACTTGTCCGCAAGCAAATACTTTCCCCACTGCTGAGCGTGCGGAAATTATTTACGAGGAAAAAAACACTTTTTCGTGCTTTATGCCTCCTAATTAAAATTTAAATTAAACTAGTAGTAGTAGTAAGAGTGGGGGAGGCCGAAGCCCGGTAAGTAGGCCTATAAGTCCCTTTTCACCGTCCCCGATCCGCCCTCTCCTACCTGGCTACTTCCAACAGCTTGCCCTGGGTCTTTGGATCGCCCTGAGAGCGGGTTGACTGTCCGAGTAAATATATATACTCTCTAAACCTTCTGTTACCTCCGCCTTGGTTGCTACTTTCAAAATAGCAAACACCTTCGCCTGGAAAACAGTGGCATATCTCCCCATCGAAGTGCTTTCTCCTCCTCCTTAGTGTTGTCTAGGTATACACCGGCTCCCATCCATGAGCCGTCAGTGTACCATGCGTGTACGCCGCTCGGCGTACGTACCTGGTCTGACAGCCACTCTTCCCTTGATGGAAATTCCACTTGGAAATTCCTTCTCAGTCTTAATCTGCCATCTGGAATATTGCCTTTAGTCGCAATGATGGATAGATCCCTACTCATTTTGGCGGCAATAGTCGTATGGCCTTTCCCTGTGTAGTCCGTTCGCCATAGGCCGCTGTCGATCATCCTTTTGTGAGCCGCCATTGCCTCTCTCTCCATCCAGATCGGGAGGTCCGGCAGCTCCAGGATGATGTTCAGTGCTGCTCCGGGAGTTGTTCTCAATGCTCCGGTAATACCCAAACAAGCCAGCGTTTGCAGTCTGGCCAGTTTCTGGGCAGTAGTGGCTCTGGCCACCGCTGGCCACCAGACCACGGATCCGTAGGAAATCCTCGGTCTTATCACAGCAATGTACAGCCTCTGGAGGATGTAAGATTTTAAACCCCACTTCCTACCTACCCTTCTCCTTAGCTGCCACATAATCGCGGTTGTTTTATTCACCACCTGTTCAACGTGTGCCATCCACGTCAATTTACTGTCTAAAATAACTCCCAAATATTTGACTTGTTGACTTAGGCTCAGTCTCGTCTGGTGGAGTATGGGATGTATAAAACCTGTTAGATTTCGTTTTCTTGTGAAGAGAATGAGTTCGGTCTTCCCTGGGTTTACTGAGAGACCATTCTCCTCACACCAACCTTGAACTACCCGACACGCCACCTGCATACGCTCGCAGACCGTTCTCACGAACTTGCCCGTGATCATTACTAGCCGGTCGTCAGCATATGCTTGTGCGTAGAATCCCTCAAGATTTAACCTTCTCAGGAGGCTGTCGATCACCAGGCACCACAAATGTGGCGACAGGCAGCTGTCTTGTGGGCAACCCCCTCATACCCCGGCTTTTACGCGAACTTCCTCCAGCGTGGCGCTGATCTTTCGGTCTCCCAGTGCCGTTTTTACCCACTTGACCAAATGAACTGGTGTTCTCTTGGCCTGGAGGGCTTGACAGATAGTTTTCGATTTAGCCTTATCGAAAGCTCCTTCTACGTCAAAGAAGAGCGCTAGCGCCATTTCTTTGTTTTCTATTGCCTTTCCAGCCCTTCGAACTACAGAATGGAGAGCCGTTTCAGTCGACTTCCCCCTTCTGTAGGCGTGCCGATTATCATGTAGATGAGAATCAGTTAGGATCTCTTCCATGATGAACTTGTCAATAATTTTTTCCATTGTCTTCATTAAAAATGAAGTTAGACTTATAGGCCTAAAGGACTTGTTATGGGAATAGTCTTTCTTCCCTGCCTTGGGGATGAAGATGACATCCGCTGCTCTGCAAGTTTGTGGAACGTACCCTAGTGCTATGCTGGCCTCGAATACTCTCTTTAAGTAAGGGAGTAACGTGTCAAGGCCCGCCTGCAGCATCATGGGTATAATTCCATCCGGCTCTCCTGCCTTATATGGACTGAACTCCCCCACTGCCCTGGTTATGGATTCCTCAGTAACCACACTGCGGGCAAGGTTCCAGTCCACCTCTGGCTCTGGTTCCTTGTCCCAGTTGGTAGTCTGTACCTCCCCGGGGAAGTGGGTTTTTAGAAGAAGCTCTATCGTCTCCTCTCTATTCGCCGTCCATTGTTCGCCTGTTTTCAGAGAGCCAATCTCTTTTTGTCTTTCCGAGCCCAGCAGCCTAAGCAAACGCGCTGAGTCCGAGAGAGACTCAATCTCTTCACAGAATTTCCTCCAGCTGTCTCTTTTGCTGCGTCGGACCTCGTTTTTAAATTTCCTTTTGGCTTCCAAATACATATCCCAGAGCTCCTGCCGCCCTTCCCTGAAAGCGTGGCGATGTGATCTTCTCAATTAAACTATAATATTGTAGAAAACATTTTAACAAAAAATATAAACAAGAACAATAACGTGATTATTAATGTAAATAACTAGGTATTGTTTACAATTTTTATATTCAAAATAACAACAAAAATCGTTCGGGAGCCATACCCATCAGAGAAAGGAACATAATAATTATTATAATAAGTACTTTAATAATTTTAATATGATATGATGTAAAAAATACGGACTATGGCTACTAATTTATAATTATATCTCGAACTGTATGTAAACTAAAACAAGAATACCTACATAGTTACTTAGATATTTTTTAAAGGCTGTTTAAATAACATAATGTAATGTGAACAAATTAATGTTTACTTTTGGGAAATTTTTGACTTCACGCAATTGTTTCTGTTTTGTTTAAAAAATAAACTTTAAATTAAAAAAAAAAACTGAACTTTGAAAATATTTCCTATTCTTTTTAGTTTGTGCCTGGGCAATAGAAAACGAATATTTAAATGTATTATACCTACAAGGGGGGCTTAATTCATATCAAAAGGAACTTTGACTTAGTTTACCTACTCCGTAGATCAAAAATGTGTTTAGAAGTAGTAGAATTTAATGTGGAAAATACACCTGGTTCTGCTACATTACTTATTTATTTGGACAAATAATGGTGCATAGCATTTTTATGAACTTCTGTTTTTCTTGTTTTTGCATATTTTGCACAATATGGTCTTACTATAGAAGTCTACGATAGAATTATTTTTTATTATGTGCTTCTACTATATCGCATTGGTCTGCGAAGTCATGACAATTATCTTATTAGCCAACATTGTATGTGTGTTTTAAATATATGCTAGGTATTGTTGTTAGTTTCCTGTTACTTTGTTTTAGGGCTTTGAAAAGTTCCTTTGACATAGATTCTGAAATCAATGCAAGAGAAGATTTATGCATTGATGATTGTAAAATATCTGGAACAGCTTCAAAACTGGGAAGAACCACTGCATATCACCATTGTACTCTTTTAGTTAATGTCAATAAGCGAAATTTAAGTCTTGCCTTGAAGAATGTTTTAGGGCCAAATATCAAGACAAATGCATCAGTATCGGTAAGATCTAAAATAATGAATCTGAGTGAAGTGCTTCCAAGTATTACCGTGGATCAGGTTCTTGAAGCTATCATTATGAAGTATAATGGCAATTTGACTGCATCTGGGGACATGGGTCTTAGCGGTGTGAAAATCATTGATGCTATAGATGATGAGAACTTTCCTGGTGTGACTGAAATTAAGAAGATGTTTTTGAGTACAGAGTGGAGATTCGAGAAATCACCTAAATTTACGATTTTTAGAGATATATTTAATGATTCTTCTTTGAATAATACTCTTACTGCAAATGATACTAGCATTTTATCAGCATTTCTGGTGGTCGAGAAAGGCAGAGTGTCCAATGTAGGTATAAAAAACAAAGACATTAATTTAGATATGCAGAATAACAACTTAAAAGACTTAAGTGAGCTTTTTAATGGAATTATGGAGAAACCGTTTAGTAAAGAAGTTTTAGACGAATTTGAAATGGTGGTTTGTGCTCTCAGAAATAGTGAGAAATGTAGAACTTTAGTCGTAAACAGTTAATAGTTTTTATAAATTAAGATTTAAATAAATTGTATAAATAAATATATATTTTTAATATTAGAAACATAATTCATTTAGAGTTGAACGCAGCCTAACCAGTTTAAATTGATGAGAATTACTAATTATTCGAAATAGCTAAATAGAACATAATTATTAAACTTATGATTCTCAAACATATCTGCATGGATGGGAGACCGTTTTCATTATCTAAATTTGTATTCAGATGCTAGGCGTTTATTATTACCGGGGCGCGGGGTGGGATTTTGAAATAAGGATAAACCTATACTAGGTAGTAATTCATATTAAGAACGAACTTCGCTTAGTTTAAATCAGAGGTCTTCAACCTCTTGTTATCCAAGTGTTAGATTTGCGGGGCCCTAGACATGGCATTCAAAGTTTAAGGTAGCTTAAGAGTTTAGATTACTTGGAAAGCAAATGTAAGACATGTTTTCAAAAACTTAAAAAAAACACTCTGTAATGAGACTTCTGGCATTATTTATTTTGAACAAGTTTCTCAATGTCTAAACACTAAAACAATTTTCAAGCGACGAGTCTATTATTCAGTTCTATTATTCAACATGACATGTTTCATTCGAGAAAACAATTGCGCTCACATACATAGGTGGTTCCAAACAGTGACATCACTATTTATTTGGAGTAAAAATTTAAAAGGATCAAATCGTATTTTTCTTTTAATTCAGTAAATATTCCACTGCAGATTATGAGTTCCATTTTGAAAATTTAATGCCAGTATGTTGTTGATAGATGTATGTCGTTCAAGACACAAGAAAATGATTCAAGTGTTTAAACAAAGTAAATGGATATATATCATGTTATATATCTCTTAAAAAGAAATGGTTCAATATATAAATAACACGCATTTCACAATCCACCGAATGAAACGTATTCTTTTATAAATTACTTGATAGCAGTTTTATTACTTGATTTATAAAGCAGAATGTCGACTCTCTTCTATCCAAATTAAATGAATGAACCGGGATATTAAGGCTGTATATCAAGCAGGTGTCACGCCAAAGTAAAGGTCTTATTTATTTCTTACTCTTTTTACGTTATTGATGAGAATGAAAGTTTGCTTTATTTAATTTATTATGACTTTCGAACTATTCTTTAAATATTTGGGAAAACTATATACGTAACCCTGTAATTTAACTGAAATAAAAAATTAATTCAAAGGTAAATACTGTTCTAGTTCATCTATTAAAATAATGTGCTGCCAATAACATACGACTTTTGAAACTATAGTCGTAAACGAGTTTTAAACATCTAATATACTTAACTTTGACGATTAAATTAAAATGTCATGTCATTCCCTAACTGTAATAAAACTTCAGACCTTGATATCCCTACCATCTAAACTTCACTTCAGCGAAAATGGCCTCAATGCAGCAGCCTAGAAAATGTAAATCATCCCTTACGCTTGTGGTCTGTAATTTGAAATGCTCATTAAAGTAAAGATGATACGCAATTTAATGAAGTCAGGCGAAAGTTAGTTCCTACTCCTCTAGGATGCTATTAAGATACATTGCAAATAGCAATGTTGGGATCATGGGATCTGTATACGATGTACCTATCTGACGAGCGAAGTCGTTAATATCTTAATTAAAGCTAATATTTTGGTTTAGTGGAAATCTCAACGACATAGTATTCCAAGAAGAATCTAGAGCGGTTCTGTGTAAACATTGTTTCATGCGAATTTATCTGAACAGCACAACCTTTAGAGTAAGGGGTACCGTAAAACAGGCTTAATAGGGATAGCCTGGCATGTTCTAGGCTGTGTCTCTCTAAAATGGGAATACATATTTGAACCAACTTTTTTATAAACGTCTAACGGCATTGAGTAGTTACTTCAGCCATAACAGTAAATAAATCAGAAAATAGCGTGTAGTTTTCTTTTAGTTTTTTTCCTTGTATCGCTATATGCCCCAATTTGAGGTCCTCAGAGGTATTAAGGCAAATCTTACGATTTTAGCTATTTAAAAAGAGTGGAGTCGGGCACTAAGACTCGGAAATATATGCGGCATACTTATTTACGCCTCTCTTTCATACATTTTTTAATATATGGGATCGGAATTTTAATAGTTCCTTGTCGCACCCACACACTAAATGGGAACTTTTTCATATAAAAAAAGCCCGCAGCAAAACGCAGAGAAGAGTCCTTAAAATCCACTCGTTTTGGCGAGAGACTGGTCCAATTCCACTCGCCAAGGCTTGAGACTGGTTTCGCCGTCAAAATTCCACATATTTTAAAATCCACCTTTTTGGCTAAAGACTGGACCAATTCAATTTGCCAAAGCTTAAGACGGGTTTCCCATTAAAATTTCTACATATTCTGACATCCACTTGCTTCAGCTAGAGACGAATTTCTTCCACGCATTTAATTTCTCAATTATATGAGAAATTGAGCATCTCAGTAATTTTCCTGGGCCAAATGAATTTTGAAAAAAAAATACTAAAACCCCAGAGTTAGACGCAACGCGCAGGTGAGTCGAGATACCTTCCTTCAAATAGATAAATTCTCTGGTTGCACTGAATTTCTTTAAGATTTAATAGCACTAGTCATCATTTTAAGGGAGGTTCGAACTTTTAAAAATAGTGTTGTAGTGTGACCAGATTCTCATAAATTGCGCGATTTCTGACTGGGAGGTGATTGTGACCAAATAGGTTCAAATAAACCTTAACCCTCTTATCTTCGAATAACAAATTGGGCTAGTGATGGTAAGATCCTTAAAGAATACAAGACCCAACAAAGAGTACAATTATCCTAAGGGACACGAAAATATCCTATGGGACAATTCCTCAAAAGAACCTTGTGTCGTAATCTCTTAAAATTTACATATATTATATACGTCCTGACCAGCCCCTACCCGCTACGCCCTCAACCTATTACAAATTGTCTTTAGTATGTGCATGTAAACTAGGTTGTGTGCATATGTTTCCTGTATGAGTAATGTGAATGTATCGAGTGTAGAACACAGTGTAATCGCACATACTTTGGATCTATTTTTTTTTATTAAATGGTCACGGTTTTCTTCTTGGTGCGTGATTGAAATGTGGTAACTTAATTCTAGTAAATAAATTTTTCTTGTCAGTTCATATTTTATTAATTTTTAGTATATTATGTCAACGGTTATTTTATATAAATGAATACTGCATTTTCCTTAAATTATACAAGTAAAGAAAAATAGATGTATAAAGAATTACCATTTGGGTTTTATTGCCAGTATTGACAAGTCACTTAAAACATTGTAGTCATTTAAGAAAATCGTTTCACAAATTACTTTAGGACCTACTACCAAACAACGTCATTTTAATAGGGTCTTAACCGGCAGATGCGATAAATCATGCACCATTGTTACAATCACGTCCAAAGAGTCTTGGCCTTAGGTACAACGAATGTGCTTAGGGGCAGGGGAGATCCAGGTGGTCCAAAGGACAAAATTCAAACATTAGAAAAAAGTGAAATTTATGAAATTGGATGCATGGAAATACGTTGGTGAAACTAGAAAGTTTCTACAGGAGGACTCAAAGAACACATAGCCATAGCTCATTTAAAAATGGTAGAACAGAAAAATCAACTGTTGCCGAGTAGGCTTTTCAAAATAACCATAGAATCAGAATTAAAAGTTTAAAATTAATTCACAATATCACGCATAGGGAATTATTAGATGCATACGAAAGTATGGAAATTATTTAATGTAAGAATAGTTTAAATTGCGATAGAGCTGTATTGTGGACAAAACTGTTGTAGCGAATTTTGGCAAAAGTTCCAAACCCCAACAGAAGGATGTTGAATACCTGATTATACATGTTTATGTGCTAAATAGCTTCCTATGTCATTATCTGGGATGATGTTGGAATTTTTAAACGCCAATTTATGGTGTCCAGCTCCTTATACAGTGTGTCCCCGATTTGCTTCTCTATACAGGGATCTCGGCTCCTATTATACCTACAGCAAACGTTAAACGGGGAAAGTTTTAGAGGAAACTTAGTGCATTCGATAACCGGCTTGGTTTTGGAAATATCGGCGAAAAAACGAACTTTCCATTACAATCACTAAAACAAAGTATATTAACTTAAATCATAAACAAATCAACGTGAAATTATAAAATGTTGAGTTGTTCAGTTGCTATGAATACAAGATAAAATCAGAATAATTATTGTATATCGGTATATTGCTCAAAAGGCGCGAAGTTAATTTCCATTCCATGTCGAATCGCCTTTAACTCCCGTTGCGGTTTATAACGATGCAGTTGTTTACGGTGGCTGCCATGGCAACGCACCATATTGTCTGCGTATTATAGATAAGCGCTTATGGGAATGACACCACCTCGAAAGCAAGATTCATTTCCGAATTGGTATATCGGGTGTTTTTAATTCGTGTTTAAAAGTGGTTGCAGCGTTGCATTTGCGTATAGGTGCGTGCATTACTTTTGAAATTTCTGTTTGTTGTTGGTTTTCGGTTCGGTTTTCAATAATGGAACTAAATAAAAATTACTTTACATTTTCCCGTTTATGATCCGGTGTGTTTTTTTCACTAAAATCTGTTCTGTAGGTAAAATTTAAAGTAAAAGTTGCTACCAGGTACTTTCGCTGGAGTGGGGGGGGAGGTAATTAAATTTGATTCACCAGTTTTTATTATCACGACCCGCCACTGCACAATATGTAGTATTCTAAACAGCACTAAACAGTTTTGACCTGGTATTGACTTCAATTCACACCGTAAACATTAAAAAACCGCCCGTGGCCAACAACAAACAAAAAGTATTATAAATGATATTTAGATGATTCCTATATGTTTTTTTTTTGCGCGTCTTTACCCTACATTTTTATGCCACAATAATCGCTTATTAAAGTCTAGAATATTTACAAATTGATCCATTTACTAATGCAAAATTTGTAAAACTAGATCAAGTACATAGTCAATTGCGACTGTCATAAATTAGTCCACAACTGCAATTTAGTGCTATTAAAATTGATACGTCATGATGTCACATGATCGTGTTCGACTGGCAATCGGAGGGTTCTGGATTAAAATGCCAGGCAGAGGCACAACTTCTCAGCTTGAAAAAAGTGAGAATGTTTTAAGTAAGTGTAGCAGCTTCAACCTAAAAAAAATTTGCCGACGTTATAGAGTCCAAATGTCACAGACGTACATCTGTTCGGTTCCTACGTGAATTAGAAAATAGCAAATATAATTCAAGGTGAGGCGTCGATGCGAAGCAAACCTGTAATTTATTCATCACTTTCTCACAGTCTCTTTTTGACTTATTTATGAGACGAAAACTTTGCCTTAATAAATTTCTAGAGAAGTATGGTTTCCATCATTAGGACCCAAATTAAAGGTTGGACCCCTTGAACTTTTATTAATGGAATTAGTTCCTATTCATGCCCTGTGACTGGAAGCACGACTGCTTTATGCCTTTGGCGGTGAAACTTTTCGTAGATTGTTTTATAAATTTCAGTCATACATAAAGAAAGTTTGTTTATTTTTCTACAACTATTAGTAAAATGGAACTGTTTCTAACTTCTATTCAAACAAAAATTTACCAATTTTAACAGTTCATAGATAATTTACTTCGTAAATTTTAAAAATTGAAGATTATTTTTGATTATTATGAATGGTCGTAGAAAAAGTAGTGTATGCAACTCACATTTAATGGCTATCAAGATCCTCGCATTCGTTACAACACTCGCCTGCGGCTCGTAACGTAATCATCATGCTTATGTCTTAAAAGCTATCATTAAATGCTCATTGCATAAGATACTAGTTTGTGAAAAATAAAAATTCCCGAAATATAAGTATAGCTTTTCTCTTCTCCAATATACTTTAACGGCATCATTACCCCCATTCTTAAACGAGAGTGTAATTTTCACAAAGGCTTTAAAGAATGGCCCTTTACAAAGCCAAATAATAACGAAAAGCTTGCAATTTAAATATATCCCAAATACAGCTCAAAGTTTCCAATTTTCCCCCGACAATAGAACTTTGTGTAAACTCGCCCCAAAAGAAATATTTTCGGCGCTTTGTAAAAACTTATTTTCAAAAAAATATTATTCGTTCTTTTCGTAAAAGTTTAGCCGAGGGCTTTGCTTTTTCTGCAAGAATAAAGTTTATTTTATTCTATATGCATTCTGTTAGAATAGCGTGTCTTGTGTTTGTCTTTATAGATCTACGCCGGTTTAAATTTCATTTCCAATATGATATAAACGTAGATATATGTAGAATATGAGTGGGTATTTGTTACGATAAATGATGAATATTTATTGAATTCTACTTCGAAAATCTTTTGAACTGTGTTATTCAGCAAAAAGTAAGTTACTAAGTCTGATGAGCATTATAAGATCCTTTACACAAATAGTGCACTATATAAAATCGGCCTTTCCCATTGGTCGATCCGCATGGCCCTCCGCTCGCTTCGCTTGCTACGGGGGCTCAAGAAAAGGAAACTAACCAGGTGCTAACCCTAGTCTAACCCAAGACATACCCAAAATCAAGAAAAAAAGCTGTTTAGAAATATATCCTTTAAAAAAAATAAAAAAAAGCAACGGGGTTCGAACCCGCGTTTTCCAGGTGAGACCCAACGATCTAAACCTCTACACCACTTGACAGAAATCGATTGCATCACGCAGAAATATCGTAATACGACCAATAGGAGAGGTCGATTTTTATGTAGTGCACTATTTGTGTAAAGGATCTTTAAACGCGTCTGATGATCGTACCACTATTTCATGAAATAAATGGGGTATTCGCTATATGCAGGATCCGATAATAGACCGGCAGCTCATGGCAGATAAAAGGGACCCATTTTTTACAGCCTGCCTTTGATAGGGGACATACTTACAGCCGTAAGCTATCGAAATATGCATTGAAAATGTCTCGCATTGCGATAATGCATATTGAAACATTAATTTTATTTTGAAAAAAAATGGTCTCTCGGAACAACTTTTTACAGTCTGCCAATGACATGAACACAAACTAATAGTATGGGAGCTGGCAGACAATATGGTGAAAGATATTTTTCAAAATTTTTACCAATAAAGAAGAAGTGTTTGATAATTGAATATACCAAAATCGACCGTCTGCCGTTTAAAGCTGGTAGCTTTAGTTGAAGAGGTGAACTCAAAAAGGGTTTATTTTCAATTCTGAAGAATAAGATTTTTCAATTTCAATTTTTTATCAAATAGTTAAGATAATTACCACAGATATTAAATGTTTGTAGGCAGCCGATTTTTTGGCAGCTCTACTAAAGCAGACGCCTGTCAAACATTACATAAATAAGGCATTGGTGAATGACATTATTAAAAAACGGTTTTGGTGTTGTGAAATAACGTCAATAGCCGCGTTCGTTTTTATCATCTTTTTCCTCGATTTGCTCTAACATTTTGACAGGCACGTGACTTGGATCTTCCCTTTAAATACACAGAACTCGTGACTGTCAAATTTTCAGAGCGAATCGATGAAAAAGATGACAAAAACGAACGCGGCTTATAATAAGGCAAAATTTTAGTAGGAATATTTTTAAAGTTAACAAAACGTCTACCATTTTAACATCGAACCTGATAGATCTAAAAATGCAGCCTTAATAGTTGAAACAATTTTTAATCATTATTAGTTTCAGCCACAAAAATCACAACATATTGCTTATTAGTCGTTTGTATACTATCACAGAACGTTTAGAAAAATGGTAGAAACAGCCTTTAGGCATAAACATAAATTAAACATTAAAATATAGCTTACCTACTTTTTAAGATGAGTAGTAAAAAACACGTTGGAACAAAGAAAACTATAATCAACTCTACTATAATAAAAATAAAAAATTGACATTCGTTAATATTTCTCTACCAATTTGCTGCTTATCACTGCGTGTAATAATGTTACGCAATGTCCGAGGATTTGCAATAAGATTCTTTATTGGTAATTTAAACTTTGTCAAATGTCAATTTTTCATTTTTATTAGTGTAGAGTTGGCTACATGTATTTTTCAAATGTAATTTTTATCAAAAGAAAGTTATTGTTTACATGAAAAAAGATACTTCATGAAATGATGACCACAAAATATTAGTTAAGCATTAGGTTTGTTCTAGCAGCGATTTAAACCCAAACCAAACGAAATTCAAGCCATCCGGAATTTGCGCATAGCGATTTAAGTGTCGCTTATATTACAATGCGCAAACTCCGGATTGCTTGGTTTTGGTTTGAAATCGCTGCTAGAACAAACCTATTGTTTACCTCGCTCGACATTTCAATTTCAAGAACTATTCTGAGATTTGTACCCCAACAAAATGGAAGACAAAACGTTTGGCGAAGAAATAACCCTCAAGCTATTCCGCAACGCTTCACAGAAGTAACTCACTTAGAAGAAAGCTATTTTCAAGAGAAGAGAAATTATTAATCGATAGTATAGTAGCCATACCTCTCTCATCAGGCCAATACTGGCAGACCAGTATTTTGCCGATAAAATATATAATTCAAAACACACACTAATTAACTGCAATGCCCAGAATAATAGAGTAGAAATTCCCATGTTAGATTCAATGTCAAATTACAATTAATTCTTTTCAACTTCCATGACTATTTCCATGGTATGTTAGAAGTAAAATATTTACGAAAATTAAACCTGAATATAAGTATATCTAACAAATGTCTATATAACCTAATACTACGATCCGCCTTTATTATCGCCATGAATTCCAACTTCAAAAGGTAGAAATTCCTGCTTAAACAATTATTTCAAAACGAAATAAGCACTAATCTACATAATAATTTCGAATATATATGCCCTACGTAAAAATGTAACGATCGAAATCCCCGCTTCGCTTCGTAAAGTAAAAAATAATTATGTTCCCCAGGATAAAAGTATTTTAATCCACATTTTCCTAATTCACATGGGCCAAAAATGTTTTCTTCTTTAACAAAGAGGAACGTGAAATTTATAATATAGAATAAATAACATTAGAAATTAACTTCATCCAACACAATTATAATAAACCCTATGGTAACTTCGTAACTTGTCTCTAATGTGTTCAAACCATCTAACCTCAAAAGAAAAAAAATGGCAATTCAACAGCTATTAGCCTTCATAAACCCGGTGACAACCTTACATTCACAAGTAAAGGTAAGCACAAAAAAACTGTTGGCGAAATGCCCGTGTACACCAAAGCTTATCGATACTCGTGCACCCATAAAACTGAGGTAAAAAACAAATATCCATATCCACAGTCGGTATTAGGTATTAGGAGACCCTCGTCCAGCCTATGGACACCGCCTGTGTGGATGGTATAGGAAATTAGATGGTTCGGGGAAACAAAAATGGTGAATAGTGACGGACTATAGGGAAGTCAATAAAATACAAGAGATGATGGGTACCCCTTGCCGAACATGCATCCATGCATCCTGGTTTCATCAAGTGGAGATGCACGAAAATTCAATGCCTAAAACGACCTTTAACGTTGAGAATGGGTATTGTGAATATGTTCGAATGACTTTCGGATGGAAGAACGCTTCCACTACTTTTCAAAGAATAATTGATGACATATTATGTAACCTACAGGGAAAATTATGTTCAGTGCAAAATAATATTTTAAAACCTCATATAAATAAATCAGAATTTCTGCATAAAACGGTCGAATTTTTAGGACATATAAAAACCCCGGAACGCATAAAACCAAACCAAGAAATGTTAAGTTTTCCGAGGCCTAGAAACCCAAAAGAACTTAAATCATATCTCAGACTTGTAGGGTATTACTCGAAGTTTATAACAAATTTCGCAAAAATAACAAAACCTCTCAAAAATTGTTTAGATAAAAACAACGAAGTTGGACATTCTCCTGATTTTACTAAAGCAATCGAGACCTGCAAAAACTTGCTAAATAACAACCCCAACCTTTAGTACCCTGATTTCTCCAAACCATTCGTTCTTACCACAGATGCATCTAATTACGCCAATGGTACAATTCTGTCCAAGGAAACATAGGCTTTGATCGTCCAACCGCCTACGCTTCTAGGACCTCGAACCCTGTCGAATGTAACTATGAATCAGTAGAAAAGGAACGATTAGCAATCATTTGGGCAACGAAATACTTCAGCCCACACTAGAAATTCCAGAGGCGAAAAGCTGGTCAACTTCTTGCTAGAAAACAACCTCTACTTGATGAATGGCTTTTTCTATAAGAAACCTAACAGAAAATGGACATGGACCAGTCCCGACGGCAAGACAAGAAATGAGGTAGACTTCATCATAACCGATAAAAAATCGATAGTCCACGATGTAACAGTATTGAACTAAGTTTCAATAGGAAGCGACCATCGTATGGTCAGGGCATCAGTGGTAATAGACACAGAAAAGGAAAGAGAAAGACTGATGACGAAGAAAACTAGAAACAAATGGAACGATCCAGAAAACCCTGACAGATATAAAAACATGATTACCCAGGCATTGCAGGATAATGATAACATAACAGACATAAACCATACAAACAAAATAATAACAGATACACTACGTCAAGTCATCGACAAATACTGTCCAAAACGAACTTGCGAAAGCAAGATCCCCTCACACACTAAAGGACTGCTCGAACAATGGAAAAAATGCTGGAAGACAATATGAGCTTACCAGAACTAAGGAAGATAAATAAAGACATTTCAAGGAATATCAGGAAAGATATAAGACATTACAATACACAACACATCCAGCAAACCATGCAAGAAAATAAAAGCATGACGGTTCTTAGGAGAAAATTAGCTATTAGTAAAAACGAAATAACAAAACTGAAAAATAGTGAAGAAAACATAACATCTAACAGATCCGAGTTACTACAAATAGTAGACGAATTTTACAGAGAACTGTATAAGGGCACGGTAGACATTCATTCCGATCCTAAAGGAACAACCCAAAAATATGGGGTCCAAAACCAAGATTACGAAGAAATTCCCGAAATTGATGGCGAGGAGATTCTAAAAGCACTAACACAAATGAAGAACAGGAACAGATTCTATAACGATAGAAGCAATTAAAATGGGAGGTATCATTCTTATCAATAAAATCAAAGAACTTTTTAACCTTTGCCTAACAAACACCACCATACCAGGAGATTGGAACAACGTATTGATGATACCTCTTCATAAAAAAGGAAATCCTACAGACATAACCAACTATCGTCCCATCAGCTTACTCTCTCACTTATATAAGCTTTTCACAAGAATAATAACCAACAGATTAGGAAAAAAGCTTGATTTTTACCAATCAGTGGAACAGGCAGAATTTCGCGCAGGATTTGGAACTACAGATCATTTAGTGGCATTAAAAACTCTTATTGAAAGAACAGTGGAGTATAATAGACCATTGTTTCTGATCTTCGTGGACTTCCTGAAAGCATTTGACACTGTAGAACCAGACGCAATTCTCAAAGCTCTTAGTCAATGCCGCATTGACTATAGATATACTAGACTAACACACAATATATATAAAAATACAACAGCATGCGTGAGGTTACACAAAAACACAATTAAATTTCCACTAGAAAGAGGAGTTAGGCAAGAAGATACGATGTCACCCAAGCTTTTTATTACCGTCCTCGAATACGCGTTCAAACAGCTGGAATGGGGACAAAGAGGCATAAACATCGACGGTAAGAGATTAAACAACTTGCATTTTGCCGACGACATTGTGCTAATCGCCGACGATATACAAGAAGCCCAAGAGCTGACGGAGCTAGCGAATGCCGCCACAAAAGTAGGACTACAAACAAACACACAAAAGACAAAGATAATGACCAACCTAGTTCTCGGGGAACCTCTCACATTGGGAAGTCGCAACATCGACGAAGTAAGAGAATATAGATATCTAGGCCATGACATAAAAATACACAGAGACAACCAAACGCAGGAGCTACAAAGACGAGTGGGGCTTGGATGGGCAGCCTATGGTAAACTGAACGGAGTATTCAAGAGTGATATCCCGATCTGTTTAAAGCGTAAAGTGTTTAATCAGTGTATGCTCCCTGTCATGACCTACGTAGCAGAGACACTCACGCTAACAAGAGCGAGTGCAGAAAAACTTAGAATAGCTCAACGTAAAATGGAACGCTCTATGCTAGGAATAAAACTATCAGATCGCATCAGGAACATAGATATCCGCAAAAGAACGAAAGTGGAAGACATAATAACAAGAATTGCGAATCTACAGTGGCAGTATGCAGGACGCAATGATGATAGGTGGACGAAGAGATTATTAGAGTAGCGACCGCGAAACGACAAACGAAGTGCAAGAAGACCTGCCACAAGATGGCGAGATGACATAAAAAGAATCGAAAGTGAGTGTGGCTCAAGATAGTAAACAATGGAAATGTAAAGGGGAGGCTTATGTCCAGCAGTGAACTACGATAGCTGGGTGAAGAAGAAGAAGATACCTCTTTGGAAAAAAATTCAAGATCGTGACAGATCATAAACCATTTCAATGGATTTTCTCCATCAAAAAGCCCAAGTCCAAACTCGTTGTCTGAATATGACTACAATATTGTCTACAAAAAGAGTACAATTAACACGAATGCCGATACCCTTTCCAGGATTCTCATTCCAATATTAATATTAATTCTTTAGATGATGATCAAATTTCCAACGCAGCAAAAATCCGCCCAAGGGGCATGCCCGGATTGTACCTGGTAGATATAGACGAGACTCTTTCTTGTGCGGAGAGCACACGGTAGTTGAAAATTAGTATAATATTCGAAAAAAGAGCCCAACCAACTGCCTCAAACTCATATAATTTCAGACAAGACTATCCCAAGCATTTCAAGGGATCCCGAAACTCTGACACAGCCAATACTATAAAAAATAGTAATAAAAATTCAATAATCGAAGCTCCATATACAAACAAATCGTTAAATTCATTTAAAAACCAAATACATTTTCAGTATAATGCCCACTCAAAAAAACACCGAACGGATACCTAACATTAATGGCCAAATTGTAAGTATAAAAAGTACTCTGGTAAACTTAGAAACGGTCATCAATTTTTCTAGACTTAACATAATGCATAGTTGATGAGTTTCAACCAGAAGAATAATTATTTGATAACGTTCCCCGAAAAACCCTCATTCAATTAAATAGCCCAATACATTATTATAAAATAATAATAAATAAGAGCGTAATATACGCCATTTATATACGAATCATAGACCCCAATCCTTTTACTTTGAATAAAATTATACCTAAACCAAATAATTATCCCACCGAAACCTTACCTGATGATCAACAAAGAAAGAAGTCTATCACTCCATTAATAATGTCCAAAAAGAGAAAGTGTTTTATCTGTCTCCAAGACGAGCTCGCCAATGAAGAATCATGCATTGTGCCCATTCTACTTAGCAGTGGTTCAATAATAAATAACAGAACCAACCATTGTCTCGTTGAATGGCTGCCCTTCCCACTTGAAATAAATGGCGTTTTGTTCGTCCGGAAGTTCAAGCAACTATACCTGGAACATGCCTCGACTACAATTTAACCAAAGCGCACAAACCAATGTCACACATCTAAAACTTCAAGAAATCAACAATGAGGAAATTCAGCAGTTGATTTCAACCATGAAAATAAAAAGAAATTCAGTTCCCGGGATTAATTAGGATCCAATGGATAATTTCAGTCATCACCCTTATAGGGCTGCTGGTGATGGATGTAATCTTCGCCACGTAGAAATGTAAATATGGAGCTTACAAAAGGACCAACCCCAGAGGTCAAGATGGAACATCCCCAACACTTGTATCCCCCTATTTTCCTCCGAGGAGGGAGGAATTATGTCAGCAGCACCGACCACCCAGATGTTATCGTTAGGCTCGTTTGTTTACTTTAATCTTTGATATAAAAAGGGACCCCTCTAGGGTAATATTGGTTTCGATTGGTTAGGACGTCATAGTGTTAGTTAAGCTCTGTACGTTTATTATTAGAAGTTTAAATAAAAGTTTTTAGAAAGGTTGTTATAAGCCTTTAACTTATAACTCATGAATCCACTAGAAGACGTTTCAAGTTAGTTTAAGAGACCATAAATTGAAAAAATAACCCGCCTAGACCCTACTGGGCGCTCATATTTGTCGCCCAAGAATAAAGGACTTCCGGCGCTTAGACCGAGGCAGAGCGACCCTTCTGCTTGTGTTACACGTTCTTCCAGTTTGAGGGGCCTATTTGGTAGGAATCTCGAGTGTGACGGGCCTGAGCACCTGGTGTTTCCCGACTTTTGCACAAAGCTATAAAGTATTTAAAAAGCGCCGAAACATGAACGGCACAGACAGAAAAACAGCCTCCACGGGAACATTCGGTTCCCTCTGTTCTGAGTACTCCAGTCGTGCTGAGGATTTTTCCTGACTAGGACGTCTTCTTCGTTGCGGGAAACAACGGTCACAGAACGGTTGCCACGTGTCTCAATGACGACCGAAGGGCTGCTACACTATGCGATGCTGTCCCGACAAAGAAGAAACGGAGGACCAATTTAACCCAAGACATGATTAATAACCATATAATTGAAATCTATGGAAGTTGGTGACTTGATTTGAAGTAGAGGTGTTAACACCTAAACCTAATAATAATAGTCACATAATAATTATTTGTTTCTTGTCGTGTTTGCAAATGTTTTCATTTTTGTTAATCTCTTAGACTGCATATCTTACAAAATGTTGATTAAAAAATGTTATAACCAGTAGTATACGATTAATTTATGATAATTCGTTAAACAACTCTTCAAACAATCCTGTACATAAATATCAAAGCTTAATTATATTCCACGACTCGGATAAGGGCGCAATACTTTTGACATTGAGTATAACCAATCTAGTCTCGCATACCATGACGGAAGCCATCGCTTATGGTGCTATTATTCTAAAACTAAAAGTAAACAAAACTACATAATTAAGTTAAAGCTAACTTGTTTACAAGAGAATTTAAAACCCTAAACTGAACAAAATTAACAACCCTCTGAACACTGCAGCCATAAGAGTCCTTGAAGTGGAAAATAGGTTTATATATAGCGCGCTTTTAGCTTCTTTTATTTCTTGCCACTAAAGTGAATAGAAGGCGAAACTATTAGGGAAATTAAGAACCTTTTATATATGTTCTGGTAAAAAGTAGTGTTTACTTTACAGACCGGTAGGACAAGAGAAATGTAGCATTTTTTAATATTGTCACGAATAGTTTTGGGGCTAGCGCGTTTTTTTAAACAATAACTTCTCGGAGAAGAGCCGCGTCGCGATTAGTACAGTGACGGGGTCTCAATGCTTTCTTTAATCTACCACTGAATGTTCTACTCGTGAGGACACGCCTTGTTTAGCGTGCCGGGGGGTAACTGAGGTAGACCGGGCCCGAGTTACATGGGGTAAGAACAGATGATAAAATAAGCACGTTTAGTTTATAACAATGTATTAAGGATAAAACTTTAAAAATAACTATTGGTCAGAAAAAATGAGATTCTATTATACCCGATTACTACGGTGCGCATGTTTTCTCGATTTGAGGTAGTACTGTTTATAGGTCTTTCTTTACTGTCTTATAATTTATAGTTTTTCTTAAGAGTTGGGTTTTATTTAAGAGCACTAAAGATTTCACTAAACTTATTAACTGACTATTTAGACACTTGTCGTTCTCAACACTCTGACAAACTTCTTGTCAGGACTTTACTATGGAGGTTGTGAAACCCCTGGTCCTAGCAGTCGTCAAGTGGCTAACCGGTGCCAGGTTTGGAAGGAATGGACTAGAACCTAAAGCAGCCGTATGGCTAACTTTCAGAGCGGATAGAACCCAGAAGGCAGTCGTCAAATGGCCAACTTTGGGAGCTGGAGGCGAGACCAAAGCCTTCCGAACTGAAGGTTCGTTAGCGTACTTATACTAAAAAAGTGATGATCATGGCATGCTTAAGGTTGAAAGTCGCTTCCGTTGATTGCTCGCGTTGTTTATAGTGGTTGTTATATAACAATCTCCAAGTTCAAGTTCAAACTTGTTTAGTAGCTTATGCATTTTAGTAGATTACAATATTTTGGATAACTCTCAAATTGACTACGGATTGCGAATTTAATATTTGAACTTTTCTACCCAGAATTATTATTATTATTATTGTTATTATTATTATGATTTAGCCTTACGGCATTCGCACTCCTTCTAAGGGGAACGTTCACTTATCCCGGATATCAAGATAATTAAACTCTAAATAAATACTTGTATATATCTTCGGGATGCAAGTTCTCGATATCATGGTACTAATCTTCTTGGATTTCCACGTCGCCCCTTTTAATGTTGATGATGACGCATTTGTCAAGTCCAAATGACATGTTTACGTCCCCGCTGAAGGTCTTAACAGTGTTAATTAGAGAGTGCAATCCAGTCTGGTTCTGTGCCAGGAGCTTTAGGTCATCCATGTACAATAGATGTGTTAATCTCCGCCCGTTCCTCATTTTAAGTCTGTACTCAATATTCGTGTTGTTCTGTAGCGTAGAGAGAGGGCTTAAAGCCAGGCAGAACCACACAGGTGATAAAGAGTCTCCTTGAAAAATACCTCTGGATAGCTTGACTTTACCAGCGTTGTTGTTGCTTACAAGGATATTGGTCCGCCGGGTGCTCATGAAATGTTGGAGCACCGCTCGAACTTTTAGGCAAATCTTGTAAATCTACAGTACCTTCATCAACCCATCATAAGAGTCCAAATCGAAGGTCTTGCAGTAGTCAAGATAGCATACATTGAGATCTCTATTCCTAGTCTGAACCTGTTTTATAACCACTATATCTATGGAAAGTTGATGTTTGCACCCGGCTGATCCTCGTATACAACCATTTTGTTCTTACTCCAGTATGCTGTTTGTCGCGCAGTGTTCGTATATTCGGCTGTTGAAAAGTGACGTGAAGAGTTTGTATACTACCGACAGGTGCGTGTTTGGTCTATGGTTGCTCGGTATAGCGAGGCCGCCCTTCTTGAACAGCATGTAAGTGTTTCCCTCTGTAAGAAACTTGGGGAATTTTAAGTGATCGTCCAATGCTTCCATAAAACATCGAGCAAGGCTTGGAAAACATGGTGGAAGATTTTTGATCCAGAAGTTGTGCAGTCCATCTGGTCACGGCGCTTTCCAATTGCTAATAGCCTGATGGGAAATATGTTCTGGTGTTTAATGATCTACAAACATTTCTTCAACTTCCGATGCACTTTGTTTAACATCTGCTATCCATTCGGACTCTCTGCTGTAGTGTACTGCTTCTGAGCAGATGGAGTTCCAATAGTTGTGGAATTTATCTGTGTTGGCTGGGACGTGTGTATTGCTTGGGTTTTCTAGGCGTGTTTCCAAATTCCTGAAAAAAAAATCTGTCCGCTGTGAAGTCTGGATTTTGTTGTTTTCTCTTGGAAAGCGCATTGCACCTGCGAAGTTGAGCTCCTTTAGCCTTAGCTTGTTGGCCGAAGAGGTCTTTTAGTCCCACAGGTTGTTGGTGGTGATGTGGTCTTCCAAGCAAATTCCTGCTGGGTTCGCTATTGCAGTGACAATGCGCCTATGGCATCAGCTTTTCCGCGGAATTTATCTACATCCTGTTTTAGTTTAGGCGTCTTTTCCAGACCGGGATTGCACTCTTCGTATTCTGCCGTGCAAACTTTGGTATATATGTTTTCTGTCCATTGAGCAGCGCAGTAGAGTGACAAGGGTACTTCATATAGTATGCGGAAAGAGGGAAGGTGTTCCCCCAGAACTTCATTGGCTAGGCTGATGTTCTGCCTGGCCTTGAAGATGCTTCTTAGTTTGGGCAAAGACGGACGGTTAAGAGGGTCAGAACCCTTATGATAAGATAAAAGGCTCTGGAATTAGTCGCTCACGTGCTGTCGAGCTGGGTACTGATAGGGTTCGTATTGGCGGTCCTGTAAATGAGGCGTCTCGTCTAGTCAATCAATTCATGCAAAACCCGATAAATCAAAAATTTTATTTTCTTTAAGTTTTGATATTACTTTTACTTTTATTTTTTTTTTCAGTTGGCCGTTTAAAAGGAGTATGATGTGTTTTTAGAAATTTATGTTTTATTATCAAAATATATTTTTTTTAAATATTATATAGGTTCAAATTAAATGTTTTTTTACATTTTTGAGTTCCCATTTTTTTGATAACATTGTATTGTTAAAAAGTTGTTTTAAACTACATTCACACGTCATTTCAAAGAAAAACAAAAAAATCCAACTTTCACGCAAAAACCGGTAAATCCAAAGCATATTATTTGTTAAAAAAAAAACTAGTGATTTTTTTCCAACCACAATTTGTAATCAAAATCTATCACCTAAAATGCTGCAATAAAAATAATAAATAATTGGACATTTTACCGGGATTTTCCTCTTGAAGTTTTTACCGTTTCTCTCACAATTACAGAAAATGGATTTATCGGTTTTTGCATGTTTGCTCCTCATATATGGTCAGAAATCAGTTTATTATGTATTTTTCCACAGGAGAAAGACTCAACCAGTATATTTATATGATATAATAAACCAACATATTTGTTAAATGCATTACGTAATCGTTTAGTTGACATTTTATATAACTTGAATTATAACATGTACTGCCATGTTATTATTTTACTTTGTTTTAAATGTCATTCGTTTTCACTTTCAGTTAAAAATAAATATTTAACACGTTCACGACAACGTGGCACATATAATATGTGACACATGGTTTTTCTCATAAACTACCGTCACATATTATAATTATGTGCCATCGATTCCAGGCCCTTAAATGGAAATAATTTCCTGGCGTTTTAACGGCCACAGATGCGCTTTCCTGCAGTTTCTGGTTATGGCTGGTTTCAGTTATTAGAGAAATTTAGGCGATTTTGATTGGTTAAGAATTTCACGCCATATTTTAAATATGCATAATTTAAACATTGAAAAAAAATAACAGATTTCGATATTTTGTAGAAAAATAAAGTAATTGAATCCTAAATCAGTCATTAAAAAGCCCGCTAATGAGCGTTTTTAGGCCCCAACCTATATTTTCGGTTTATTATGAGATAATATAGTTTTTTTGTAATCTATGTACAGCTAGAATAATTTAATATTCGTTAATTTATTTTATTGTATTTATTGTTTGTATAATATTTAATTATTTTCGTGAGCGGAATACGTGCCTTAAATGTGGCTGCGTAATTTTGAACATTGATATTGCCAATGATATGCTTGCTCGTTGCGATTTACCGCTTTCAAAACTTAGAGGTCAATGTTACAATGAAGCTTTAAATTTTTTTGAGAAAAATCGCAGAATTGCATCAACGGATCCAAGAAGAAGAGTCCAAGTGCTTTCTGTCCACTGCAATGCTCACAATCTCAATCTAATTATATTATTGTTCAAGATGGTACTGTAAAAGTGCTCGCAGCAAGGTAATTTATAGGAGTGGTAAAGGATATGATAATCTTTGTACGGGATTCACCGAAACGAGTTGCGAAATTCCAAGACTTACAAGCGTCTGAAAAAGAAGATGTAAATATCTAGAGAGCGCAAAAGGCATTCCCGTCCTTGATGCGTAATGCCCCAGAAGGTATGAATGAATGAATTTTATTTGAAAGTAAATTAAAATCACTGAAAACAGTCTCGGTCAACTATAAAACCTTGATGATATTTTTCCAAGAGCTGATTAAAGATGAAGATGTCGACAGCAGTGTTGTTGCTAAAGCCGCAGGATTATTCTTAGATCGTATGGAATCATTTCACTTTTTATTTCTCTTGCATTCGATGATTATAATTTATGGCAACATTTCCTAAACCCATTTAACAAACTTACCAACAGATGCGAACAGCAGCCAGTAATACAGTGGAAAGCCAGGTTCATGGATTTTTCGATACACTTTAATAAAGTTATTAGGCGCCACCTAGTTAACTGAGACTCAACTAGAAAAAATTTTCAATGTTATTGAATCCTGAAAAGTAATTTTTGGATCTCTTCAATAAGACATACTATTTCCTCAAAATAAATATTTTATTTTTTCTCTACTATGGGATGAGATTACATCACATGTATAAACAAAAAAGCAAAAGAAAAAAGCGCTTACATAATATTGGCTATTATCAAAGACATTTAACCTGAAGAGACGGGACAAATGGTTCTTTGTTTTCCCCCAACATTGAGGCACATTCTATGGTCGATAGATGTAGCGTTGCCAAATTTGAAGTTTACGAGTTACTGTACATACTTTTTTCATGTTAAATTATAACACTAATTACATGTCAATCTGGCAATGCCGCTTCCCTTGGTTCCGCCTTGTTTTACCCCCAAAATATTTATAGGATGCACGTAGTAAAGTAACTGTACCAATAGATTGAGAGCATTGGAGGTCGACGACCGACGGCTCTTCCCCATTCGATGTATACTAACTTGGTAACGTTTCAAAACCAGTGAAGGCACTACTGTAAATATATTTATCTACTTTAATTATATTATATACCTACCTAATACGGGTACTTATTAATACAATAGCTTTATAGACATACCTTAACAATTTACTGGTTTAGCAAATCTAAATAAACTAATTACAATTGCCAATACTCTAGATTTAATCTTTTTTTCTAGATATACCAGTTTATTTAGGAGATTTTTTTCAGTGATAGTAGCATTTATAATGAAATGAAAATATATTTTTAATAGGTATTTAATAGCAGAAAATAGTTATTAAGCTACTTTTTGAATATGTCATTAACCAGATATTTTTTGAATATGTCATTAACCAGATATTTGTCATATTTATATGTTTGTAAATAAAATTTGTATGCTTCAGTTCCTTTTTATTTGTCTCAAAAATAATGAAAAGCAATTTATTTTTAGGCTAGCAGTGGTATGATTTAATTTTTCGTTTAACCATTGAGAGCAGAAAAACCCTATGTGTCACAAAAACGTTTAAATCGGGATAAAATTGCATATTTTTGGTATTTCATAAATTTCGTCTTCAAATTTGAAATTATTCAGGAAATAAGTTTTCGGAAATTTTATTTCATTATTAGCTGCTGAGTAGTATATTATGCAATGACCATTCATTGCAAATGTAAGTTGAATATACTTTTTTCTACGACTGCCCTGAAAATAGACAAAAACGCACTAACAACTGCTCTTGAAAACTGGACATTTCAAACATCGTGTGAAAAGTATCCTTTGCACACGGCGTGTGCAAAGTATACTTTTCACACGCTTATTCGGGTATTTAGATTAAAGGGCTTCGTCTCCGTTTTAGAGCTTCGCCCTCAAAGGTCCCATTACCAGATCTCTAAAAAAGGGGGCCCAATTATAGGGCTCCACCCCCCGGGAGCCCCTTTTTGCAAAACTGTACAAAATTGAACTCTTATACCTTATACATTTTAGGGCTTCGCCCCAGGGGGCTCCATTGCTAAATCTGTAAAAAATGGGACTCCCGAACCATAGGCCCCATTCTAGGGTTTCGCCCCCCTGGGGCCCCATTTTAGGGCTTCGCCCTCGGAGCCTCTTTTTCGAAATATTTGGAAAATAGGAACCCCACTCCGGTGGCCCCATTTTAGGACTGTGCCCCTAGTTATAGTTTAGCGAGAATCTCTTACTCACGTAGCTTCTTTCATTAGGAATAAAATTTTCTGATAAATCAATAATAAAAATGTTTCCCATATAACATGTAATTTTCTACCAGACTCCCAGTGGGGCACCCTGTATGTAGCAGTCGTAGAAAAAGCATAGTGTGCTACACGTGCTGAAAAGACTTTTTACAATCATGAGACTTTATGACACTCGCTTACGGCTCGTGTCACCAAACTGTCTCATTCGTGTGAAAAGTCTTATTTTCAGCACTTGTTGCACAATATGCTATTTCTATTAGAAAGAAATCTTTTCGATACGCAAAGTAGTGTCGAAAAGAAGCTCTTTTCGACACTATTTTTGATGACTGGTTACTATGATATTAACAAAATTGTGCAATGTCAAAGCTTACTAGCAAAAATTTCGACACCGATTCCTAATAATACAGACGTCAAAAGTGACAAGATGGCCGTCCAACTTTTGATCGCGACTTGAATAAATTAATGTTTTTCATTAAAAAACGTGCAAAATAGCACTCTTCGCCCAGTTTTGTTTGGTTTCAAATGGACGTTTTAAAGCCTGAATTTGTGCGACGCGACGCGACGTGTAGCTTTTTTGTATTTCGTGAGTGATTTCCTATAAATATTTTTTATAAACTTTATATCAAAGTAACGATGGTCTTGCGGTGTGAGGTATGCAAAATCTCCAGCTATTATCATCCGAACCTGAATTTCCACAAGTAAGTAAAAGTAAATGAAACACAGTAGTACAGTGGGCACCATTTTGTGATGTGATTAATTAATATTTTATAATACTTACCTATGTATGTGATATTAATGGATAATCTGATATGTTTGCAGTCATTTACCAACCTCTATTAAATCATTTTTAAGTGAATACTTCTTTGGTTTCATGGCAGTGGTTTTGCATGGACACGGAAAAATTTCGTGACACAGCAAAATAACTATTTTGTGTTAACTAACCTTCAGAACCCATATCTAACCCAAACTAACTCAATCTAACCCACACACTATAAATAAAACGTAAATATATTTTAAATAATGGACCCGAATAAATACCATCATATCAAATTAAACGTATTTACTTTATTGAAATTATTATTATGATGGACTCACATTTTCAAAGTCTACGTCTATGAACTGTCCTTGCTTTCGTTCAGGCGGGGGCGGGCAATACTACATTTAGTAGTGGGGACGAAGTTTGACAAAAGTTTGTACACCATACATGAAAATATAGGGAGGCGGGACAATCGTTTTGTTGATATTTTTGCAAGATTTCGGATTTTTATGAATGAGTTGTCGGGTCTCTTTAGGTTAAATGTTTTTGGCTATTATCGACAATCGTGTCAGATACAATTGATACAAACTGTTGGACAAATATCCTGCATACCAATTAAAAGGTTAGTAAAACGATGAGTTGGTAGATAGCCCACAGGGTTTAAAATTCATGAATTTTATTCTGTCTCAAGGATAAAATAAGACATATTATGTAACTAGTCACTCAATCTGTAGAAAATCTAAATTTGCCATGACAGCCTTACAAATAGGTAAATGATATTACTTACAAATTATGAAGTAGGTATTTCTAATCTTAAATTATTCCCAATTATTAGTATCAGCATTAGTATATTTACGGTCCATGCATCTCCAAAGCGCTTCAAATCATAACCTGACTTTTCCAAATATTGATACACAACAGCCAGCCGATGATAATCAACAAGGGCATAACACGCAAGTTGTGGTTTTAACCCAAAACACGCAAAATAGATATCGCAATATTCGCAATTAAAGGAAAGCGATATGTGTGTGCTAAAGGGTACCGCCTTTATCACACACAGGATCCTAAAAATAATTCTTTGTCTAAACAAAAAATAAATATATCATTGAAAAGATTACTCATAACCTAACTATACTAAATGAAACACTCTTTGTATTCATGTTGTATTCCATGCATAATATTTTAATCCCAAAAGAACCTCTAAACTAGCGTTATAGAGGTGGACGTTCCCACGTCGTCGGTTTGTTCTTTGTTTATTGTTAAATTATGTGAACCTTCTCAAAAAATGTAACTTGTAAGTTAAATTTTGATGTGACCGTTATCGTTTGATGTACTTTGTAGCTCTTCGTAGATATCTCTTTTTGTTTCAATGACAAGTAACACTGATGAAGGCTCCGGCCGAAAGCGCTCTGTTACGCTAGTTTAGAGGTCCTTTTGGATAAAAATATGCATGTAATACAGAGAGTGTTTCATTTAGTATATTACGTATATGCACATAGCCTTTACTCTTCATTCATAACCTAAATAGTTTGTCATCTTACCTATAGAACTATCTATAGGGTATATCGCCTGGTAATAGCCAGGGGAACAAAACGAATAGTATCTATTCTAGAGACTTCTTCAAAATCAATAATTGTCAATTCCAAGGATCGGCAATATGAGAGCAACAGCAACATAAATTCTTCTAGAAAGGTCAGAAAATACAATTTTATTAATTCCATTGAAGACAACATGAAGATTTTGTGACTTACTACGTGGATGTGGGTTTCTCATAGCTTAACAAAAACTATAGCAGCTTCTAAAACCCTGGCACTGGTTTGGGTCGAAATACATTCACGTAACAAAAATACCATAA
This sequence comes from Pissodes strobi, assembly GCA_016904865.1. Lineage (NCBI taxonomy): Eukaryota > Metazoa > Arthropoda > Insecta > Coleoptera > Curculionidae > Pissodes > Pissodes strobi. Next base: position 185,322 of record MU182472.1, on the reverse strand, counting down.
AATAATAACCCTAATTTATTTCCACCACTACATGAGCCATGAGGCCCCTAAAACGAAAAGACTCCACAAAGGATGCCGGCATATCGACTCTTCGCCGGTCTAGGACGTAAAACCTGGATCTCTCACGGAACGAGTTTCAACACCTTGAGTCCGAAATATTGTTGCCAACTTAACTTATGTGAAATAGCGAGTCCAAGAGCATGAAGAACCATCTTACGTCACAGCTCGGTTAATCGAACTTCGGCTCTAGGCCATATTCGTCAAGCAACAAGTAAATATGCCTTAAAAATCTGCAGGGAACCGTTACTTGGGAACGTCGATTCGATTGTACCTGTCTAACTGTCATAATCATATGTGCCTGACACTTAATAAATGAAAATACATCTCATCGAAGGATGAAGAAAACAAAAAGAAATAATATACCGAAACACAATTAGATAAATGAATTATACATACATACATATATACATTAGGTGACTCTTATCATCTCTATCTTGTTTGAGGTAGGTATTGCAACGAATTGGCTTGAAATAATAAACAAACTGAATGTTACATTTATGTCGAACAAATTGTTAAGTTTTTAGATCAAAGGAAAACTTTTCCTGATTGATATTAAAATCTATGAAGACAATAGCTAACAATTTGAACTGCACAACCAGAGCTTTTGGAAGCTGTTACCGAGACCTAGTCGAACACCTAATACTCAGAAAGGGACAAAAATCAGACCTGATGTTATTATCATATCATAAGTATCTAGTACATCATACTGAGACATAAATATAAATATAGAAAGTAAATTCAATAATATTCTAATCTAAATTATGTTTGCAAATAAAATTGAATATAAACTAAGCAAGGCTGTAGCATTTGTTTATGCCAAAATTAAAAAATTCTACAGATTTTTGATTACACTGGAATTCTCAACATAGATCTTCAAAAAACCAGAGCTTTGTGTTGAAGATTCATGTCGAAAAATTGAAGCTATAATTCTAAGTTGAAATCAATTTGGCTAAATAAAGAAGAATTCAAAATTGAAGCACCAACTTTGTCTCGAAAACGCGACATTCCTAAACGAGTGAACCAAAGCAATGTCACAAATTATGTTTTCAAATCCCCAAAAAAATGGTTACCGAAAATGTATTATGAAGAATTTGTTCAAATCATTTGCTCTTTAAAAAATCGACTCAGTAAAGTTTTTAGAACCCTAGAATGTTTTATCATCGGTGAAACAGTCGACGTGAAAAAAATTATAATGTTTTATAAGGAATATTTTAATGAATTCAGATTAGAAAATGATAAAGGCATGGCTTTATGTATTATGAAACGAAAAGAAATAAATCCGGAAACTTTAAAATATGCGAAATTCTTGCATGAAAATTCTTAATGGTGTATGGGACGTGTGCCTGAATATTTACTCGTTATTCATTGAGGAAGTCTCCTGAAAAATTATTAAAGTGATTATTTTTTATTGCAAACTATAGAGCAGTATAAAAAAATCGACACGTATTTTTTATTTCCAGTAAAGATGATTATTAGGGGAGCTATGCCAGTTTTTAGCTTTGTATATATAGATACACTAAGCATGGTGCGACGTAACAATTCATATGCATTGTGACGTCATAAGCACATTTCAAGGCCCTGTATCTGCCTCATTTTTTGACTTATGAAAAAAAGAAAAAACCCGTGTCCACCTATTTATCATGGGCTAACGAAATCAGCAATAAAAGGTTTGATGAAACTTCCTCGTGGCTACCTACGACTATTCAAGGGTGTTCTAATAAAAGAAGTTTTTCTGCTTGACGACGGGTCTAAAATTACTTGCGCTCGACAATGTTACAAAGTAGAGTAAATCATATAGTCATCTTGCACCTTTATCCATAGGAAAGAGTTTATTTTGCGCAATTCCAAACAAACCTAATTTTTTGCACTACATGACTAATAATAACTTTATACACATTAAATTACATAAATAAACTTATTATTATACACTGTGTAAATTTGTACCACTTCCCCCTTCCGAGGCGCTACCTACCCGAACTAAGCACGCTGTGATTCTTCGCAAGTAGACAAGCTTGAGTGTGGTTTTAATTTAATTTCCGGGGATGCCCAAAAAACTATATGCTACATAGCCATAGAAAAAGTGCCCAAAATTCGTAAAAACCAATTTTTTTCTCGAATGGTATTTGACAAGACTATTTCACGAGAAAACTAGCCAAACTTCAACTATAAACAAATTATATATATTCAATCCATAATAACATAATACCACAGGGCTCCCATTTGGGACCATTGTTATTTAATGCATTAATGATATCCAAGATTGTTTTGAATACGGGGAGGCTTGCCTTTTTGCAGATGATTTGAAATTTTATTCGACTGTTAAGTCTGTAGAGGATTGCTTGGGCCTGCAGGCCGACCTGGATAGGTTGGTCTCTTAGTGTGATAGGATTAGCATGGAGCTTAATGCCAATAAGTGCAGTTATATGTTGATTAGATAGATCCAGGAATGACTTACTGTTTTCCTATTAAATAAAAAATACACAGTTTACCAGGGTTAATGCTATCCGAGACCTGGTGGTTTTGCTTGGGTTAGTTTGGCTTAGCAAAACCCCCAGGTAAAGAAAGACCTCAAGTTACTGTTTAACTTGATAAATAATAATCTGGATTGTCCTAGACTTCTTGAGAGTATTGGGCTTAACATTCCGGTCAGGACAACACGTAGCATTACCACATTTCACATACCCTTCCATAAAACAAATCATGGTCTGAGCTCACCCATTACAAGACTTTGTCGGTTGGGTAATGAAACTGAACTTAATTTATTCATATCTAAGAACTAATTTCGTCAAACTATTAAATCAAACCACTTTAGTTAAACCATTGATCTTGGACACAGTTCCTTGTGTAGTTTGTAATTATGATTATTTTTCTTAAATTATTTTTTATGTTTTAGTATTAGTGTTTTAAAATTTATATTGTTTTCCTTTACAACATGCTGGATGCAGTATTGTAAATTGGGCTAAGCCCGTTAATAAATAAGTATATAAATAAATAACTATAAATAAATAAATGTGCAGTTATTGCAGCTACCAGTAGTTGACCCATTTTTTTTTTCTGAAACTACTAACCCAACCTTAAATTCAGGCCGGGTACCTAAGCTTTAATCAAATGTTATTCAGGGCGAAAAAAAAATAAAAGAGATTTCAAGCCCTGTGTACCTACGCTCTAAATTTGTTGTGATTCTTGTTTGCGACGGGTGTGTGGAGTTTGCAACCTTGGCTCAACCTCACCTGTCATTATATTAAATAATGTGTGCGAAGTATATTATTCATCAGAAAATGTATCAGTAGATGAAGCGTTGGTTCTTTGGAGAGAAAGGCTACAATTTACGCAGTATATATCAAATAAGGCCAACAAATATGACATTGTACTACAGATGGTTTTGTATTGGATTGATATATTACGGACAAGGTACTGTGATAAATTTGCAAGGTCATTCTTGTGAGGTAGTAAAAAGACTTGGGGAAAAATTCTTTCAAAAGGGACACACAATTGACATGGACAAATTTTACTGCAGTTGCACATTAGCCAAATATCTTCTAGAAAATAAAACGTACCTGTACGGTATCTGCTTTACGAAAAAACGGGACAGAAATCCTCCGTCAATCGTATCCACAAAACTGAATAAAGGCAATCTTGTTTGGAACAAAAAGAAATAGATAAGATATTTAAAATGGCATGATAAACGAGAGGTTCTTATGATATCAATGATGGTTGATTGTTTGAACTAACTTAAAAAAAGGCAGTAAAGAAATATACACCTGAAATAGTAGCTGAGTATAACAGGTATATGTCTGGAGTTGATAGAACAGATGAACAGACCAAATGACATTATATTATTCTGCACCTAGAAAAACACGTAAGAGGTACATGAAAGTATTCTTTTACCTTAGTGACCTATGCTTATGGAATAGAAAGTGGTTGCTAAATAAAACGAATATCAAAAAAATGCATTATGTTCAATATATAGATAGAGAAAATAATCGGTAAACTCTTACATGTGGAAAGTTCAAGACGAAAATCGAATGTAGCTGAAAGCACCAATAATTTTCCACACAGGAAAGACTAAAGAAAAACGGGTAGATTATGCAGCCAACAAAAAAGCATATCCTGATATTCCTGTTTGCGTATTTAGGAAGCCTGCACATTACAGAACCTCCGCTAAATAACGCATGGTTAACTCCAACCTAGCCCGTCAGTAATGTGTACACTTTTTCACTTCACGCATTTGTATGTGACTTTCCGAAATAAGCAAGAAGGTGCGATGGGAACAATGGGTTCGTCGATGCTCGGCCCTTGCAAGCTTTTTTTATTAATTTTTTTTGGATTAGTTATTTTTTTGGCATGCCTTGGGTTAGTTTGGGTTAGTTTTTCCTTGTTGCGCCCCGCAGCGAGCGGAGGGCATTGCATGAATACGAATGAGTGAAGTAAAAAACGTAAACCGCATTGATGGGCGGGGCTAGAGCACACGTGCTTATTTAGCCAAACAGGCGGCGTTATTTCGCTAGTATTCTGTAACATGGAGGCTTTCTAAATACGCTTCCTGTTTGTCATGTAGGAAAAGTAAAGGAAATCCTATAAGATTATGATCGTCTCGCTGCTTGGGCATAGGGCATAAAAATTTAAAATAAGATGTTGAAAGAACAAAGTTCCATTAGTGTTTAAACTTCTAGTTTTTTATTTGTATTTTTTTTAAATTGTGTCTTTTTTGTAATATATATTAAAAAATATAATACGTGTTTATTTTTATTCCAAAAGCCTAAAAAGTGTAGAAATGCTTTCAAAATATTAAGTCACATTATTATGACATGCGGTATAGTTTAAAAATAATTTGTCTAGATCCGAAGGCACATAGGTATATGTGACCTTACACAAAAACACGAAGAGAAAAAATAAAATAACACTCAACTCTCATAAAAAATTAAATATTTTTCCAAAATTATGTTTTATGAAAAAAAGCAGTTGGTTTTATAGCTTCGTCAAATTTACGAATGGTTAAACTTGATAATCGTTTGTATTCTTGTCATTTGAGAGTTTCTCGTGTTGAGAATATAATACTTCCTAAGGGAGGGAATTTTGGAATTGAATCTGTAATTTTTCGTGTAAGTAGAGGGAAGAAAGTTGAATTTTGGCGACATTGGTTAGCCGTTTTTGCGCTTCAGCAGAATCGATTGATGCTTTTTTCATATATGTATTTCCCGAACAAGAAAATATAAAATTATGAATCATCAATAAAACAGACTCAGCAGTGTGATCCAGATAACTCTTTAAAAGGGAACGATCTCTATTATTTTTAAAATTAGAAAAAATATTCCCGATAAAACGTTTGATATCATTTGCTTTTACACATACTTTTGTTTTAATGTATATATGATGTTTCAAAAAAGCAATGCTAATATACCACATTTTTTAATGATTTTGAATTTTCTATTAAATTCTACATTTTTTTTGTATAATATATCATGTGTCAAAACTTAACGGTTTTTGAATTATTGGAGGTTTTAGTATTACGAAATACTATGATTTTTTACCGGAGGATTTGCGGAGCACACTTTGAGTATCGCTGGTCTACAGAGAAAGAAGTAACAATATTGAAGACATTAGGAGACAAATGGTCGAATAAATAAGAAATTTAAATGAAACTGAATAAAAATGAGAACCAAGCAATTATAAATGCACTAAAACACCAGAAAATAATTTACGAGAAATGTGACGCGGTTAATGCCGAGCCATTAGTTAGGTGAGAAATTGTACGTTTTATTTATTCTCCTGTATATGATTCATTAATTTTAATTGCCTGGAATGATATTTCCAAGTTTAGTAAACAGAGTTTAAAAATTATATATTATAGCTCATTTTGTAAAATATTCGCAGAGAATAAAGATTAATCAGTAAATCAGACTTCAAATATCAATATCATGACATTTGAAAATCGAACCGTTATCTCCAGATAGCAGCAGGCATCTACTACGCAGGTACGTAATTATAACGAAAAAAGCCTTGGAATTTCGTAATTCTAAAAGCTTCAATATTTTGAAAACCGTTAAGTTTTGATACATAATATTTTATGCAAAAAATATGCAAAATTTAATGGACAATTCAAAATCATTAAAAAATGTGTTATATTGCATTTAAAGGAACAAAGTTGACATGGTGTCTTAGTCAACTGAAACTGCATGTATACATTAAAACAAAGGCGTGTTTAAAAATAAATGAAATCAAACACCTTTTGTTTCGAATATTTTTTCTAATTTCAAATATAATCCGTTTAAAGAGTTGTAGATAAACTGTCTCCGAAAAAACATCATATAGGTACTTATACTTTTATTTGTAGCTGCAAAAATATAAGATCTGAGATTTCCTACCTTAGCACGAAAATCCTCAATTACAAGCAGGCCTACTTGGCAAATCCAGCCAATACCACTGGCAAAATGGCCCTTTGAAACCGTCAAAGTCTGGGCCGGAAATAAGGAATTCGATTTTGTCAATATTGCGGAAACCGGTTGTTTTGCTGACCTACTGCCCTTTGACATTCGCATAAATTACTTTCAGCTCCCTTAGCTTTTCGCGCTAAATATTCGCTTTGACGCCAGATGGACAGTTTTATATGCTACCTACACTGCTCAATTGGTACGTAATTTAAAAAGGACGTAATTAATTTGCTTTATTTTTCTTTTGGGGTGGAGGGGGGGGGCTACTATAATTTTATTTTAGGTTAATGAGAAGTAATATTATTTATTTTATTTAAAATTTGATACATATTTTTAAATTTAATAATGTCTGTTTAATGAAAATGTTCGAATAATGTCACATTTGCATTTCTAGATTGAACTTCAATAATAGGTCACTTTAAAGGTAGGTAGGCGTCCATTAAGTGGCATCGAACGGACGGTACGCGTCGTACGAATCGGATTTTTTTAAATTAACTACATTGTTTCAATATGACTGCGTTCACCTATCATCATAGAACCTACCGCATCTTCGGCATTTGCGGACGGGATTCAGAAGACGAAATCAAAATCCGTTTCGCGCAAACAGAAGATAGGAAGGATTTTTGTTAGTTAGTTTGTGACTTTCGTCCACATTATTTGGATGTAGTTATGGATGTAGCAAGACTTATAACGAATGTGTAGGACTATGAAGAAGTTTACAACAGAATATTCGAACATACAACATTTCCTTTTTGTCCTATCATTTTCTTCTTTTTCTGACAACACTCAAATAATTATAACATCTTCTTCATTTAGTCGTTACTAAATACTTTTGCTTCTTCAACAGCACTAACTGCGGAAGGACATGCTGATACCGACTCCAATAATCCGTGGTAGTAAGCGCAGGACATAAAAAAAAATCCGATTCGTCCGATGCGTTAGTGGACGCGTACCTTTACAGCCTCTTAAATGTGCCAGTAACAAGTCAGCATAAGCACAGCTAAGCTGAACCAACTACAAATGTGGTTCATCCATACGCACTCTCGGTTTTTGTATTGTAAAATATTTGCAAATATTTATTTTTTCCAGAACCCCAGATATTCACAAGACACGTTGATTAATATAATAATTTACCTTCGTTTGTGGTTACACTTTTGATTTTTTTTGTTGATCAACACTTGATATACAGCCATATCAAGTTGTCATATCAAAATTAAAAATTGTAGCCCAAACTAACCCAAATTATAAATGTCAATTTCAATTTCTTTAACTTATTTTAACTCTAAAATTCAAATATCCTTCAAACCATTAGAACTAAACTTTTTTTTAAAAGGCCACAAAGACGTTTTAGTAATGGTGCCTCGGGCCACAAGCCGCCTCATAAATGTATTGACCTACTAAGATGTTAATAAATAAAAAACGTATTCAAATTTAAGGTTTTACTTATTTTAAGAAAAAAAAAGTATTCGCAGTTATTCTGACTGAATGATCTTATTCTTCTATGGTTAGTATGTAGCTCAAGCGATCTTGTTAAGAGTTTCTTTCGTTGTAAGAAGATTTCTGAAATGGCGAACATTTTTTTAAACCTTTGTCAAGATTGGCTTGCTGCTGCATGCTAACCGTATTACATCATCCCAATCGATGTCCGTAAGTTTGTTTCTGTACACATTCTTTGTGTATTTTACCCCCGAAGACGATGATTCGCAAACGTATGTATAGAACAAAATAATGTCAATAAAATTAGGGCAGACATTTGAGCGGTTTTATATTTTTTGGGAAAAAGACTCAAAAATCCCAGGTATTCCTCTTTTTCATTTTTTTCTTTAAAGCAAACTTCTAGATTAGTATCGCTTTTAAAATAAACCTGTAACCTGCCTTAAGCGTTGGATGCTAAATATGTAACCTTAGTTGCCAATTGCTCATTAGGCGGTACATAAGCCAGGTTTACTCAGCGGATTCAATATTTTTAAAAGGCGTCGCCGTCGGTCGAAGAGTTGGCAGTTAGGGTAGGGCGCCACTAACTTTTGCAAGAAATTTATCAATGAATATTGATCCTTGAAGATTACCATATCTAAAATTTAGGAGAATATCCTAGATATTATATTTATTAAGGAACGGTACGGTTGATACTGACTTACCAAAATAAACATCGGGATTTCAAATAACTATTTATTAAACTAAGTTCTAATCTATGTCTAATAACCATAATATTGCTCACGTCATATTTCGAAACAATCCCAACTAAGCGATGAATTCTTAAAAGTTCGATAAAATGCAGTCACACACGGGACACTATAAAAGAAGTATTGTATTGTACTACACTACCTTCATAAATCAATAAAATATCCGGTAAATTAAATAAGTATACACTGCTGATCAATTGCGTGACACCAAGGTAAAATATAGGTTAAACTGAAATTCAATTATCTCTAGAAATATTTGACCGATCTTATCCCGGTTTCCAGATTCTTAAAAAGAAAATGTTTGAAGATTAAATTCCTACACCCATCTACCTCATCTACTTCATCATATATCTATAATACAGGGAGTTTCAAATTTACCACATAGTATTTATAAAATTTTTAACGTTGCCAAATTTACAGCCGTTATTTTTTTATTGTTTTTTACTAAAATTAGTTTTGCTGGGCTTTTATACCGGGACGTTTTCAGCAATATTGTTCTGCGGATGACAAATCAAAAAATACTAGAGTTTATTTAAAAATTGCATTTATTGCGGATTTACTTATTTAAAAGTACGAAACTTTCAACATTTTACCATAATTTTTGGGGTTTCTTATTTTTATATGATAAATTTTATGATAATTGACACATTGTCATATACAGGCTTGAACAACATGCCTTATAAACGGAAAACATTTAACTTCCAGACCCAGATTTCTAAAAGGTGCTAAGTGAGTTCTGAAATACCTAAAAGTTTCCATGGTAACGCTCATGACTTGCAATAATGCTATATTGCTAGTTGCTACATGCTAAATGCTATAGTATCATAACTGGTAATTTTTGCTGGATTTAATATTGTTTAAAAATAGAAAATGCCAGCTTGAAAGCTGGATTCGAACGAAATTCAAAACGTGGTGCGTTTAGTACTGGATGGAATGAGTCACGAAAATGTAGCCAGTTTGTACAATGCTCATCGCAGGACCATTACGAAAGCCATGAGACGATTAAGGCAGCATGGAAGCGCTAATTACAGGCATAGCGGCGGCAGGCCCAGGTTATTAAGCAATCGTCAAACTCGATATGTAACCATCTTAGCCCGACGAGATAGGTCAAACAGTTCCAGGAGAATTAACACAAGTCTGCGTGCTGTGACTCACGTTAATGTGTCAAATATAACAGTAAGAAGAAGGTTACACGAACCTTACTTAAGCTTTGTATATGCAGTTTTTTATCTTTCAATTATGATTTGCTAAAAAATTGTATTTGGTTCTAGAGCAAGACGTATAGCCGCATGTCCGTTAATGAGACCACATCAACGAGCTGCTAGGCGCCAATGGGCTTACGAACACCGGAACTGGAATGCAGAATGGCGAAGCTGCATGTTCGTAGATTAGACGAGTGTAAATTTATACAGTTCCGATGGGCGCATTTTTCTTTGGAGAGGGCGAAATTAAAGATATACAGAGGAAAATATGGATCCTCGAGTATCATTTGGGGGTGGGAGTCTTACTGTTTCCGGAGGCATTATTTTTAATGGGAAAACTGAACTTTTTATAAACAATAATACAATTAACGGTAATTCTTATACCAATGACTGTCTTATCCCTATCGTTATTCCATTTGCACAGAACTTCGGAGAGGGCTTTTTCTTAGTTGACGACAATGCCAGGCCACACAGGGCTCAAATCGCCAACGAAGTTCTTCGTACAAATGGAGTAAATCAAATGATATGGCCGCCGAATTCTCCTGATTGCAACCGTATAGAACCCGCTTGATCAAGGTTAAAACTGGCACTGAGATCAAGAGAGGGGCTTCAAAAATTTCAACATTCCTTTCAGCTTGTTATACGGCCTACATGCTTCAAGAGGAGGGTGAAATGGAACACTGAACTATGACTGAAGTTAGATGCCCTTAGTTGGGCGGTCCGAAGCATCTCAAACCAAGTTTCTGGGTGAATGCCGTCCAGCGAAGCCCACACAGCAGCTTTACAGCAGCAGCAGCAGCTAACCTCTGTTTAGTTTGGTTTAGTTACTCTCGTTCGTGTTTTTATTTCAGTTTATATTTCACTGTTGAATATTTTGTAGTATCGTTTGGCGATGCTACGCACTGCTAATGTCCATCAGTTGTCAAATCTGAAATAAAAATACATCTTTATTATGGCATTATTATTTTTTTAATTTTAATTGATATTTTTTTAAATTATTTAGTTTGCTTTGGGGTAAAAAATAAACGAACCTGTTCATGTAGGAATTATACTATTTTTTATTAAAAATAAATGCTCAAATTGTTCACTTAACGCAAAACACAAAATAAAATGTTTTTATAGAATATAAAAATTTCAAGAGTAACTTACACTATTTAGAATTACGCCAAAGCAAAATAAATAATTTCAAAAAGAAATAAAAATTAAAACTAAAAAAAAGGAATAAAAAACTTGAAAACATATATTTATATTACTAAGGCCAATATCATCTGAAACACGATAAAAAAGAAAAGTTCGTATTTAAAAAAAAAAAGTTGATGATGACCCCTTGAAGACGGATTCCAAATTGGATACCACCATTAGATAGAGCGAAGAAAGTGGCAATGCAAAAATGCAATTCAATTTGAAATTGAAGAACCTATATTCTATAATTGGCATTGACATTATTAATACTTTGCCAATAATCCATTGTACAATAAATATGGCAATATCTGCAAGTGATCGGTATAGTTTCAGAAAACATGACCGATATTATCAAAATACACATAGCGTTCAAGCAACAACTTTTCGTTTATACTTGATTCGTTAAGGTTATTAACTCCAATTTTTTAGTAAGTCAGAGACTATTTAATAGTACCAGTAAAAGTTATTTTTATTATACCAAACAACCGGCTTGTCGTCTAATATTAATTTAAGGGCAAATTCGCGTGATCCCAGCCCATGCAATTGTTAGAGGAGTGGTGTATCAAGGGTGTGCTGTAATATAGAGGATTTCAGGTTTTTTGTATGCATTTACATAAGTTACGTGTTGTGGCGAAATTTTTAACGCGTTTTAGTGAAATCATTACATTACCATTAGATATTGGCTGCTTATTTACAAGCTAACGAAAGTGCGTTTTTCTGGGTGTTTAGAGCTTTGCGAATCGAATATTTGATATAAACGCATTATGTCCTAAAGGGCTTTATTAGTACGATACACTATTTCGAAAAGATACTTACAGTTAGAACACCGAATCTAAGCATTTTTACGTATGACCAATTCTATTTTCACCAGTGAAGCTAAGATCAATAATATTTTTATACAAATATATAATAAGCCACTGTTGTTCCCGCACCCTACCTAGTGAAAGTAAAAAAAACTCTCTATATAGGGTGGTCCAAATTATAATCGAGAAACTAAAGCAGCTTATTTCGCAGTTAAAAGTAAAAGTTCATATAAAGTTGTGTTGGAAAATGCCTTTTCTCGGGTATACAGGGCGTTGAAAGCTTTTTTCTCAAAGGTTATTTATGTCAAGGCCATCTTAGCAAAAATTGTGACCCCGCCACCGCCTTCAAGGCGCGCCTTGAAGGAGATCTCTAGTTCTAGTTGTAACGACACTGACGTCAGAAATCACGAGATGGCCGCGCAACTGCTGATCGGCACTAGACTAATTTATTTTTTTTCATTAAACAAATTTGAAAAGAGAAAAGGTAGTATAAATTGCACTTTTTAAATCACATTTAGCGCACACGCACATTAGGAAGCTCCCCGCAAGCGCGTGGTTTCCTAATTTCGTGCTCGTGCGGAAAAATCATGCTCTTGATCTATTTTTGTTTTACCAGTGATGATGGTGAGAACGATTTAAATAATAAAAATTATGGTACGCCTCAGTTTTTTCGTAATTTTAATTTTAGTAGCATATCCATATGCACTATACAATAAGCTTATACATTTCATAGGGCAACATAGTATCTCTGCCGATCAGCAATATGGTTTCAGACCAAAGAAATCCACCCCGGCAAATTACAAGATTATATCTTGCATTGTCGAAAATATTGATAAAATGAGAAGGTCTCTGGGTTGTTTTTTAATCTCTCAAAATCCTTCGACCCTATTGACCCTTAACAATTGTTCGAAAGGCTACGGGGTTATGGTATACAGGAAACACGTGCCTACTTAATAGAATCTTATCTTTCAAATAGAAATCAGAGTGTATGTATAACAAACAATGGTAAGGACCACATCTCTCAAGCTACACATATCAAGCAGGGAGTGTCCCAGGGTTCCATTCTGGGGCCTTTGTTTAAAATCAAATAAAGCTTTCTTTCATAAATTAATAATACTAGTACATGATATGTCCCACCAATGCACAAATTTTCTTTCTTTTTTATTGTGCGGCTTAGACCAAGGGATTGACTCATCCGCAACATCAGTAATAATTTGTTCAAAATCATTATAATTATTAATATTAGAATTTGGAAAGAGATACACACTCCATCGTGAAACCTTCCACAATCAGCTTATTTAAATAATCTATTGGGAACAAAATGTTTGCTACTGTGTACACCCTTGTAGAGTTGAAAAATAGTAAGAGTGGGAAAATTATCACTGTTTCCACACTTCCCACTCTCCATGAACATCTTAATGCAATCGGACCGAATATCATTGAAAGATCTACCACAAAAGGATTCCGACCCGGAGTACTTAACTTAGTATATGTCCCAGCATTTAAAACAACCAAATCCATAGTATCTAGAGAATGATATATAACACTGTCCAGTTTATTAGAATTAGTACTTCCCTACAATCCATGATTAGCATTTAAATCCACAACAATAATTTTTGGATTTGGGATCGAATATCGAATTGATCAAGCGCTCCCAAATGGATTGTTTGTTCAACATTAATTTTAAATATTTACAATATGAATAAAATGATCAGTAAATTTAATAATCATAACATGGAATTTATCTGAGAGATATGACCAATCTTTATCAATAATTAAATTTTATATTATTCTTAATTAGGAGAGCGATTCCGCTCTTTCCGACCACTCTACCTTGTCTTAGTATTAGCTCAGATTATGGATTGATCTACGTCAGGTGAGAAGAGATAATAAAGAAGGCACTTCGGTAAAAAAATAGCAACGTCTATTGGTCAAATAATTTAATGGGTTTACACTATACCCGATTAAAACACGCATGTCCTTTCGGTTGAGGTATGAGTTGAATGGAATGGTTTATAGGTCTTAGTCCATGTATTATAATCAATTACTTTAAGGGCGGCGTTGTGTTTTAACTTATGGTTAGGTTTGGGTATTTCATGAGATAATTATTTAAGGTTCTTAGTTTATCTTAATTTCACTCAGCACCTTAAGGCACTATATTTACTTAACTTTAAAAATCATTTGACATAGAATTTTGACAGGTCTATAGTAGATTTGACTTTAGCACTTTTTTGACGGATATCCCCAAGAAGTATGTTCCTCTAAACTGCACTTCCCAAGTTGGGTCTGACTATTAAAATATGGTTAAAGGCCCTACTAGGTCCCTGTGGGATGCAGTAGCTGAGGGTGGAATAGATGAGAGGCAAAGGCCTCTCGGACTAATGATCCACTTGGCTATTTATATCATAAAATCTCCTGACCATTGTAACTTTAAGGTTCATAATTGCTTGCGCTATTTGCTCGCGTTGCTTATAATAATTTATGTTGAATGTTTAGATAACATTTTTCAAGTTGAGGTTCAAACTTGGGACAGGGTGATAATTAATTAATAGTTTAAATGTTTCTAATAGTTTTTATCTTTATAGTATAACTTCCTTGAAAATATATTTCAGTTAGGCATAAATATCGCAGTTTTTTACTAACGGAGATGTAAATATTTTGAATCTCCTTTGGATCAACCTGAACACATATACTTAAGCATTTCATCAACCATTCTTTACATGCGCAGACAGGCCCATTAAATAGGTTTATAAAACATGAAAATGTTCAAGTCAAAATATACGAGCTATTTATGAAACCATAATATCTGTAAATAAAAGATATTAATTATGGTGCTCCCTTCCAAAATTTGTGTATCTACTGTTTTACTCTCGGCAAATATTGAATGTTATATTATATTTCAGTTATATCAAAGCTTTTAGTATCTGCAATAGTCGAAAATTCATCGAAAACAATCACTTGACAAAATAAAAAAAATCATGAAATAAAAAGATATTAATTGAGTACCCAACATTTATTAAATTAACATACATTATAATATAAACATCATTTATTACTATCGCAATGTTGTAGTTTTTATAATTCTAGTTGGAATGTGAAAAATACATAATCATAATTGGCCAAAAAATGCTTTAAACAATTCTTGAAATTTTTAAAGTTACCACATTTTTATAATTCAAACCAGTATTAAAGTAAATAAATAAAAATCGAAAAAAAAAAACATTTCTTACTTTATATATGAAACTTAACACAAGTAACACGAACGCCAAATTTACTTAGTTGATGTATTTCTTTCGCGTGTCTATATATTATACATGGCAACGCCATATTTAAGATCTGTGGGCCCCTAAGCTGAACCTAAGGCGGAGGTCCTACTGGGGATTTTTTTCTACTGCCGTGCATAAGATACTCACTTTACGCACTCTCTAAGATTCGTAAATAAATTACTTTACGAACTAGTGCGTTAAGTAAATCTGCCATATTTTTGACATTTAACGTAGTGCATAAAATAAATTACTTTCCGCACTAGTGAGTAAAGTAATTTAAGAATATTTTTATGAGGAAGCGTTATCATAACGTTGACCACGGCAGTTCTTAATGACTATTTTAAGCTCCTTCAAAAACTTGTTCAAGTCTTGAAACATATCTTTGGTTTTGTGGCCCTGGTTAGTCATGAGTGTTACAAATCTTTCAGCATGTGTTCCTCTAAATATCTAAAAATCAGTGTAAGCTGACCAACGTGACCGTCGTCTGTAGTTAAATCTAATTATATGAAGTAGTACTTGGACTGTTTGATTCAAGAGATAACTTCATAAAAAAACTTGCTTGTCAATTAATTCAACATTTTCCTCGCAGATCGTCGAGGATCGGTAATTTCTCTAACCACTCCCACGATTTGCAAATTTTTTCATGCGATTGCTCAAGTCGTCATGCTCCAGTAGTTCCTGGTAATTACCATTTTTCGGTGATCCCAATATCTCATTTTTACTTCCAAATGCTTGACTTTCTTCACTGATAAAAATTGTTACTCAATCTTCTGATAATTTCTTGCCAGTATCTGCTGCATCGTTTGCTTATCGTATCAGTTCTTAATCAATACGCATCAGCACTACCTTAGAGCGGGTTTCAAAATAAATTACAGCATTTAGGTGGTTTTTAGAAATTTCCAATTACAATAATAACCACCATGAGTAAACTGTGAACGCGCTCAGGAAAATTGTTGCGTAAATAGCAGTAGACATGTCCACAGTATAAGCAAGTCTACCGTGACATGTCCATTGCTAGGAGAAAAACAGAGCCATGTACGTTTTATGACTTCGCCGTTTCATGGTTTACTTTTCCTGTTTAGCTTCTTCTTGTAATATTTCTTGCAGCACTTCTATCGCTCTGCTTCAAAGATTTACAATCAAATAAATGTCACAATTTTGAAGTGCTGTGCATTTTTATGCAGAAATCTATAACACTTTGTGTCATAAACTCAGGCCATAATCCAATGTCATTTTCCACGCAGCTATTTTCACTTAAAGTTAAAGCATGTGAGGGAGAAACCGCTAGAACTGATAATACATATCTCAAATACATCTGCTAAAATTTCTGTAATCTGAAAAAATAGAAATGTTAATTTTTTATTCAGAGTAAAGTAAAAGGCAAAAGAATAGGAAAAAAAATCCAATAATAACTTCTGAGGATCAGCTTGATTCGGGCAGGTAATTTTTTCGAACAGCAGAGCAACTTCATATAATTGATCACACTACGTAGCTTAGCTATAACTTCTTCATGCCTCTCTCGCTTCTCCTTTGCAATTTTTTGTTTGGCACTTTTAGGTTCCTCTTTCTTTTTATGATGATTAGTTTGTATTTTGTGGTGGTCTATAATACTAAAAATCGAAAAATATAAAACTTAATACAGCTTTACTTTGTTGTATTGAAACCGTCTTAATATGAACACATAGGCCTAGGCCTATATTATATTGTTCCTGTTTTACCGGGTTCCGTGTGAGTAAACTATTTGATTTCTGTACACACTGCTGGATTGAACGACTTAGGCCCAGTTTTTTATGTGATTGTTATCTTTACTAACAAGATAATTTCCATCGAAACAATTGTGACAACAATGGTTATCACGCAGATTATCCTCTTGGTAATACTAACAGGCATGTAAAAAACTGGCCCTTAAACATGAAAACTAAAACTATATACACTAATTTATTTAAATAGACTCAGCCTTAACTATTTGGTTAATATTAGTCATAAACAATTGATAATTTGGGTACTATGCAAAAGATGACAAATGCGCCTTTCTTATATGTGACAGCAACGCCTACTAAAACTGTCGCCCTTGCTCCTTTACGGGTTTCGTGTATGTTGCTTTCACGAAACTTCTGGCTGCAGACAGTGAGTGATCGTCAGCTGATCATAGAGCAGAGCTGTTTAAAATCATTTAAAAAATGATTTAAATCAAAGATCAAAGATACTTTTCATTTCGACAAACGATTTAAATTAAAGATCGGTTTGTATATAAAGAAAGATTTAAATAATAAATCTTTTTTATATTCAAATCTTTTTTACATTTTAAATCATTTTAGGAAATATTTAAATATTTTCAAAAGATTTAAATATTTTTTAAAATCTAAATCTTTTGAAAATATTTAAATACTTCCTAAAATGATCTGAAATGTAAAAAAGATTGAAATCATTTGGTTGGTTATGTACAACGAATTGGTGTCGTTGGTTATGTACCATTAAAAACCCCTTAGAGCGTAATCAAAATGTTATTTATATAAATTAAGTAAAAAAAAGAAAAAGTGTGACGTCACCCAATCTAAACTTAAAAAAACAATGCAATCCTCAATAGGTACGTCAAAATAACATACAAAAACCAAATTAAAATATTATTTAAACCTTGTTTTTTTTAATGGAATTTTTGACACATTGCCGAATGTTTAAAGGCCGTTAGTATTCACAGAATTGGTAACTTTGCACTTATTCTTATTATGTTAGCCGATTATATTAATTAATTTGTCTGCTTTTTACACGGTGATTACTTCGTAAGGGGTTTATTTATGACGCAGAAACTTTCATTGAAATTATCGGGAATATATATTTTTAAAAAATCAATAATACAAGTTTCCCAAATAGCCAATATATATTTAAACAATAAAATTAAGTAACACGCATTTAAAAAAATTTCAATACAAAATACAAAATAAACATAGAACTAAAACACTTAAGATGTATTTATTGCTGTATTTTATTATAGTTAAACTCTTTTTAATGATTTAAATCTAAATCTGTTTAAGGATTTAAATTTTTTTGAAGATTTAAATCTTTTTACTGATTTAAATCCTTTTAGAAAGATTTAAATACTATTTTTAAATCAAAAATCAAAGATACTTTTCAGAAAGATTTAAATCATAAATTAAAAATCACTTTCAGAATAAATATTTAAACTCAAAGTATTTAAATCAAAAATGTATTTAAATCACAAAAATGATCTAAATCTCACTGATTGTGACAGCTCTATCATAGAGCACATTAAGACAAACGAAATTCAAATGATGAATGATGAATATGATCACCAAATATTTATATTATTTATTTACTAAAACAAAAAAAAAACTTACAAATTGACGTATGGGCATTTCTTGGATTACCTAGGCATAGTCCTGAACAATTTTTGTAAATTTGGATTAGTTTATATTAGTTTTCGGTAGGGGAGCAAAAATGAAACGAATATGACCCACATTTACAAAAATTGCGTCGGCTTTACCTAAGCAGTCCTATACACTGAACTACATACATGGAATAACAATACCCTTTCTTCTTTACTGAAAAAGTGGCAAATTTACGAGCAATAAAGTTAACAAAAATCACAGTAGTCTCTGACAAAATAAGCAGCGTATAAGCCTGCGCAATAGCAAGGATCTGTTGAAATAAGTTCAGACGTGACGTCTTGGCTTTGGCTCTTTATATGAAATTAAATAAATGACGAAGAAAGAATAATAACCGATGACGCGTACTCGATCAGTATGAAACTTCGGCACTGCGTGTATGTGCGTCCCTTTTTAATGCACAAGAACCAATATATTCGTGTGTTTTTGTGCCGCACTTTTATATTTTGAATCAGTTATTGACGACGAAACCACGGCAAATATAACAACCAGCAATATTACTCGATCTGTCAGGCGAAAAATTAAATTTGACCTTGCTAATGTCAGTTGGGTGGGAAAAGTCAGGGCTGGATTTGAAATATATAAGTATGACTTTCCTTTAACAGAGCCGTAATATAATATTTCAAATATCAATGGGTTATGAAATATATGTATACCTTCTTGTATGAGCAGGAAATCTAAAGAAATTCTTCTTGGAAGAATATCTCTGGTTTGTACAAGTTCTTATTGCTTAAACACCATCGCTTTTTGCATTACACTATGTCATAATCAACGTTCGTCTCTCACAATGTCAAATATCTGACAAATACACGCCTATGGTTTCGATTTAACTCCAATAGCAATAAAATAAACCAGACGTAAAAACACGACGCCGCTGGCGGCAGTTTGACGGATTTCCTACCAAGGAATATCTTGCGCGCGGACTTGCGCAGATGCGAAAAAAGAAGATGTGATATTGCTGGTTGTTATATGTGCCGTGACGAAACGTTTAAGAAACGTGGAACGTCTAGCTAGCACTAGTTCAGTGGGACAGGGCAGTAATTGCTGTTTGCGACGTTTGCGTTTGCTATAATTATTGCCATTTTTGTATATCCGTATTCGTTTGTCTTTCGGTTTCGTTTGGAAATTGGAAAGTTTTATAGTTAAGATAGTTTTGATAGTTTGTCGTTTAGTAATTGCTGTTTGTATTTGCCATTATTGTATATTCGTATTCGTTTGTGTTTCGGTTTCGTTTGGAAAGTTTTATAGTTAAGATAGTTTAGGTATAATGTCTAAATGTAGCATTTTGTTTTGCCGTAATTACGGCATAAAACATGCTGCTGGCTGCTGGTGTTGGTTATTTTCGGTAAGTAAAGTTTATTTAATATTGTATTTTGTAGTCCGTGTTAATCTACTCTTTTCACATATATAACGCAAACTTTTTGCCCTTTCCTTCAAACCACTACCTTCTAACTATTCAAAATCAATTCAAAGGAATATTTTGCGACTTTATTTTAGAGTACTTAACTAGGAATCTGCTTTCCATTTTCGACAACAATTCTTGTAAAGTTAACCACATCAAACTATTCTCAAGCCATACTGTGGTTAGGAGTAGAAAAATTCGCCTATAGGTACCCATTACTCAACCTAGTTTCATTTCACTCTGTGACAACGTTACATGAGTATTTGGTAAAAGGTTCTTACTCGAGTAGGACTCGGGTTCAAGTAAAATTTTTTAATACCGACCTAACCTACACCCCATTTATTTTAGAATCACTGAGTCAACAACTTAATATCACTGCGGTGCAGACACCCATAGAGGTTGCTGAATACTTTAAAGTAGTTTCAGACAAAGCACTTAAAACCACAAAAAGCAAATATTTGGGTACCTACTTTAAAATTTGCATATTAAGTAATGCATACAATTCTAATTAATTTCTGCATTTTCAATTATTTTTCTTCTCAAAAATTCAGGCTCGAGTGAACCTGTGTTTTTTTTGTATTGGGATGCCTTGTATATTGTATATTTCTCCGGAGGGATGTTGGAGAGGGTGTCTCACTCTGATAGAAATTTGTACATATAATACCAAGATTATCACCACTGTCATGTATATTTCAACAAAATGCCAGTGACTGCCAGCAGACTGCCAGTGACTGCCAAACCAAATTGTGCATGTACTGCCTATTAGTGAGACACCCTTAGATTTATACAGCCTTCGATAGGGTTTGCTTTTCATTACTTAAAACTAAACTACTTCCTTGGGCATAAAATTCATTGAGATCGGTGGTAATACAAGGCTATTTTGCGAGGGGTGTGTCAATAGTGGGCATTACATGTACATTTTGGTTCGGCAGTCTGATTGTAGTCTGCTGACAGTCTGTTAAAATCATAGGCAATCTTGGCACTACATGTACAAATTTTGGATCAGAGTGAGACACCCCTCGCTATTTTACAAAACCTATCTAAGTACATATTTAAAAATATATATAAGTATCTCTATTGCAATAATATGGAATCAATATTTACTTCTAAAATTCTTACAGGCTGACTGAAAACAGGGCTCCTGATTGGCTAGACGCTCTAGGCATCGATTCAGAAAGTGGAATAAAGCATTTTGTGATGTGTAGTGATCATTTTTTAAAAGAATATTTAACAATCTCACCTCGAGGGAAAATGATCTTGAAGCCAGGTGCAATTCCTAAAATTATTCTGCCATCAAATGTGGAGCACCATAGGCGTTTGATTCAAGAGAAGAAAAAGCTAACAACAAAGTTAGTATTATTCCAATACATATTTTTTATAGTACTAACAAAAAGATTGTTAATTTTTAACTATGTTACAGTTTGGTAGTGGATGAACCTCAGGATGACCCATCTGAACCAATGCTTATAGACGAAGCCCTCCAGAGACCCTCCCAGGAACATGATTTATTGGAGATAACATCAAATATTCTATGTATTTGAACTTGAAATTGGTACCCGTACTCTTTCAAGTATTAGGTAATAATTTTCATATACTTTATTATTATTATGTTGTATAATAAAAGTTCTCCATTCTTCCGGTTTTCTGTCACAGATAATGATTCCTAATCAAAAATATGAAAAAGAAAATTTTATACTCAGTTTCATCTTTTTTCCATTTATTTGGTTTTTAATAGATTCATATTAATTTTTTGATTATTTTTTTTTTAAATTAATATCTGTGGCAAAAAAAAACGAAAAAATGGAGGACTTTTAAATGTTTATAGGCTACAAACAATTCAATATATTCACTGCCCAAAGGCTCGTCGTACAGCCTGTATAGCATTGTTTTCAAAATATTGCTCATTATTTATTTCAAAAAGCACTGAAATAACAGTAAGTTGATATTGTTTTATTTTCAATCTCTTAGTAAGTTCATTTGGCACAAATTAGACAAAAATAAGATTTGAAAAAAATTCTATGCCCTATTGTTAGTATGTATTTTGACTTAGTAATCTTCACTTCATTGATCTACATTATTATTAGTTCCAGTACAATAACCGTATCTTCTGACGTGGCACATACACTATGGGATGGACAGAACCTGTATAGATTACTAAGTGTCCTCCAAATCTGCGCCTTATTATATTACAAGAGCCTTGGAATTTTTTTTCTGAAGATTTAAAACTTAAGGGTCCATTAAAGAGAAAATTGGTTGACATATGGGGATCCTTCAGTTCTGCGAATAGTACTGGTCTTAAAGGATCACAAAAAAAAGAAGGAAACATCTTAGAGAAGATCACTCCTACTGGTAAGCTATTAAAACAAAAACAATATTAAATTGGTTTTTGATATAATCATTATGTCATCAAATCCATCTGTATCATTTGCCAGTACCTAAGATTAAAACCCAATTTATTATTACTGTTTGTTATGTTAGTCAACATTTTGACCGACACAAACTTTTTGGCTTTTTCATGATCCTATGGTCTTATAAAAAAATTACATCAGACTACCCAAGTAACAATTTAAAGGCTAGTTAGATTTATATCAGCTTTAAAATAGTTTTAAAATGGTCCGCGGAAGTACTGGGGTTTTATGAACACCTTCAAACATGCTAACAGATCTTAAAGTCCATTTATCCTTAAAAATAAGTTTTAAAGCAGCGTTGGCAGCAATAATATTAAGTGTCCATGGTCTTGAGACCGGGTACTCTTGTGTTAGCTTTAACAAGGCTTTTGTGTTATCAATCTTAAAACTTGTTGATCTTCTGGAGGGTTTAAAGTCTGTTTAGTTGTAAAATAATCTGTCTTAAGACTATAGCTTTAAGTTGGATTTAAAACATAATGTTCTTGAAGCACTTCATGAAACTTGCAGTTTTATATAAGATAACAATAAAGCTCAAGTCTTAGATTGGCTACTTAAAAGACTGTATTAGGATTACTGGGAACATATATTGCTGCATAAGGGCCATGTAATCTTTACAAAATCCTGTTGAACTTTTCTATTGCTTTCTTAAACCATTTTTTACCCCCACCGCCTAGAGTATTTTTAAAACGGCCATCTTGTCCTTCGGACTATCTGTCGTAATTCAGTAGCGGTGTTCAATATAATTTCCTAAAAAATTGCAAAAAAGTCGTAATTTAAAAAAAGTAAAGTTGCAATCTTTAAAGATAATAAATGAAAATGCAGATTAACATAAAACTGGACAAAGTTTGAGGTTATGATGATTTAATTGGGCGCGGAAAACTTGATCGCAGCGCTAGAAGACTTATGCGACACCGTGATAAGCCCAAGCAGTTTTATGAGCAGGCAACATTGGTCAAGACTAAGAAGCTTTACTCTTAAGACAGTTAAGAATAAACAGATTAATTACAGTAAATAAAATGTTATGACAAAGCTAATAGGATTTATGTCTTCTTTCTAAGAAACCTTGAGCTTTTAAATGATAAGCCATATTTATTACAAACAACACAGGCCTCCATATTGGAATTATTTTAGCGAGGTAATATTATTCAATAATTTTAACAAAATTTCGCAGTTCTTCCCTTAAAAACTAAAATGATATTAACAGTAATACAATATAAGATTACAAGCAAACATTTGTATGTTTACTAATTAAACCGTTTAAGAATTAGTCGGTAATAATTTAATTATTTAAAAAAGCAGTAAATTTAAAGTGCTTTAATTTTTACTTCATCGAAAAAGCCGACTGCGTTATAATTTTTGTTCCTATTTCGGCAAATTTATGAGACTTTGGCATTGCATTTCCTCCATGTTTATTCTTAGGAGTTGGAATGCATCACCGACTAGACGACATCACATGACGGACATTTGTTTGATGTAAATGATTTACGGGTTATGATAATAATATCTAAAGATATTATAAATCACAGAGTTCTTAAACTCATCCTAATCTTAGATCACTATAAATTCTATAGTTTTAAATGACACTTGTTAAAAGTTTTTTAATTACCTTGAAAGCAATGATAAGAGAATCTATTTCAATGCAAGGTCTTGAGACCCTCATACGAGTGGGCTCTTTTGCTGTAAAAAGGCCTTTATCTTGCCTTCAAGAGGTCTAGAGCAAAAGGTTTTAAGTGAGTCTTATTCATTTGGCTGTAACAACGTCTTGAAAACCGTATTAAAGCTTCTTTTGTTACTTGGGTAATCTGGTAGAAACTAGCTTTTGTTAGCGCTAAATTTTTTTTATAATATTTAATCTTAAAATTTGCTTAAAATCTGCGTTCTTTTAAAGGCTCCGCTGTTTATATAAAGTAATTTTTGTTACAGCCTATCACCCCGTCGGCGTCGTTTATACACACAAACACAGAAGACAACAGCAGAAAATCGGCAGCTGCGTTTAAAACTGTACAGTTCAAAAAGGAAAGTAACAAGACTTCAAAAAAAAGTCAGTAGTCTTCAACAGATCACTAAAGAATTACATAACAAAAGATTGATTTCCAGTGATGCTTTAGGGAGCTTAACGAAATCAATCTCTGGAATTCCATTAGCAATTTTGAGAAGATACATGCAGAATATCCAAAACACTGATAAAAACAAGAAGCAAACTAGGACGCAATTTCCTAAAGAACTCAGGAGTTTTGCACTGACTTTACAATTTTATTCCACTAAGGCCTATGAATATGTTCGCAAAACTTTTTATTCGTTCATTAGAACATGGCTTAGTGGAATCGACTGTAATCCGGGATTTACTGCTTGCTTCTTTCAAACCCTCAAACGGATTGTTACTGAAAACAGAGACAAAAATGAAGAAACCATAGTTTCATTGGTCATAGATGAAATTGCCATAAGAAAGCATATTGAATTTATTGGGAGTATTTCAGCAATCTGGGAAACCTAATCCTGAGTATTATGGTAACTTCACATTTTCCCCTATCACAGAGGAACAGATTAAAACAAGTATTAAGAAGTTAAAGCCGAAAAAGGCTATTGGGAGGGATGACATTATTTCTTCATATATTTATAAGGGATGTTCTGATATCTTATATGCTCCGTTAATGACAATTTTCAATGTATGTCTAAGGACAAACTCATTTCCTGAAAGATTGAAATAGGCAGCTGCAACTCCTATCATCAAATCAGGAGACATTGGCTTGGTTAATAATTGCAGGCCCATTAGTGTTTTTTAACGCATGGTTTTCTCCCCGGTGTATCAATCGTCACCAATTTGAGCATCCTTACAGAAGCAATAGCTAGGGCTATGGGTAATAAAGATCAACTAGATGTTATATTAATATATTGTGCAAAGGCCTTTGATAGGATTTACCACGGTATACTTGTGGACAAGCTGGGTAAATTTGGTTTTTCATTGAATGCATGTGATTTTATTACATCTTATCTCACCATTAGACCCCAACAAGTTAAAGTTGGTAAGAAAATCTCAAAACAATATATATCAATATCTGGTGTGCCACAGGGTACCAGGCTTGGCCCTCTGTTGTTCTTAGTTTTCGTGAATGATTTACCAAACTGTGTAAAACATTCAGAGTGTCTCATATTTCCAGATGACTTTAAGTTATATACGCATATATAATTTTTTGATGATTGTTATGGACTTCAGAGTGACTTGAATTCAGTACCTGAATGGTTTAATGTAAATAAAATGTCATTAAATATTAGTAAATGACATGTTTCGACTTTCAAACGTAAAATAAAGTTTGCAAATTTTCATTACATGGTTGATGACCTGGTGTTGAGTAGAAAAACCGAATGTATGGATCTTGGAGTCCGCTTGCAAACAAACTTGAAATTTACCGAACATTATGAAACCATTGTAAATAATGCTTATAAACTCCTTGGATCTGTAATCGGGAATACAAAACATTTTAGAGATATTAAAACAATAATAACTTTGTACAATAGTCTAGTTAGACCAAATCTGGAGTATGCTTCAGTTATTTGGGCATCTAAAGCAGTGGGTCATGTTGACCTGATCGAAAGGGTACAATAAAGATTTTTGAGATACCTGCACTTAAAAACGCACAATGTCTATCCTTATATGGTCTCGTATAACAGTATGCTAACCGAATTTAATATGGTAAAATTAAGTGTTAGACGTAGTTTGAATGATGTTCTATTTATTTACAATATAGTTAACAATTTAAAGTAAAAGAAATGTTCCTTAATTAACAATATAACATTTGTAGTTCCTAAATTATACTTAAGAATAAGAAATAACAAACTTTTCCAATGTTTAGCCCTAAATAGTTCTCCCATAGTTAGAATGATGTGTGTGTAACAATTTTATACAAAAATGTGATATAGATCTCTTTAATTCTACAGTAGGGCAAATTAAAACTGAGATTTTAAACAACAATATACTCTGTAGTGAACATTTTATATTCTCTGTTTTTTTTTTCTATATATTTTTATTTTCTTCCCTTGTCTGTGTGTTGTTTGTATATAATTTTTTACAAGAAACCAGTAAGCACTCTTACGTTTAAGTACATGGCTCATGTGTTTGTAGGAGTTTAAATGATAAATAAATATCACAGAGCCGTTTGGAAACTGCACACCACTTTTTCGCAAAACTTAGTTGGTTGAGGTTTAGCGCCAATTATAAGCATCTTATTATGGCTAGACGTTGATATTTGGCTGCACATGCTAGTAAATGGGGAACTTGCATAAAAATTAAATTTGAAAAATATTACTCACAAACGCAATTTAATACTATTAAAAGAACCACAGTTCACAAAAAAACTAATTTTTTATTTTTGTATAATAAATATAAGCAATTAAAAACTGCAAATTCAAATTATTCTTGTAATGTCCATGGCTGGGACCCGGTTGTGATGTCAGGTAGCTCGTTTGTCGTCGCACCCGATAGACGGCAGAGCAGGGAACGTCTTAGCACCCTTAGCAGAGTTGTCTTTCAAAATTACTGACGGCGGTTTTTTTAAAAGTCTGACAGTCTGACAATTTACCACTACTGGATATGTTTATAGTGGCGTCTTACATACAAAAATGCCGAAAGCTTTTCTCTTGCTAAGGTTCGCGGCGTTACAACTAACAGGTAGGTTTATAGCAAAACTAGTTCATGAATTTGTGAATACCTATGGCTACTATACTGCCTTCACTGACATTTTAAGATAATATGTCAGTGACTGCCTTCCGATCGAACGAGCGGGGTGACGTCACGTGTCGTTTAAAATTAATGGCTTTAATAATTGTTTATTGCAACTTAAATATTGCGATTTCAGGGCTGATATTTGGTGTGTGCTGTCTCTATAGGTAGGCAAATATATTAAAGAAATAAGAAAAAAATTTCAAGTCCCCTATTATTAAGGATTAATTTATCCTCAGAATTGTTTGCCTTTTTGTCTTAAACTCTGTGGTATTGGTGTTACTTTTATTATTATGCTATACGTTGTGTACCATACGTTACCAATTTTGTTATTTGATAATAAATGTATCAATTTATATTATTTTTTTGATTTCAATCAAATTCGGAAATTTTCCAGGTAGGTATAGAATCATTAAGATTTTAATTATGAAATAACAAAAAACTGATCTTCAATTTTAATAAATCACTTAAAGTCTGTCCATCCTTTTAGAATGACTGAGATGCTGTCAGTGTCATGTTATCCTACAAGCATCCATATAGAGATTCTTGAAATTGAGAAAATCATTGGTTAGAAATAGTTATGTAATACTTAATCCAATTGCGAGCCCTTTTTAAACAAAAATGAAACGCGCTGTAGGCAAGCATCACCTGTTCTAAAATGTTTAATTGACACTGATAACGTGCTCAAAAAAATGAAATAAACTGCTATAATCCCACATGGTGGCCTATGTGCACAACAGCCGCTGGCCGCTCACCATTTTTCATTCTGACTGTTATAATATATTACCAATTTCTCTAATAATTTCACCAAATTTATAAACCAACGTTTGCTTTACCTTTATTGCATTTAAAACTAAATTTGACGTATGTCAGGTATTCAAATAAACACGGGGTATAGTTTTTCCACCCTTGATAGATCCGCAATCCGAAGCAAAATCGTAATTTTCTTAGCCGTCTATAAGTTGCTTTTATTTGTAGTGTTACTTACATATGATGTCGAAAATATTGTTATTCAATTCAATATGATCGCTATTAACATATTCATTATTATTTTCATGACTTCACAGATATTTCAGATGAGAACGGCATCAAATTTCTAACTAGCCAATTAAATCAAAATTCCCAAGTACGGATCTGTGCTACTCCCCTCTGCTTTAAAATCGCTTGTCCTATTGCGCAGACTCCGCGGCTGCTTGTTTTGTTTACATTTTTCGGTCGTAAATTTGCCATGCTGTCAAGCTTATTGTTATTCCAGAGTATATAGTTCAGTGGTCCTATAGGAATTCCTATATTTCGGGCTTTGCGGTTACATACACTTGCCTAATATGATACGTTTTGCAACTGTTTAAAACTTTTCGATTCGGTCAGGTTTCTATAAAGAGTCGATGGTATGTCATTGATTTTTTCTAAATCTGGGAGGTTTTTCTATTTTACCAATTCAAAAAAATAATATTTTAACCTTTCTTTGGGAATTTCACCAAATAAACGGTATTTATTTTTGAATATTTGAATTTTAACACTGTATCCAAGTAGATATACTTTAGAACATTTATGTTTATAGAAACATAGAATGGTCCAGGCGTCCAAGGATGCACGTCTTAAATATCGGAATGTACTTAGGGACCACCTGTATAGCGTGGATACCCTTAGGTAACGATTGAGACAACATTAAGAGATAAGAAATCTGTACCGCACTAAAACAGAGCTTTATCCACAATAACGAAACCGAATTTTTGCACCCGAGGCACGTTTCGCTAACCGTGTTAGCATCATCCTCGTTTGTATAGATCTTCTAGTTTGCACAACATATTTTTGGCTACAATCCATACATCCAATTTCATAAATTTCACTTTTTTCCAATATTTCAATTTTGTCCTTTGGAACACTTAAGAATGTCTTAATGTTAAACTGAGTTTGGTATACCAACTTTAACCCTACTTCCTTAAACACTTTTTGGAGTCCTCTAGTATAATGAAAATTATATGGTATGGAGACATATTTTGTATTTTCATCCTGATTAACGAAATAACTGGAATCACGAATGGTCTTTCTAAACACATGCCCAATATTTACTTTATTTCTTAAGTTATTATTAAAATCATTAACTTTCTGAATTGTTTTTCATTCATTATTAAATCTTTCTCCGCTGAGAGGAAAATTAACCATATGGTCTTCGAAAAAATGAAAGTTGGCCATTTTGTGTTGGTCGCAGCGGAAGGAGTCACTAGGAATAATATCGGTTAGTGGCAGTACTTTTTCTATAAATATCAAATTCTAGTATGTTATTATCGTTCCTATTTACTAAAGTACACAAAAATGGTAGTTGGCCATTGTTCTCAACTCATAAGTAAATTTAATGGTGGGCAAACGGTTTTTTAGTTTTGTTACAAAATCTTCGATATTAGTAGTTCTTGTATCGAAAATCACGTACATATCATCCTCATACCTGTATCTTACCCTTGGAAAATATTCGAACTCTTAATGATTTCATTTTCAAATCTACTCATGAAGAGTTTAGCAACGAACGGAGATAAACAGTTGCCCATCGCCATACCTTCAAGTAGTATAGCTATTAGTTATTTTTATATTGAAATTAATTTCGATCCATGCAAAGTTTGGTTGGTTAAAGTTAAATATTGACTCCGTTATCAAAACTATTCATCTCAAGTAATTCGCCAAGATATTGCAAGGTTTGTGAGATCGGTACATTAGGAAACATCCAATGAGGTTAAAAGTTCACCTTCTTTAAGGTTCGTTCTTTTAGTTTTGCTTATGATATCTAAGGAATTTCGTACTCCTGTTGTTTTAACTGCTTTGCTAGCCACTTGGATCAAAACTACTAAAAAATTAATTGCGATATTGAATTTTTTTTGAATTACTTTGGAGCTCTGTATTTTTTGCTTGGAAGCATGTAGAGGAACCTACTTTACACTGTGGGTGGAGAATTTTATTGGCTTTACAATGATTTAGCTGTTTCTTGTTGAAGGCTTTAATTTTCAACTATACAGGGTGCTTTAGAAACAATTGCAATATCCATTATTTTCTATTAACTCTAAACTTGTGGATAACAGGTTTTGATTAATTTTTGTGCCATATTCTGTATCTCTGTTAACTTCTCCCGAAACGGTTTTGCCTACTGGGATAAATAAGGCAATTATACAGTGCGTCCCAATTTCGGTCATCACTATTCAAATCTCGATCAAAACATTTTTACATTATTTCCGTTGAAACAATTTGACCTTTAAAAGAATAGGTATACATTAATATCATGTAGCCCGGTGTCACTTTATCTGACAGTAGTTATTTATCCATTTCATTAGTCAGTAACTTTCATGGGTATTAAGTTACAGAAGCATACGTAACTCATTTTTTCCGACGTATTAATCTCATTTATTAAATATTTAGTGTTTATTGATAAGCCAAGTAAAAGTTAAAAATTCAACATGCAGCGAAATTACTTGAAAATGGAATAGTCAAATATTGCCGTACGCAAAGAGGATATCGCCCATACCTCTACGTGCTATCTCAGCAGTGTTGAGAACAGCGCAGAGCGTTATTTCGCGAATGATATCTGCCAGTGCTGCAACAAGATCTGGAAGTGAATCGCAGCGGGTAGCTACTCCTTGACAAAATCGATTTCTTATCATTAAAGCACGACATCTGCAACAAACCTTTTTCAATGCCACTGCCACTCGAATCTCGGACTAAACTTCGCACACCGCTTCGGTGAGGTAGGGATTTCGTAATATCGTCCTCTAAGAAGCCCAGCAAGAACTCCTGCCCATGGAGGACAGCGAGTTCACTGGGCGCATTACACACTAAACGATTACGTTTAGAGGAGGAATCGCCTTGGAATGATATTCTGTTTACATACGAGTCCGCATAACGACAGTCGAAGCGAGAAATCGTACTTTACCTCAACCTGTTATCGCGTTCGGTGGTGGAGGTATTATGGTCTAGACAGGAATATCGATAGATTTTCGCACTGATCTCCATATCTTTGATGGCTATCTCACTGGCCAGCGATAATTTTGGAACCGGTGTTGAATCGTGCCAATGCAGTTGGACAGCATAATTTTATATTGCTGGTCGACAATGCAAGACTGCAGAAATAAATCATCTTCCCCTTCCATCCCACTCTCCGAATCTTAATCCTATAGAACATATGTGCGACTTTTTACAGAGGCGACTGGATGACCATCATCCACAGCATACCTACAACTCGACAGGAGCTCAGGGACGTTTTGCCAGTTCTATATGGCAGCAAATACCGCAGGAACATATTAACCACTGCATTGTGAGTATGCCAGTAAGGTTCAGAGCTGCTATCGATGCTCATGGTAGGGCTACACGTTTTTGATTATTGTACCGAATTGTTCTCAATGTTAATTTTTCTCATTATTCTTATTGCTATTATGTTTTTATATTGTAAATAACCTTGGAGAATTATTTAAATTTTTAACAAAGACCTCTAAACTTGTAAAATTAAATTGGAGAAAGAAAAGTTTTTAAAAGATTGAAATTGTTAAGAAAGATCTCTAGAATTTTACTAAATGAAGCGATGACCGAAATTGGGACGCACTGTATAATTCACTTATTTTTCCCAGTACGCAATTGGTTCCAAAACCGTTTCGGGAGAAGTTAACACAAATGCAGAATGTGACACAAAAACCAATCAAAACCCGCTATCCAAAAGTTTAGAGCTAATCAAAAATAATAAAAGCATTTTGTATATTTGAAAATTAAAACCTTCAACAAAAACAACTAAACCATTGTAAAGCCAATAAAATTCTCCACCCACAGTGAAAAGCAGGTTCCTCTACAGGCTTCCATGCAAAAAATTCATGGCTCCGAAGAAATTCAAAAGTTGGTGATCCGATTGCGGAGACTACGGTACGCATTGCGTTCCCAGTATTATAAATCTTGGGAAGACAGGAATCTATTATCTAAGATGGTAACACAAGTTAAAAGCACTTTGAAGAAATGTAGCAACCTTATTTCTGATCAAATTAAGATCAAATTATCAGTGAGCAATCCTGTTATGCCGAAACTATATTGACATCCTAAGATTCATAAACCTGGGAGCGTAATACGTCCCATATTCTTGGCAATAGGATCACCTACGTATAATATATCCAAGTAGCTAGCAAACCAGTTTGAGAGTTTACCCATAACACAGCAGAATTTAGGAGTACCAAATTCCTTACATTTCATAAACAAAATTAAAAGTACGAACCTTAATGAAGGTGAAACTTTAATCTCGTTTGATGTTAACTCACTGTCCCCTACAATTCCACAGGCCTTGCAATGGTGAATTATTTGAGATGAATAGTTTTCATAACGAAATCAGAGATTTAACTAAAACGGAGTTTTAATCACAATACTGAAACATAATTATTGCACTCGACGCCGGACGACGCGCGTGTCGCTAACGATGTTAGCATCGTTTTTAGTACATTTTGCCGAAAGTTCCAAATCCCAACATAGTTGAAATCTATACCGAATAAGCCTTAATGTGTAATAAGAGCCAAGTAATGACATAGAATAGGTACTGCTCTAATAAAAATCTTATAGTTATAAAGTAGAACAATAAGATGAGTTGTATGGTATAAATATTTAATTGGACGATTAGGCCAAATCCGTACCGTGTAATTCTAGCAATAACTATCTGGAACCTTTATAAAGCTTGCCCTCGAAAAACACTTATTACGTGACGCCACCCCGAAATTTGTTTGACATCAATCAGCAAATATTGACCGAATCAAAAGCGGATTTTTTGCTTCGATACGCCGATGACAGGGTTAATAAAACATGCCTATAGATCCGTGAGATAAATTCGAAACATATTTTCTTCGATTTTTAGTTCCGACTGCGTTTTGCCTGTCAACTAGATGATTGATTAATAACTTGCTAAGTGTTTCTAGGTCAGAGAGTTAGGGGACAATTTGATGGTTTTCTTTTTGCTGTAGTTACATGAAGTATCATAGGTTAGGAAAAAAACTTGGGGGGGAAACTATATTGGGAAAATCCTAATTTTCAAATTGCCTTTTTGCAGAGTTCATTGATTATATACAGGATGTCTGGATACAATGTCAATAAACTTAAAGAAAGCTAATTATTTTAAAAAAGAACAAAATCTCAATGGTCTTTTAGTTGCATTAATAAACAAATAAAATATATTTTAATGTTGATTTTCGGCTAAGCGGTAAGATTTAAGAATATCAGTAAGAGTGTATATTTGATGCATTTTTCATTACCTCAAATTGACCATCTTGACATCTGTCAAGATAAAACATTAAATAAATAACATTGATTTGTAGATAAATTGCCCTCAGTAGTAAGTTAGGAAAATATTTATATCTGCTAATGAGACTGTTCATGAGGCTTAGCCTCTATTCCAAACATTATTTTGATAAGCCAATAAATAAAATAAATATCGTAATAAAAAAATTACCTTTATTTTTCCATAACCAGGAAACTATGGATGTCTTTTAAATGACTGGAACTGCTGCTAAATGTCGCCCTAAGCCTTTGCATTTATCAGAAATTTGGTCTATAATCTCAATCTGCATATCTTGATACAAAACTTTAGGTTGTTGTCTTTTTTATTACCAAAGGATCCAATTTCTTGAAATCTTGAAGCCAGATTCCATAATGTAGACATGGCTGGCATTTTTGTCAGGATAATTTTCACTAAAAGTAATGGCAGTTCACAAATAGTATATAACCTGTGCACCGTAAAGAAAAATAATTTCTACTCGTTCTTCCATAGAATACTAAATACACCAATTTCGACTTAACATAAATTAGAAGAAAACATACAGACACAAGTAATGGCAAAGTTACATTTGAAATTATTTAAAAGATGTAAATTTTATTGATGGTTTTACGAAATAAAACAGCAAAAAAAGTTTTGCGTTAGGTATTGCAAAAGAAGAGAATTTCAGAACTACAATGTTTTAATTTAGGCTTGGGTTGCTTTTTCATCATTTATGATTATTTTCTAGTTTAACTTTGCCATATTTTGCAAAAGCCTGTTTTTATAATATTTTCTCAACATTTTGCTAACATTTCGTAGGTACTTAAATCTCATTAATTTTGGTATCGCTGAAAAGCATTTATAATAAGCTTACCAGAGAGGTGTCCTAACTTGGGTATTGTATGAGGGTAGTACTTCACCGGTGGGTGAGAGTGATCCGCAAAATACCTCATTCTTATTCCCGCGTTTTTTTTTTGTAGAGATGGTATGTTTTGGTTTTTTGATACCCTCTTTAGTATAGAAAATATATTCATTGTAAGTTTTCAAATTGTCACTAGCCAAAACTAATCCAGGACATACCCAAAATCTAAATAGTATATCTCAAATGAACTAAAAGAAAATCATCTTCGGCCATAGCACGATTGCTCAGCTACGACCAACAACCTAAATTTCAAAAATATCGCCTAAGTAGATTTGGATGTACAGGGTGGCTCGAATTCGTGTCTATGTATGGGGAACTCGAAAACCATAAGAGATACAGTGTCGGTCAAATTAAGGCAAAATAGCTCATTTATGTGCCTAACAATATGCCGTTTAGAAAGTTTTAAAATTCCGAATATTTCCGGATATATCCGGAAAAAAGCGAAATTTTGAAAAATCGTTTTATTTTTTTCCTGGTCTTATTTAAAAACGCATTTCAAATTGAATTGCACTTTTGCATTGCCACTTTTCTTCTTTTTTTAAATACGAACTTTAATTTTTTTTTATCGTTTTT
Organism: Pissodes strobi; assembly: GCA_016904865.1. Taxonomy (NCBI): domain Eukaryota; kingdom Metazoa; phylum Arthropoda; class Insecta; order Coleoptera; family Curculionidae; genus Pissodes; species Pissodes strobi. Next base: position 150,510 of record MU182472.1, on the reverse strand, counting down.
CAGATGGTATTGGCGTTATTAATACGATTATGTGTTATTATTACTTTTTTTATTATTTTTTTTTATTATATATTTTGCTTTGGCGTAATTTTAAATAATTTAAGGTAGGTACTTTTGAAATTTTTATATTCTATAAAAAGATTTTATTTTGTTTTTGGTATTAAGTGAAAAATTGGAGCTTATTAAAAATTAAAAATAGTAGAATTATTTCTTACGATATGGCCATGAACTCAAGCAAGTTGCTTAGAGCAAAGATAAAATATTCTCAACTTTTAACCAATTAAAAAATATATTTAATAGAGAACATCACAATTTATAATCATACTACGTGATACAACAGGTACTTTGATGGAAAAACACCTATTAGAATTTTGCTTATAAATAAGGTGTGTTTTTCTATCAAAGTACCTATACGTATAATAGCACGTAGTATGATTATAAATTGTTGATGTTCTCTGTTAAATACATTTTTTAATTGGTTGAAAAGATTTTATCTTTGCACTAAGCAACTTGTTTGAGTAATAGATCATGGTCATATTCTCCTAAAAAATAATTTTACTATTTTTTATTTTTAATAATATTTTTATAGAATATGAAAATTTCCAAAGTACCTACCTTAAATTATTTAAAATCAAGCCATTGTAAAATATATAAAATGAAAATAATAAAAAAATAAAAAAAAGATATAAAAAAAATAAAAACACATACTCATATTAATAACGCCAAAACGATAAAAAAAATTGAAGTTCGTATTTAAAAAATGAAAGTTGATGATGATCCCTTGAAGACGAAACGTCGGATTTCAAACTGGATATCATCATTGGATAGAGCGGAAAAAGTGGCAATGCAAAAGTGCAATTAGATTTGAAATCCGTTTTTAAATAAGCCCAGGAAAAAATAAAACGATTTTTCAAAATTTCGGATTTTTCCGGATATCTCCGTAAAACTTTCTAAACCGCATATTGTTAGGCACCTAAATGCGCAATTTTGCCGTAATTTGACCGACACTGTATCTCTTACGGTTTTCGAGTTCCCCATACATAGACACGAATTCGAGCCACCCTGTACAAGCGTGAAAGTTGGTATACACTCTATATTTTACCTGCCTCGAGCTTCAGAGTTTCTGTTTCAGTTTTTTGTATTTAGAATAGAATATTTTGTTTTTCTGTTGTTAAAAATGATAACCATCATTTTCCTTAATCAATATAGTGCAATTGTGCAGTGATTAAAACATTTTATTAATATATGAGATATACATGATATGTTATAATTTTTTTTAAGAAGTTACACATTAAATATCAATAAGCTGTTGTAAGTATCTTATAAGATAAAGTAAAGCCCAAAGTCGAATGGAGTATTCCTATTCCAATAAAAATAAAAATATGTAGGGTGCTGTTTTTGTTCAGTACATCCAAGTAATCCTTTATATCAGGATTTATGTTAACAACTTTCTTAGTTTTCAAAATTAACCGATACTCAGAGAGTAGTGGAAAAAATAATTGTGCTTATGGACCACATACCAAAGTTGAAACACTTTTTTGGCATAGGTATATTTTATTCCCCCTTGTTTTATATTATTTAACTTTATTTAATTTACCATGCATAATTATTATAAAATTATTATAGAAATGCGTTCGAAAATCGCTCTTTTATTATTAGTTTATTTGAATTTTAATTGAAAACGTCGAAAATGAGATCAAACCTGTATAGATATCTAGTTACCATTTGCATTTATTTTTGTAAAATCTACCATTTAGGGTTAATTTTTGTTTTTTTTTTAAATAAAATTCAAATGGCGCACGTTGAAGAATCGTAAAAAAAACCTTGATACAACATGAAAACTGTATAAAACATTTACCTATCAGTTCCTAGTTTATATGCGAAAAAAATAGCAAATAATACTTAATATGGTGTACGATATCAATATAATTTGTCTAGAATTCAAAAATGAGACAAACAAGACGGATAATTATTGCAATATGAACAAATATTTTGAATGTACTTACCACGAAAAATATATGCTTAAAGCAAAATTTTACCTCTGCACCTGATTAACAAAAAATTTAAAAATTTTCCGATCCTTACCCATTTTTTTTATCTTAACACCGATTGCAATGACATTTTACGCAATTATATTATATATATTTCACTTAAACCTTAAAAGTAGTGTTTCATCAAAGTTCCCACCATGCATCAAAAGCAAAGGTATTTATTCAAAGTTGTAAAAATGCTAAGTTATAAAAGCAATAAGGCACGAACTGGATTAACATACATATTATTCTTATGCTAAATTACCTTTATTGCTCTACCAAAAAAAAAAAAACATAATTTAAAAAATTTCTTTATGAACGATTTTTGACGTAAATTCTCGTCAAGTGACTAGCTTTTCAATAAAAAAATTGTTTAAAAAAAAATTAAAACCTTCATTTTCTTGACCTAGCAATATATATTTTCACATTATTCCTGAAAAGTCCATTTTCACCACAATTTTCAAAACAGGAAATGATATATTAAGATACTAATTTTAAACGACCATATTTTTTCGCACGAGTACGAAATTAGGACACGACCCACTTGCGGTTTCATAACGTGCGAGTGCGCTAAATGTCTTTTAAACGTGTATTTTATAATATTTTTCTATTTTGCACTGTAACAAAATGTATTGGGCGCCAATTTGTGATGAAAAGGTATTTAATTATTTTAATTAATTAGTTGAGGGCCACTTTGTTATGATTATCTAGTTCAGTCGCCAATTTGTAAGGATAGAGCAAAAGTTAATTTATTTAGTTTATTTGAGGGTGTGAGTTAGGTTACTTCCTCTGTCGGTTAAATTTATAAAGGCGCCACTTGAGGTAAATCAAAGATATCAACTTAAAAACAAATTATATCACACCATGTGCACTGCAGTTATCAATATAATTGAGACCAATATAATTAAACAAACAAATACAATTGATCACTGAAAATGTAGCTTACAAACATTACTTGAAAAACGGTTTATAAATGAGCTTGTTATGTCATGAGAATTAAATTAAATTTAGTATTAAAAATTAACAGATTTTGAATAAATAAAAAATATATATACTGGTCTTTACAATTTTTGATTATTCTATTTCGTACCTATCCTGTCGTACTATCCTATAACCATGCAACCGTATTGGGACCTTTACTGGGACCTGCTTATGCCTATTCCCGAGTTAACAATCTCAAGGATGTTTTAGAACTTATAAGGTTCTCTCAGTATCGCCTCCCTCAACTTGTAGGCACAATGACTTGGACAATGGCAGTTTTCCAGCAGTGTTCACATGAAAAAAATAATAAAGAATCTTTAGACCAGTGTAAATCGCCAGTAAATTATATAGAGAAATATCCTGTGGATCTCACTTGGACAATTACGATTGGAGGAAGTGATCAACAATTTGAAAATTTACTTATTACAGCAGGTATAATCGAAAACTTAAATTACGAATTTAAATTAAGCAAAAATTATAAATAACTACTGTTAAGCCAAAATTATCAATAGCTACTGTTCCTCAAGATATTCCTCTACCTTACTTTGAGGCATGAAATTCAAAAAATTATGGAACTTGTTTTAAAACAGTGGCTTTCGGCAAATTTAAACAAAAGATAATTTAATTTTTCTGATAAATATTAAAATCGAGGTATAACCTCTCTGTAAATGAGTCCTATTATAACTCAAAATAAGTAATTTCAATTACTTTTCTTTAATATGGCCCTTGGCACATAAACGATAATTGAAAAACTAGAAAAATCGAGGTACAACCTCTCTTTACATCAAGTCTTATGACTCCAAATAAGTAATTTCTATTACTTAAGCTATATATGGCCCTTGGCACATAAACGATATTTGAACGTAAATTACGTCTCAATTAATTAAAGATAAAAACGAGGTAATCTCTTACTCGCCTTGAGAGATAAATTGAGATAAAAGGTAAGAGAAAAAGCAAGTAAATTCACATATGTGGGTCAACCCCTCATAAATGTAAAATAATGTCTATACGTCATAGATAAAGCGTGACACGGTAAGTGATAATAATTATATGCTTCGTCTGATGTTACTAATAAACAGAAATATTAATGAAATAAGCCTGCAAAACTGAAAAGGAAAATCCAGCAAAATTCTACTCAAATTCAATTAACTACCTTTTACAGGAACACATAACATACGCTCTGAGAATCTCTCAGGTAATACTGTTCAATTTAAATGAAAATATGTAAAATCATATATATGTATGACCACTAAACGATGAAATAATTACCTTCTCTATATATTTGGATTAAACCATTATCAAATTACACGAATTTGACAAATAAGATACGAAATTGTCCACCAAAAAAACGGTATTCAAACCTAAAGGTCATCATAAAAAATTAAGTTTGTTGAAATCGTCAATCACTCGAAAGTGCAATATAAAAATGGTAAATTCTCGCTTTGGCCAAATATAACTAAGTGAATTGGAAACAATTATTACTTATATATTTGAAAAACAAAAAGATTGAATTTATGTAGGATGAATAAAATATTTTGAGTTCAGAAAATTAATTACTTACCGCGTCAAACGCTCTCACCAAGATGACACACTTCGTCGGAAACCCGGCGTCAAACTAAGGAAACATTCAGCATACGCTAAATGTAGCAATCTATTGTAGATTACTTTCTAATTTGACAGGTATTGAACAACGCACTACGTCCTTCATTACCAACTATACGAGATATGCCCATTTCCGAAAAGATGGCATCACTTGACAAAGAAATCTGTAATTACACGAATTCGCTAATTATGGATATAAATCTGCGTACCTGCTCTCCTTAAATAGTTAATTGTGCAAAATATATCTATTCACAGATAGGTGTCGCTGCCGGTCAATATACTGAGCTTCTTGTCGACACGCATTTGCGTATGGAAATGGAATCGTTTTGAATGCAAAATAGAAAACCATTTTTTCCTAAATTCCCTATCGACTGTTGCTCAGTTTTTCGGCGCTAGAATGACCCAAATTGACTCATTTTTCACAACCTGTTCAAAAAACTACTCGCTATATTCCAATTGCCCAATTTCAATAGGGTTCGGAAGACCCTCACAATGAAAGTGTGATTTGTGAAAATTTCATGAAAGTTGTTTAATTTTTTCCATAGTTATCGTGAATCATAGCAAATTTTTTATTAAAATCGCACTTGTGGCGTAATAACTCGGAAAGGGAACATCAGATCGTTAAAAACAAGTAACCGTCGCGTCGGTAGCCCTTAAGTGTTGCCTAAAATCTTGCCAAATCTCAAATTTTTACTCCAAGCCGTTTTCCTGAAAATATCTACTTTCGATTGCCTCGCCGCGAACGCATGCGAGATCACGATCACTTAAAACGTTTAGATAATTAAGATTCTTATATTTTACTAAAGCGGACGTCCTGAATGAACTACAAAAAAATAAAAAAGATCTAATTACAGTATAAATGTTCGGGTGGTTGCTAAATAATCGAGAGATCTGACAACGTTGCTAATACCATTTTTAATTCAGCATGTCCAACTAACTTTTTTAGTTTTAATTTTCGTACTTTTCCCCGAAAATGCTGGTTTGTCACACCTCAGCAATTAGAATCAATAACAATCTAGCATTCTAGGATTTTGCTAAAGGGAACATTGGCAATCGACAACAGTAAAATTGAATACGGCCTTCCATTTGAAATACAAATGTTACAGTGTTTGCACAGCTGAACTGATATAAGGTTGATTCAATTTTGTGGTAACAACTTTTTATTTTTGTGATGAATGAGCTCTTCCAGTAAGTGCATGCTGGCTTGTCAGTCAGAGTAGTGGAAATAAAAATACAATATTTTCCTGTTTTACTGGAGCGGATAACAGTAACAAACCGCAATAAAAATAAGTAGGGTGTCCTATTTAAAGGTATGTGCATGAAAATCGAGAGTTCTATAATTTAGCATGTTTAACTTCTTTTTTGTACAATATTTTTTAATCCAGTACAACTCTTTTAATCATACTTATTTAATGCTCTCATATTCCATCAAAGGAAAGTTAAATGCAGATAATACTTGTGTAGTTCGTGTTGTAGCCAAAAAAAACTTAAAGTAGGTTCTTTTTTAGTTTGACAAGGACACCTCACCTCTCCGCAAGATTAGTACTTAAGCACCTTAAATGCAAACCTAAAATAATCAAGTTCATTTTGCAGGTTCCACAGTTGGGACAGTTTCGGTTTGGGTTGATTTTAACAACTAGCCCAGACATCTCAAACTAATTCATAATAACGTTTAATCAGTTTAAATAGCAACTTTACATAATTGACAGGTTATAACTTTTACAATTATGATGTTTCCATGTATTGTATCTAAGGCAATTATTTTCGTGGTAAGTTAATGCAAACTGAGAGATATTAGTGATCGAAAGATACTATATAAAGAAGCAGCAATTCAGAAAACAGCAATAACAAAGATCAGAAGTAACATAATTTAAGTAATTGAAAATTGACATAATACATTTTACGAAATGTAATTTCTGATTGAAACTGTAAAACCTCGTCACCCTCATGAAAGATTCAAAGCAGTAGTCAAGTGTGTCGACGACTTTTACCTCTTTAATCCTCTTTATTAATATATTTAGCCCAGTAGAATATAAATTGTAGCTCAGGCCACCCTGTAACCGACGAATTAACAAAAGTGCCATAAAACGCAAATGAATGAATGAGCTATAATGTAGGTGTCATTATTATTTTTCGGTTTTTTGAATATGTATAATATTAATTCATCAAAATAAAACAGTTTATAACAAAAAAAAAATAGGGAAAATATTGCATGCAAATAGAAAGTAATAACACGGTCTAATAATCCTAGTAATTGGAAGTCCATAGAATCGTCCTCAGAAAAATCCTAAAGTCCTAAGGTAATAATTAAACGCTTGATTTCCATAGTTTCGTCTATTACGTCGTCAAGGTATCACATTTTTCTTTCCTCTGTTGTAACAAGTTTTATGGCATTTTGACACTTATTCGCAGTTATATTCACGAATGGTTACACCTAGAATCGTCGTACATATTGAATTTTGCTCCTAGCAACATAACCTCTATTGGGTTCAGCTTACAATAATATGGGAATAAGCGATGTAAAATAATACCTCGATCTTTTTCCATCTTGTAGTATAATATACCCGGGCCTGTTCAACATAGTTGAATGAGATAAGTTGTGCTTGTTTTTATTTTTCCAATGACCGTCAAAATAGATTAAAAAGAAAACCAATACCTACGTTGTGTTATTAATAGATCTTGCACAATTTTACTTCCTCAGAATAAGTTTGACGGTAACAAAATTAGGGAAATTTGAGGGAACGGTGCGTCATGTACAGAGAATCCTAATGGACATAATCTATTAAAGAAAACGTGCCAAATTATTAGAGTAAAACGTGCCGGACTCAGCCTGGAATTCACGAGAGGAAAGAGTACGGCAGAGAAACCCTCGATCTAAATTCCTAAACCGAATTATGCTGTATAATCTTTATTAGAATAATAATTAATTAAATTACATTCTCCCGCGCCACAATTTGTAGTTCCACACTCGTAACAGTACATTTAAAACTGAAGAGATAGCTCTCCGACCGGGAATCGAACTCGAGTCTCACGCTTGTCAGGCGGTTGTGATAACCACTACACTACCGAAGAGTGGTGTTAGTTAACCAGACGCCGCTGGCAGGTACTGAGGTCCTGGATACGGAGGCTACTCAGCTAAAGTTGAAATTAGGGCAAATATCTCCAGAACGATCATTTAATTTATAGCTAGGATATTAGCCCGCCATGCCAGGGTAGGAAAATGTTAGTTATTTCAAAAAAGCTCTTACTTGCAATCACAGTCATCCTAAAACTAAGATATCAGCAAACAATAGATTTTTGTTTCAATTTAAAGCAGTGTTACACACAACATAAAACTATTTCATTAAATATGTATACATGTTATGCCATCAGGTATGAACTATCCATGAGAATAAAAGAAATATTTGTTCAAATTATGTCAATAACAATATTATAAGTTTTATTTTACTGACCTGTCATGACATATTACAACATAGAAGCAAAACAATTTACCAAAATAAACCGTACACTGCACCGGATTTTGACTATCTATCCCCGTTCTCGAGCGATACACTTTCGAATCCCCTCCATAAAACCTCGCAAGACCCGACTTCAATTTATGACTTGTTTTTATCTTTTTCTTTCTTTACATATTATATATAGGGTGGCCCGAAACTGAATGTATAGGGTCTAATGAAATACTATTTTAAATAGGGGGGGTTACCTCAATCTCATCAATAACATATTTTTTAAATTTTGACTTCGGCTGCATAACAATTTTCAAAATTATTTTTTTCACCATGTTCCGCTGTAAGCTCTCAAACATCTCCATGAAGTTGTAGGAAGTTTCGCTACTAACCAAGAATGATATGTAGCGCATCGCTATTACTCAATTACTGGCAATATATTCGAAATGAAGTATTACTTAAAAAAAATATTGAAATAGAGAAGGAAAGAAATGTAGTGAACAATAGTACTGACGTGAAAAATTTAAGCCAAATTTACAATAATCTCCTACAAAATACATAATAGTTTAAAACAAAATAATTATATCCATATACCCATACACCCTTAGTTTTCGAAAAAAAAGAACGATATTTACTTTTTTTATCAGAAATGTACTATGATAAAAAAATAATAATTGTAGGCACTGATAATAACACACAGAACATCAAATATTCCATAATAAAATTGATTTATAAAACTCAAATAAAATTTTCAGGTGCGTATATGGATAAACAACAATTTGTCTAGCTTAATTGTTATTATTAAATGTAATAACTATATTATATGTACATCTGTTATGAAATAGTTTCGTCCTGTTATTAATACATGAGTAATTGTTGTTTCTTTTTACAGACAAATAAATTTTTGAGAATGCCCTAGACTAAACGCGAAACGTTAAATAAATAATAATGTTTCTATTGATGAGCCTAAACCTAAGAATTGTAGA
>MU182472.1:120586-131465 GCA_016904865.1 Pissodes strobi | reverse complement strand
AACCACAAAAAAATATAATGAATTTTACAAAAATTAAAAGAAACTAGTGGCCTATTAGAAGTATTTTGAAAACGAAAAACTCTAGACAGTCATTTGCAATTCGGGTTGCGCTCATAAAACACCATGATATATATTTTGTAAATTTTTTTGCAGGATTGCCAGACCTTCTCTTACCAGTTACTAAATATGATTTTTCTAATGTAATACCTTATTGGTTATTGCATTTTTTGATTCTGTATAACAATTGGGAAGTTTGTGACATATGCTAAACCTATCTAGCACCGTTTCGCTAATAAAAAGTATTTTTTAGAAATTTTGCAACAAAAAGTCAGACAAATCTATAATTTATTTAGTAACCAATATAACTATAAATCTGATTTTTCTGTTACAGTTCATTATTAGGTTTTTGTATCGCAATAATATATATAAGATCGAAGATAAGAATAGCAAAGAACGATTGGCTCAAACGTGAATGCATTGAAATAAAACAGCTGCAAAACCAACACGACGATCTTAACCTACACAAAAAGCTGAAGGCGACTGCTGACATAAATAAAAAAATAGTTCTTGATAGCAAAGAGAAAAATTATGATTAGGAAAAATACATAGAAGGAATTTTTGACGACGACAGACCTCCAATTGAAATTAATAACTTTCTAATTGGACCATCGATCACCAAAAACGAGATAGAAAAAGCTACTTATTCAAGACACAAGACGTTGCCCCCCCAGAAAAACTTCTGGATGAATGAAGCATCACAGCACTACATAAAGTACTTAATATTATATATTAGACAGGTCACTACCCCAAACAATGTGTATGGTCTACTTTTATTCCCTTGCCTAAGACCCATGCAACAAAATGCGAACATTATGTACTCATTAGTCTGATGAGTCATACCTTGAAAATATTGCTTAAAATCATACACCAAAAGATATACAAAAAGTGTGAAAGAGTCATAAGTGACTCACAATTTGGGTCCAGACAGGAATTAGGTAGAAGGGAAGCGACAGTCGCAACGTAAGTGCTTGTCAAGAATTGCTACGATCAAGGAAAGGACGTGTGCCTGTGTCTAATAGATTACGAAAAAGCATTCGATCGAGTACAACACCATAAATTAATGCAGCTCCTCCAAAAGCTTGATATAAATCAGGAAGGCATCCGATGTGTTCAAAACCTGTATTGGCACCAATCTGCACAAGTAAAATTAGGCAATAATATGTTCAACACCATACAAGTTAGAAGAGGATTACGACAGGGATGTGTGTTGTCTCCGCTCTTGTTCAACTTATATTCAGAACCAATTTTTTAAGAGGCTTTGGAAGACGTGGAAATGGGAGTCAAAGTTAATGAAGTGTGGATCAACAATGTCCGTTACGCTGATGATGCGATCTTAATCGCTGATAATATACACGACCTACAACAACTGGTCAATATGGTAGGAGAACAGAGTAAATCAATGATTTTAAATATCAATGCCAAAAAGACAAAATGTATTATTATCTGCCGAAACCTGAATGTATTTGAAAACTCCAGCATTCCATTTAACGCAATGCGCATAGAAAGAGTGGATAAATTGAAGTACCTGGGCTTTTCGAAGACTAGACATCGAACAAGGAAGTAAAATGTTGCATTTAACAAGCCCGACAGGCATTCTCAAAATTCGGAAGGGTGCTTACCTGTTCCGATATTGACCTTAACTTTTATGACTGAGGTTCGTAAAGTGCTACATTTAGTTAGTGCTTCTTTACGATATGAAAGGTTGGACACTGAAAGCTAGTGCAATAAATAAGTTAGAGGCTTTCGAGACGTGGCTGTATCGCAGAATCCTTAAGATACCTTGGACGTGTCTAACGTCTAAAACGTGTCGACAGAGAACGCGAACTGTTTGAAATAATTAAGAAGAGAAAAACAGCATATCTAGGACACGTTATGCGAAACGAGAAATATCAATTCTTGTAGCTGATGATCGAAGGTAAGATTGAGGGCAAAAGAGAAATCGGAGGAAAGAAAATATCCTGGCTGTGAAACATCAGACAGTGGACAGGACTACAAGATGCACAGGTGTTGATACACACCGCAAGGAACAGAAAAGCACTGGAAAATGTAATGGCAAACATGCATTAGTGGATACGCATCAGAAGAAGTATCACAATATGATATGATAAATAAATTGTCACATACAGGGTGTTTACAAAACAATGCGTTTTTAGTAGAACATAAAAATACAATATATCCAAAAATTGCAAATTGGACACCCTATATTTGATGGTGGAAATCAAAAGACTAATTAATTCCCCATCAAAATGTTTTATACTATAGCTTACTTATCTTAGCGCTTTTGGACTTACAACAAAATAATGCATTTAATGCAATGCAAGCAAAAAATGCGGGGCAGATTAAAAATTATTTATCTGCAAAATAAATCTTTATTAGGTACCTAATAAACAAAACGAAAATTACCCAATCGTAGTTATAACATGATCATTTATAGCTGATTTCCTCCCCATCTATGAACCCCAGAGCTATTCTTCTCCTATGTAATAAATCTTATTTAATTATGAAATGTCGAGTGTCTTGCACAGTATTTATTTGATCTTCTTGAAACATACTAAATAGTTCTTCAGAAACTTCATGTGTGCAGTTTACTGGTGCTCCATCAAACTGGTAAAAGCAACTTCTGAGAATTTCCAAACAAATATTATAATAAGCCTTTATTTCCAACAGGCGTATTGCCCAATAACAGGAAATTGATAAATAAACAGTACAATCATGTTATGCATGGAAAAAAAAATAAAATTATTAAATTATATAATAATACCTAATAGGTACTTAATAATAATAAAAAACAATAAAAAACAAATGAAAATAAATCTAGTTTGTGATATTAATTCCAATTCTGGTAATACCGATCAATCACTGCACCAACGATCGCACAAACAGGGGAATCATTTATATCGCTCAAATGACAGATTTTATTAAACAGGGAGCACATTGCATATAGGGGCGATCTAAACAATATATTAGAGCGAGGTGTAGGCAGAAAGAAGGCTTGAGGATGTCTATTGTTAAGTCTGGGGACCAGGAACGAAAGGCTAGAAAGAAGCACAGGACTATCAATCAGACCATTAAGTATACCATGTAAACATTTTATTAGAAATATATTTCTTCTTAACTGAAGTGGTACTAGATTAAAACGGTCCAAGAGCAGACGATGGTTACACCCTCTAACTGGATATGTACCATCCAACCTATAAGCCAAATACTTAGCAAATCTGCGCTGAACAGACTCGGTTAAATCAATATGGCATTGATATAGAGGGTTCCATATAGTGCAGCCATACTCCAATCTTGACCTAACAAAACAAAAAAACAGTAATTTAAATGTAGCTTCGAGAGTAAAGCTTTCAGAATTTCTAATTATGAACCCTAACTTTTTCAAAGCTGAACTTACAATGTTGCTAATATGGGGTATAAAACTAAATTCGGCGTCGAAGGTAATGCCAAGGTCAGTAATCTGGTCAAGTCTATTCAAAACAGTATTGTCAATGAAATAGTTGTAGATGATAGGGGACCCTGATCTGGAATAACTAACCACACTACATTTAGCCGCATTCAGTCCCAGCCTATTCTCAACACACCAAACTTCCAGGTCATTTAAACAACTCTGAAGAAACAAGCAATCCATTAAAGTATTGATCCTAAGATATAGCTTTAAGTCATCAGCGTAAGCCAGATTACGACATTTGATTAAGGCAACTAAGTCATTGATGAACAATATGAACAAGAGGGGACCCAGGTTGGAACCCTGAGGTACACCTGAAGTGGCATTAAATTTTTCTGATTCAAAGCCTTCAAACTCAACAAACTGACATCTATTCAGCAAATATGAGCGAAACAAATTAATTAGCCCATCTGAGAGCCCATACTGATTCAATTTATTCAACAAGATATAATGATCTATTCGGTCAAACGCCTTTTGAAAGTCTGTGTAAATAACATCAACTTGAGTATGTGTGTCAATAGATTCGCAGATATATGCCGATAGACACGACAAATTTGTAACACATGACCGCCCACTAAAAAACCCATGCTGGTCAATAGAGATAAGACCTTTGACGTGGTTAAACAAGGACTGGTGCAAGATAATTTCAAATATTTTTGAGAAATTGCAAAGTATTGAGATTGGTCTGTAATTGCCTACCTGATCAGGATCCCCAGACTTTAATATGGGTGATATTCTAGCTGTCTTCCATATATTGGGGAATTGCTCTGTAGACAAGATTAAGTTAAAAATGCTGGTAAGAGGATCAGCCAGGACACCAATACAATCTCTGACCAAGAAACTAGGAATACCATCCACACCAGATGTCAGCTTATTTTTAAGCCTTTTACCAGCTGCAATTACTTGGGAGGTCTCAACCTTAGAGATATCAATATGTGGCAAGTTACAAAGAGATAAGGGGCGTACCACGTCAACAGAAGCTATAAAAGTACTGCCAAAGAACGAGGCAAAAGCATCGACTACGGCCTGTGGATCCCTAACAACAGTATTATCTGGCAGCCTCATTATTCCGGGAATTCTAGATTGACCCTTTTTACTACCAATAAAAGCCCAGAAATTACATGGGTCGTTACAAATATGTCTCTCAGAGTTTAACACATATGTGTTATAATCGTTACGTATTTGCTTTTTTATTAGACCTCTAAGAGAGTGGAAATTAGTTTGATAAAGAGCCGATTTGTACTTTTTAAAGTTTCTAAGGGCCTTTTCCTTCCTATATATATTATTAATAAGCTCTCGGGAGTAATAAACCGGAAATCTTCGTCGTCGCTTCTGCTTAAGTGGAACACAGGAGCTGAATATACCATTCAAGATTTCATACAGAGCTGCACATGCGTCGTTAACGTCGAGCGACGAATACACAGGTGACCAGTCGGCTTCAAGAATCAAGTTATACAGTAGATGATAATCAGCCCTCCTAAAGTTGTACGCCGCAGGCGAGTCCTTGTTAATCCCAAAGTTTTGAATACGCTGACACAAGAAAGGAAGGCCAATTTCCAGTGACGGATGATGCAAGTCCTCTGTAACAAAAGGCACGTCGCTACGAGTAACAGTACAATTGAAATTCGACATTACAAGATCTAAAATTCGGTTGTTATGATTAAATATTTGATTATACTGAGCAAGGTTAAAAGAGTCAGCGAAATTGTTTACAGCAATAGGCCTCTGACCACCAACACGCCTCGGAAGGGTCTTGGCATGAAAATCGGGTACGTTAAAATCGCCCACTATCATGACATTGTTTTGAAAAACTGCAGTTAGCAAGGTGAATTGATCCAGAAACTGTTCAAAACTGTCGAGTGCGATCGTTGGCGGGATATACAATACAAAAACATATAATATCTGAAACTTAAAAGTAATTTTACAACAAACAACATCGATTAAAGGTGCAATGTTATTACAGAAATTAGTTAAATCGATCCTTTCAGACATAATATGCCCAGTTACTCCAATAAGAACACCACCGCCCCGTGTAGCGCCAACAGCATCGAATCTACGGTCAGACCGATAGACATTATAACTATTAGGAAAAAGTTCGGTACTGGAAACGTCTGTTCTTAGCCACGTCTCAGTGATGCACACGATATCGAAATCATGGGCAGTCACAGCAAGCAGAAAAGTTTCAATTTTAGTGTTTAAGCCACGAACGTTCTGATAAAAACAGTTCAACTTAGCAGCATCACAATCACGTAGAAAAGACGAATTTAGTTTTTTGTAACAACTCTATGTGAGCCACTAATATACCTTATGCACAGGTTGTTCTCGCCATTCTCCCTACGGCGCTTTAAGTCCAGTTTAGCTGCTTCGAAGTCACTACGCTGCCTGTGGGTCATATCTGCCTCAATGAAAATTTTCCCTGATTTTGTCGGTTTCATCTTGTTCTTCAGAACGAGTTTTACCTCGTCAGGGCTACCAAGGACAACCTTAATAGCCTTATGACCATTACGATTAGGCTTGCCGATTCTGGTAGCCGCCATCACGTTGACAGTACTCCCGCACAAATCAGTTAGCAGATCCTTAACCTGGGCAGCTTCAGTCCTCCCATTTTGCAGGTCAAGATTGAAAATCATAACGTTATTAATCCTTTTTTGACGATCGTGCAGCTCGCTCAGAATATCCATATCGCTCGGCGTGGTGGGGGCAGGTTGAGCTGACACTTGACCGCTGGCACTTCCAGACACGCTAGATAAGTCGCTTAGGGTTTGTTCAATTGCAACGATACGCTGCTCTAATGTAACCGCTCTTTCAATAGACTCGGCGTTTTGGTTATGTAAAGAAGTCTCCAGATCATTAATTCTCTTGACTATTTTTGGCAGATTAAACAAATCATCTCTACAGTGTTGACAAGCAAACGGCATCACTCTAGAAACCATGACAATTACTCTGATTTCACTTGCCGTCAAATTACCACAGTCTTTGCAAACGACTTTCTTGCAAAAGTCGCATGGATATCTGAAGAGATCGGATTTACTTTCCTTAAAGGTGCATCGTTTGCTGCAAATATGGCAAACTCCATTACCCGACATTCCTGACACAAGAGGCGCAACTTGCAATGAAAAATAATACTTTAAAAGTGAAGCAGCGAGCAAGTTATGCCGAACGAGCAGATTTCGTGACTCCTGAGCGAGCAAGTTATTCCGAACGAACAACTTTTGAGATTATACCAGTGAGCAAGTTATACCGATCGAACGCCGTCGAACGGAATTTTTTACACGGCACGATGTGTTTACTAGTTTTTATACTGTTTTTATCACTTTCGTCTATTGTTATATGGAATTTATTTAATTATGAAGATGCTCCAGACTTTGCGTTCTAAAAAACAATGTGAATCATTTAGGGGAACCAAGACACATTGATCACTCAAATTTCAATAATATTGGTCAACTTTACACCACAAAAAACTCACAAAAACGGAGGAGAGATTGTAAACGTGCGTATAGAGATTGTAATTTTATGAATCCAAAAAGTACGAGACTGAAGTTCTTAATATTTTCAAGTATTAATACCAGTTAAATTTTCGTCATATAGGCAGAAAGAAGCAATTTTGTCATGTATTAGCAAACAGAATATATCGATACTGAACTTATATTGAAAATTTATTTCTCCCTCGAAGTAACCCAGAACATTACAGAAAATTACTTTCGTTAAATATCCCTTCTTTTGAAAACTTGCATTCGGCAAATAATATTTTTCAGAAAAGTTGGATCGGATTGGGATCGCCAGGTTGAGCAGCTTGAGGCGTGATGAGTTCGTATCCATGCATATTGTGTCTGTGCAAAATTCTACTAATCGACATTCATTTTCGCGGAAGTAATTTAAGCGTGAGGAAATACTTAAATGTAAGCTAGCACGTTTAACTAATTTTCTTCATTAGCTATAACATACATATTCTGGGTTCTGGAAGCTCTTACATTATTATAATTAACATTTTTCCCTATTCTTAGTTCATTAAATATTCTGCAAGTTCTGGATAAAGTTCTGTCGCACTCCCCATAAATAAGCTCAGAATTTCTGAACTTGAATAAAGTAAATTCACGGCTTTACTATAATAAGTACATGTAAAACGTAAAATTTGTTATTAATTTGTTTCGGCAAAGATGCAGCCAAAGCGCAGTAGCAAAATGTTTTAATAGTTAAGAGAAATACTTAAAATTCGTTACAAGTCCGAAACTATCGAAGATAGTTATAGAACCACCTGGTATCATTAGATATGGAATTCAATCCTCAAATTAGAGAAGGTGTAAAATACAATTTAAAGAATATAGTTTGGAAGTTTTTGGATAAGATAAATCGGTAGGCTGCACTGTATTAATTACATTATATTGTTTTTGCTTCTAAATCCAAAAAAAGCCAAAAATAAGTAAGCTGTCGTATAATTTTTAATGAGGAATTAATTGGTATTTTTACTTTCATCATAAATTATGGAGTATTTTTGCATAAGCTGTATTTTTGTGTTCTACTAAAAGCGCATTATTTTGTATTATATTCTATGTGACAATTCTCATATTATCACATTGTGAACAACCTAATAATGAACTGTAACAAAAAAAAATCTTCTTTCCTGTTAAAATGATCACCAAAAAAATATTTATTTTGCTGCCAAATTTCTTTAAAAATATTTTTTATCACCGAGACGACACAAGATGGATATAGTATATTATGTTACCCAAAAATCGCAGAAATATTATGCATAGTTCAAAAATCCAACAACATACAGGGTACTCTATTTATAAACCACGGTAAGTAACTGGTAATAGAGGATCTGGCAACCCTGCAGTATCAAAAATACTTTTAGAATGGTTTCGCTTTCGAGATACTTCTTTCTAATTAGCCACTTTATTTGGCATATCCTCCAGTGTATTTTTATATTTCATCACTTTTGCAATTTGAGTCAGCGCTGAGTTAGTTACCGCTGCACATCGACCAACTTTTAATCGAATTTTAAAAAATTTGCATACATATGGGTTCGACCTGGGTATTTTCCTGTCAAATTAACTGCTTATTCCGATCAAAATTCCCCTTAGGCGTAGTATCAAAAATAACAAATTGGTATGGTAGAGCTTGTGGATATATCCTACGATTACTCCATTAAACTTTAATTTTTTTCGATTGGCTTTGAATAAGGACTTTTTGCACACCATGATAAATACATTTTACTAGTTCGTTCAAATCAGTTTCTCACTATCCCAACTGTAGAAAGGGGCCAAAAATCCTGTTAGAATATATAACTAATCCTATCGATAACTAACTCGGCAGAAGAAAGCTGCAAGTCTTCCAAAATTGGAAGATGCGAATCTTTAATTAATGATGCATCAATGGACAGAGGACATTTATCCAGGAGGAAACTTTAACGCATTAACCGTAATTGTTTTATTTGCATCAAAAATATTTATTTGCGGAAAACCTGCAATTTTTTGCTATTTTTATGTATATTGTTGAAAAACAATTTCTTAGTAATTAATTTTCAAATTCTAAATTCCCTTTATATTGAAATATATTCTATACGAGTTTTTCGCTCACGTCGTTCGTTGATTTTATGAAACCTGTTTTTCTTTTGTATTTGGCTGTCTTTATTTTTCTACTATAGATGTTCTATGAACTAAAGGGTTCGGAATATTGACCATTAAAAAACTGGGTCAGTACAAACACAATTAAAATTGATATCTACTTTTTTTTGATAAAATCATGTCTTGTGGGTCAAGTTAAATTGGACCCGTTTTAATGCTTAATGACTTTTATTTTCAAAGGATTTTTTATCATTTTTTGATATGTTACGGCCTAAGGTATTGGGATTAAAAAGAACTTTGCAAAGACGGTCTACTTCAGTGTCGCACAGAAAAGGGAGTTTTTTTCAAAACCAATGTATTGCAGGTCGTTGCAAAAATCGGTCAAGTGAAATAAAGATGTAGAAATGGACAAAAAGATTTGAAAGAGTTAGGAATATTGACCATTAAAAAACTAGGTCAATACAAACAAAACTAAAGTTGATACTTTAATTTTGGAAAAACCATGTCTTGTGGACCAATTTAAATAGGATATTTTTTAATGCTTAATGACCTTTTATTTTCAAATGATTTTTTTATCATTTTTGGATATGTCATGGCCTAAGACATTGGATTAAAAAGAAATTTGTAAAGCGGGTCCACTTCAGTGGCGTGCCATAAAATTAATTTTTTTTTTAATTTTAAAAATTTTAAGTAGATTAAAAATTTCTGTACGCCAATGAAGTAGACCCGCTGTGCAAAGTTTTCTTTGATTCTAATGTCTTAGGCCATAACATATCCAAAATTATCAAAAATCTTTTGTAAATTAAAAGTCACTAAGCATTAAAAAAGGATCCAATTTAATTTGCTTAATAACTTTTTTATTTTCAAAGGCTTTTTTATCGTTTAAGGTATTGGGATTAAAAAGAACTTTGCCGAGAAGCTCTACTTCAGTGGCGTACAGAAAAGGGTGTATTTTTCCAAACCAATGTATTTCAGGTCGTTGCAAAAATCGGCCAAATAAAATAAAGATGTAAAAATGGGCAAAAAAGATTTGAAACGGTTCAGAATATTGACCATTAGAAAACCAGGTCACTACAAACAAAATTAAAATTTATACTTTAATTTTGGTAAAGCCATGTCTTGTGCGCCAAATTAAATTGGATCATTTTTTAATGCTTAATGACTTTTTATTTGCAAACGATTTTTTATAATTTTTGGATATGTTACGGCCTAAGATATTAGAATCAAAGAGAACTTTGCAAAGCGGGACTACTTCATTGGAGTACAGAAACTTTGAATCTACATACATTTTTTAAAATAAAAAAAAAATAATTTTTAATTTTAATTTACGCCACTGAAGTAGACCGTCTTTGCAAAGTTCTTTTTAATCCCAATACCTTAGGCCATAACATATCCAAAAATGATAAAAAATTCCTCTGAAAATAAAAGGTCACTAAGCATTAAAAAAGATTCCAATTTAACTTGGCCTACAATACATGGTTTTATCAAAATAAAAGTATCAATTTTAATTTTGTCTGTATTGACCTGGTTTTTAATGGTCAATATTCCGAACGCTTTCAAATCTTTTTTGCCTATTTTTACATCTTTATTTGATTTGGCCGATTTTTGTAACGACCTGAAACACATTTGTTTTAAAAAATACTCCCTTTTCTGTACGCCACCGAAGTAGATCGTCTTTGCAAAGTTCTTTTTAATCCCAATACCTTGGGCCATAACATATCCAAAAATGGTAGAAAACCCTTTGAAAATAAAAAAGTTATTAAGCATTAGAGAGGGTTCCAATTGAATTTTGCCCACAGTGTAGATG
>MU182472.1:56803-114542 GCA_016904865.1 Pissodes strobi | reverse complement strand
ATTATTACAATCAAACAAAACTAACCCAATTCTAACCCAAATTAACTCAAATTTAAAAAGGGAATATAACTTTAAAAAAATAAAAACATTTGTGAGCACTGACGGGAATCGAACTCACGCCGCGCCGTCACATCACAAGATTCACAAGCGCAGCCATCTTACCACTAGACCACCAGCCACCAGCGTCAGGAAGCAATTGACCAAAAATTAGAAGCCTTGCGTGTCAAAAGGTTATGTTTTGCTTATCCTTTTTCAAATTTGAGTTGATTTGGGTTAGTTCTGTTTGATTGTAATAATGTGGAACACGGTTTCATGCGTGAAGTGAAATTATAGTCAACGTTTCATAGGAATCATATGATGTAAATTCGTGAAGTGCCGGAATATCCCAATATGTCAATGAAGAAGGGGAAATCTATTCCGGTGCACCCAGACGCTTATATCTCACAATGATCTTTGATAGAGTTGGCAGAAGAGCAACGGGACGGTAGTTTGAGGAATCATCATGGTCTCCACCCTTATAGAGAGGCACAACTTGTGCAAGCTTTAAAGTATCCGGAAACATTCATGTCGAGAAAGAACAATTAATAGCCTATGCCCTACGGTTGAGAGCATTTTGTGAGAGATTGAGAAACAACCTAATCGAAATATTGTCATATTCCAACAATGTTCTCCTAATTTCCTCAGTTATTGTAGCAGTAAAGAAATATGGCTCGAGCATATTTACCCCTTCTAAAAAGCTTTCAAAAGAAACATTGGGCTGAAGTGACCTCGCTACGTTGGCGACGACAGTAACATAATAATAATTAAAATTATTTGGAGATAACTTTGACCCACCGCCTGCTACCCGTCTCTTAACACTTGAAAGCTCATTCACAATTTTCCATGTTTCTCTTTGTTTGTTACCTGACAAGCAATTCTACCCCCACCCCCATAATGAAGCCTCTTAGCCATCCTTAGCAGAGTTATATGTCGCACGATATTTACAATAGTAATTATTAAAAAACAAATTTTTACAATTAAATTTCATTATATAATTCAAATTATTTATTGGTGCGACATACAAAAATATTTACACAAGTCAAAAATCCAATAGTCCTAAAAATATTTAAGATATTTAAAATAAAAGATTTAAAATAAAAGACATTTAGAAATAAGTAAGCACAATTAAAATATTAAAATATGTATATGTAAGACAACATTATTAAAATTCCTAGGAATTACAGATACGTTTAAAGTATATGACACAATTTTACATAAGACAAACATGAACAGATTCGAAAGTCAGTCATCGGGCCACTTCCCAGAAATAGTCACCGACCGAGTAAAATGCACTGCTGAGGAGAAAAAGTTTAACTTTAGCTCTGAAGGAAGCCATGGGAAGTTCCTTTATAGAGTTTGGAGTTTTATTAAAAAAGTGAATACCCAAGTGTCCTGGGCCATCCTGACAGCGTTTTAATCTCCAGTTATTTAGTATAAGGTTCTGCTTGTTACGTGTGTCATGGCTGTGAACAGAGTCGTGTCGCGTATACTGGTTAATGTTTGCCCTAATGTGGCATAGAGTTTCAAGAATGAAAACCGATGGCAAGGTTAGTATTCTAAGCCGTCTGAATGCCTCCTTGCAGTCATCCCTATAGCCCAGGCCAACTATGATTCGCGCTGCCCTTCTTTGGAGACCGAAGACCCTCTCTGCCCCAGCAGCATGTCCCCAAGCAGTTATAGCATAGGACAGGTGCGAGTGGAAGAGAGAGAAATAGGCCTGCCGGAGGACACCGGTAGAAACACACTCATTTAGGTTGCGTAACACGTAGATGTTTTTACTCAAGTTTTTTTGCAAGCTGTTCGGTATGAGAATCCCAGAGTAGCCTACAGTCCAGATTAACGCCAAGAAATTTTGCAGACGTTACCAGGTCACTCGGTATTTCGCGAGTTGAGAATACCATGGACTGAGTTTTATCTACATTGAGAAAAAGTAGATTAGAGCTAAACCAAGCCTCGGCCCTTTCCTGTGCCTCCCGTGACCTTGCCCTGGCCTCCACCAAGCTCCCGTGATTATTGACAATGGTGGTGTCATCCGCAAATAGAACGTAGCTCGATGTAGGGTCAAACGCAGGTAGATCAATAATATAAAGTAAAAATAGGAGCAGTCCAAGGACCGATCCTTGTGGTACACCCACAGTCACGGTACCCTCCACTGACTCAACCACATGAACTTTAACCCTCTGAGTTCTGCCACCAAGATAACTTGCTACTAGAGACAGGGCCGATGCATGAAATCCACATCTCGCCAGTTTACCCAAAAGCAGATCATGGGAGACACAGTCAAATGCCTTACTTAGGTCGCAGAACAGTGCTGTTGTATATGTGGAATTATCAAAGGCATCACGGATATTTGAAACAAGGTCCAAAAAAGCCAAACTGACTATTAGTAATAAGGTTATAGGCTTCGCAAAAGTGTACTATTCTAGCCGCCATACATTTCTCAAATATCTTGGAGAAGATTGGCAAGAGTGATATTGGTCTGTAATTTGATACATCCCCCGATTTCCCTTTTTTAAAAATTGGCGTAACGACTGCCTTTTTTAGAGCGTCTGGAAAGATTGAATCCCCCCTGCACAAGTTAATTAATTTCGTTAGTGGACTCAATATTAAGTTTTTGATAGATTTTATTAAAGAAACATCAAGACCATAGGGATCCCTGCTTTTTTTATTTTTTAAGGAGCTTACAACATCACGTACCTCATTCAACGTCACTCTAGCAAAGCTGAAAGCCGGATGTGCTAACTGGGGAATGTTCAGAACTGGGTCAAATGCTGGTGGGTCCACCCTACTTTGCAAATCATGTGCAATACCTATAAAGAATTGATTGAATTCGTCTGGCGAAATATTAATATTAACTTCCCTGTCATTCTTTATGTTACCACGGTGTTCGTTAACTATGCTCCGCATACACTGCATGGGGTTAGAAGAATTTCGTATAAGGTTATCGCTTGCAGCTTTTTTTTGCTTCTTTTAGGTCTGCTCTATATTGGTTTCTGTAAGTATTTTTAAAATTCTTAGTGTGGGGAGTTGGATAATTGCTATTTAAGTCACTTAATAAGATAAGGTGGTCGCGCATGTGCCTAAGATTATCGTTGAACCAGTTAAAGGTTCGATTTTGATCATTTCGCTTTAAGTAAGTTTTTTTCTGGAAAACATTCAAAAAAACATTTGATAGCTTCTCAGTGAAAACAGAAAATTTCACATTTGTAGCTAGCAGTCGGTCATTAACAAAACCCCAATCAATCTGCTGAACACAGTCAAAGAATTGTAACCTGCCAGTCTGGGTTAATGGCCTAAAAGCTATTTTTGTATTTTTTAAGTAGGTTTTTTGTGTATTAATTGGTATTTCAATAAGTTGCCCTAAATGATCTGAAATTGATGTTTCAATCTGTGACACATTGCAATTTAAATGGTTAAAATTTATAAATATGTAGTGAACTAAGATTTTTTGCAGACACTCGCAGATCCCTAGTCACCCATGACTTTTTACGTTTTTGTTTTATCTTTCTAAGAAAAAATGCGCTGTTGAACAAGTTACGCTGCATAATATGGAAATCTCTAACGGGGTATTAACTCTCTAGCACATTTTGCCAGGGTGCACACCCACAAATTTGCTAAAACATATCAAAATTTGTCCTTGCATACAGTCTACCCTTCCGCGCAGCCCTTTTCCTCCATCACCGGCACCGCCCAATTAAAAACTGACAATAGATAGCCTCATCATCAGACAAATGACCAACATTTAACACCTCAATAAGGTCACTCTCAATATCTGAACACACGTATTCAACCAGTGTTGATGAGTGTGAGGTAATACGTGTGGGGCGATCTGTATTGTGCATCTTCAGATTATAAGAATTCAGCAAGCTTTTTAACGTACACGTGTTAGCATCAGATGCTTGTAAAGAAATCTATGTTAAAATCACCCACTAGGACTATATGTGACGTGGTATATATTGTTCACAACACTATCTCTAACCTAAGCATAAAAGCATCAACCCTGCTGGATTGAGCTCTATATGTACATAAAATGTACTACAGACGTAATTTCGGACAGTAGGCTGCAGTTAGTTCAAATATTTGCTCGTTGATCTGACCAATAAAAATGTCGACAGCTTGAAAGTTAAGACCCTGAGAAAGACTTTCGTGAAGTAATGCAGCTGATCCCCACACATGAGGGTTGAACGGCAATAAATGTCAGTCAAACCATAATCAGGCAATGACAGAGGCTCACCTCCCCTTAACCAATGTTCACACAAAATTAATAAATTTGGATAACCCAAACTATCGAAAACGAGATACAAGTCATTACACTTATTGCGTACTGACTGGATATTAAGCAATACTACAGAAATAGTGTCCGTGTCAGACTTAATTTCTAAAAAATCAGTGTCAGTATTATCATTTATTTCGTTGAAAACAGTTTCCGAGTTTGCCTTTCTTTTAGTGATATACAGTAATTGTCACTTACATACAAGTCCCTGTTTATAGCATAATCTACGGCGCAAGTCCTAAAATTATATTCATTTGAAATTGTTTTTGGTTGCACAATGGCGCAATATCAATACTCTCTGAAAAGTCCTGAGCAAGTTCAACAAAACACTCACATCCATTGCAATTGTTTACAAGCAACAATAGTATATTGTGTAACTAGGAGGAAAAGCAAAACATTCCTGGACGACTGTGGTAGTTGCTGGACGAGGCGCAGCCGAGGCCAGCAACACAGGAGTCCAGGAATGTGCTTTTCCTACGAGTTGCACATACTATTTTTTATCCGATCGAAATTAATTAGAATACTTACTTATATAAATAGAGCCAAATATTACTGTAAATAAAAACGTGTTTTAAATTTAAACTCAACATAATATCAAGTTTTGAATCGAGCGAGCTTGAAGTTTATTAGGTAGCTACGGAAACTACAGAAAAATGTTACTTTTGATAGACGTCAGATCTGACAAACAAGGCGTTTGAATATGACAGAAATGTTACATTCCCGGCCTAGGACGGGAATGTTATATTCCCGGACTGTTATTTTCTATTCTTGTACAGTTATTGCATGTTGCCAAGTAACGAATACAATATACTGGAATCATGACTTTTGCGGTGAGAAAACGCATCGGAAAGGTGTCGTTTTTCGTCCGATCGGATAAAAACTAAATTTGTATATTTACCTACAGCAAAAAATTGGTTAAAATTGCGAGTTTAAATTGTCTTATATTTAGACATACAATCACAACATCATTCCCTGCATACTTGAAAGTGTCTTTGAATATATAATTTGCAATTTCCTGTAATGGAACAAAGGGCTCAAGTGGAGAGCCGTTGCTGAAGACCTGCCACTTTCATCAACCGAAACCAGAACATTTCCAATAGTATCTCCTCCTGTAGTGGGTTTGCAGCACTCGTACACCCATTATTGTGTTTGTTATTTGTTGTTATTGTTTTTGCCGTTATTCCAGTTGTATTAGGAGTATTTGTGACTGTTTGTTCTAGCAGGTTCACAGTTTTAACTTCATTAAATTTGGACACATCCAATCTTAGTTATGACACCTCTCTGGCGTAAAATTCATTTTCAGCATTGAGGGTTTCAACTGTAGTGAGAAGACCCTTCCTTTGGTCTTCCAATAGATTCAGCCTCTCCTCCGAAAAACTCTTACCCTCAACTGATTGTTCATGACCTGTAATTCTTTATTAGACCTTAAGATAGATTCTGTTTGAACATCAGCATCATTTGACAAACATTTCGTCTGGATACAACGATCTCTCTGTATCGTAATGAAGCGCATTGCAAGGCTGCGTGATAACCAATCAAAATTCAATATCACAGTGATATTCGGTCACTATCAAAGACAGCCATGATCATGGCACATTTAAACTGTGTAAATTTTAACAGTTCATAGATAATTTACTTAGTGAATTTAAAAAAAAAAGATTATTTTTTATTATCATGACTGGTCGTAGAAAAAATAACGTATGCACACATTTAATGGCTATTAAGACACGTTTCGCTACGACACTCGCCTACGGCTCGTATCGTAGGTCTCCATACTCATTTCATGATATACTAACGCCAAATATGCTGCGCAGTCATAGCCAAATCGGACAATTTTTTTTTTCGTTTTTTGACGTAAAAATAAAGTTTTTTTTTTAAAGTTTATATATCATTTTAAAAGGAAAAAACGTTCTTTTTTAAATGTGCTAAAAAACGAAATGGTAGCCATAAGGAAAAAAAATTATGATATCTCACAACGAAAAGTCGAAATTAAAATTTGAATGCAGGCATACTTTGCCCTTCAAAAGTTATCCTAATAATATCTTAACAGATTTAAAATATTTCAAAATTAAAAAAGTGCAGCGTTTTATCAAAAATGCAAATATTATTTTTTATTCAAAATATCTCAAAAACGATATAACCTTATACTTTCCAAGATCCCTATACTAAACATTCCCTATCAACTTCGGACATTCCTGGTCTTACTTCCACCCAAAGACATCTAACCTAGAAGAAACAGGACAAATAGTTGTTTGTTTTCACCCAACATGGAGTCACATTCTAAGGTCGATAGACGTAGCGTTGTCAAGTTTAAAGTTTACCAATTACTGTAGGAAATGATCCAGGAAATAGCAAATAAACTAGACACCAGACCTATTGATTTGTTTTTTCGATGCTGTCACCATAATCACATGCTACTGTCATACTTTTTTTTCTAATAGTCCAGTTTATTTAGCAGGGTTTTGTCAGTATAGTAGTAGTTATAATGAAAATAAAATACATCTTAAATAAGTATTTAATGGAAGAAAATAGTTATTAAGGTACTTTTTTAATATATGAATACACTCAGCCGCAAAAATAACGCACAACCGAAAATTATGCTCAACTTAAAAGTTGATTTTCTCGCGAACCAATAAATCCATTTCGATATTTTCTTTTTTAAATGTAGCTTTTTTCTTTGACAATTGCACTAACTTGGAATGTTTTATTCAGATTTCAGTTTTAGGCGTATACAGGGTGCAAAAATGAAAGTAATTTTTTTACGTTAAATTTGAGACACCCTGTAGGGAGCGTTAGCAACAACAACGGATTCATAATGAAATCATACTGTAGCCCCATGTTTTCTGAACATTTTGTTTTTTTAATTTCTCTGATATCTGTAATATCAAAGAAAATACACAGTTTTATACCAGAACATGTTTTTTTTAATTAAAATAACATTTCGACAACTGTAAAATAAGAATAATACTAACAATAATTAACAATACGTAGCAAAAAAAAGTACATTAGTAGCGCGTGTTCCACCTCTACTTCTAATGACTGCTTCACATCGCCTCTGCATACTCGATATTAAATTGGATATTTTATTTTGGTCGAGTCCATTTTAAATATCGCTAACCATTATTTGGACATCTTCTAGGTTGGCAGAAGAGGGTTGATGCTATCTCAGTGCCATCTCAAGTTGACCACACGCGCTACATGAGGTCTTGCGTTATCGTGCATTAATTAAAAATATATTCCCAATGTACGGAGCGAAGGGGACAAGTTTTGACACAATTCAGTGCAGCCCATAATATTCAAGCAAGCATTGATACTGTGAGGAGACGTCTTTCTGAACACAATTTACATGTCAGAGTTCCAGCGACAGGCCCTGTATTAAATGCAGACGCAGACCACCGCGGAGCTAGACTGCAATTCGCCAGGGAGCATGTAAACTGGACTATTGAGGACTGGGAACACGTTCTATTTACAGACGAATCTAGCTCCTATAGACGTCTAACGGTTATCCGCCGGACAGGTGAGCGTTATGCACAGTGCAACATACGTGAAACAACTTTATTTAATGTAGAGTCTGTAATGTTCTGGAATTTCCTTAACGACACGGTCGGATATCGTACCTTTACGTGGGAGTTCTTTAAATAGCGAAAGGTATATCAGTGATATTTTTTGTCTGAGAATGTTCTCCCCTTCGCTCCGTACATTGGGAATATTTTTTTGCTAATGCACGATAACGCAAGACCTCATGTAGCGCGTGTGGTCAACTTTAAATTAGCCACCGCATAGTCCCGACATGAATCCTATTGAACACTATGGGATATTATTGGTAGGGCACTGAGATAGCATCAACCCCCTTCTACCAACCTGGAAGATGTCCAAATAATGGTTACCGACATTTAAAATGGACCAAAATAAAATATCCAATTTAATATCGAGTATGCCGAGGCGATGTGAAGCAGCCATTAGAAGTAGAGGTGGAATACGCGCTACTAATGTACTTCATTTTTGCTATGTATTGTTAAATATTGTTAGTATTATTCTTATTTTAACGTTGTCAAAATGTTATTTTTATTTAAAAAAAAAACATGTTCTGGTATAAAACTGTGTATTTTCTTTGATATTACAGATATCAGAGAAATTAAAAAAACAAAATGTTCAGAAAACATGGGGCTATAGTATGATTTCATTATAAATCCGTTGTTGTTGCTAACGCTCCCTACAGGGTGTCTCAAATTTAACGTAAAAAAATATTTTCAATTTTGCACCCTGTATAAGCCTAAAACTGAAATCTGAATGAAACATGATATGTTAGTGCAATTGCCAAAGAAAAAAGCTACATTTCAAAAAAAAATTATCGAAATCGATTTAATGGTTCGCGAGAAAATCAACTTTTAAGTTGAGCATAATTTTCGGTTGTGCGTTATTTTTGCGGCTAAGTGTATATTAATTAACCAATTATTTGTCATACTTACATGTTTTTAAATAAAATTTATATGTTTCAGTTCATTTGTATTTGTCCCAAAAATAATGAAAACTAATTTATTTTTAGTCTGGGGTTATTTAATTTTTAATTTAACTATTGAGAGCTGGAAAACCTTTAAATCTGGATAAAATTGTGTATTTTTGGTGTCTTATTAACACCGTCTTCAAATTTGAAATTATTCATGAATTTAGTTTTGGATCTTTTATTTAAATATTTGCAGCGTAATGGTATATTATACAATAATCACTCATTATGGCATTCGTCTAAGGCCCATGTCATATTCTCATGCTCGGCTCTTAATAGCCGTTAAATGTAAATTGAATAATAATAAACTATTTTTTCTATGAGCATTAACCCTGAATTATATTAACCCTGTATTATAAAAATTTCTGGATTTTTCCAAACAACTATTTTTCTACTTTTTCTTAAATACATTTTTAGGTTACATGTCTTTGCTTTCTGTTACGAGCACTTATTTGCTTGCAGGAAAGCAAATGAGCATATTCCACACGCTGCTTTTAAAATTGAATTTCCAGCTCATGCAGAAAGCAGAAAGTGACTTTTCGGTACTCGACTACGTGCCTGAACTTCGCTATGTGGAAGAGTATCACTTTTCGCATCCTTTAGCAAAATAAAAATTTTGTGTTAACTAACCTTAAGAGCCCATATCTAGCAACCGCGGATTTTGATAATCCCCCACTATAAATAAAACATAAATTTATTTTAAATAATGCACCCGAAATAATTACCATCATTTAAAATTAAACGTATTTTAACTATGTTGGAGTTTGGAACCTTCGGCAACATGCACTAAAACAGAGTTTTATCCACAATACCGAAACAGAATTTTTGCACTCGACGCGCCGTTCGGTAACAATGTTAGCATCAACAGGAGATGATTAAGACTTTAATCATCTCCTATTTTAGTCTTAATCATCTCCTGATGTTGCTAAGATGGTTTGCGAAACGCGCGTCGAGTGCTAAAATTCTGTTTCGGAATTGTGGATAAAACTCTGTTTTAGTAAACGTATTTTCTTTATTAAAATTATTATTATGATGAACTCACAACTTCAAAGTCTACGCCTATGGACTATCCTTGCTTTCGCACAGTCGGGCAACACTACAGTTAGTAGTGGGGGACGACTCTTATTCACGGCGAGGATTTGGCCGGGATAAAGTTCTGTTCCTGATTCATAAAAATATAAGGAATCGAGGCAAAAGTTTTGTTGATATTGGATGCAATTCTTCGGATATTTATGAATGAGTTGTCTGGTCTCTTTAGGTTAAATTTCTTTGCTTCCACTATCCTCAGGAACACCTGTATCGCTTCCTGTTACAGACATCCTCTTTCTCATTCTGATTTTAATACAGTATCTCACTTACCTAATCCTAACGGTACTATATTATAAATTGTGGCATAGCCAATTTTATCGACAGAGATAGCCCAACGTAGAACGTAACTTTCTTACCATGGACTTTTCAAATACAGTATGTATCCAATTTGGCAAATAAATGTGTTTTAAATTTCGAAGGATCAAATTATATAATTATTGTATTACTTGAATATTTTTATTTCGCTTCAAACATAACGACCGCGGCTGCTAAATGGATGACTGTGTGAAAATTTGGGGCATATTCACAAAAACCGCATTTGTCGTTGTTTATTATGGGAAATATCAACGAATATAGTCAGGACTAATTTGATGAATGGCGGTGGCGGGTGCTTGACGTTTCACGAAATTAAGTGGGATTTATCAATAGTTCTATACATTTAGAAAGCCAGTACAAATACTAATAATATTATCAGATACATATGGGTGAGGTATATTTTAATATGTGTTGCCCGGAATTAAAAATAATTACTAATAATTTAATTCAATAACAACAGTAATTGTAATAATATCCATGAACTCTTACGATGTAACAAAGTATAGAAGAAAGAAGAGTGATGTTTAATAGCTACTTGATTTGAATTTAGCATGTATTGTAGCACTGGCCACAGTTAAAAGAATATGTATATGTATTTTTTAACTGTTCCCTAACGTGAAGGAAATAAGTATGTTGGTATAATTCGGAGTTAATCTTCCCAAGTATGTCGCCTAATGCAGCTTCATTTTACGGTCTGCCTATGGTGTATGTAACACATTTAATTAAAACCCCATCGTAGAAATACAATTAAACCTCGATTTTTTGTGGTATGTAAGAAACTTGGAAAGTTATGCAAACGAGACTAAAAAAAAAGGTGAATCTCATTGAGGAAATCCAGATTAAATAAAAGAAACAACAATTTGACTAAATTCAAATAGATTTCCCAGTATATGTTATTTTAATTATCCTTCACTTCTGGGATTCGAGTTAGCACTCATTACGGCCGCACATCCACCAACTATTATGGAATTTTTAAAAATACGCATAAATATGATTTCGACCAGGGTGTTTTCCTGGCAAATTAACTACTTATTCCGATAAAAATTCTCGGTAGTGTCATAAATAACAAATTGGTATGGTCAGAACGTGGGGATATATCCGTGAATTTCTATACAGGGCATATATCCAACTATGACCTTAGTTTGGGTTAATAAATACATAAAAGCGAATAGTATGTTACATTTACATTGTGTGTATTTGCATCATTCACTTTAATAAAAGAAAGCGAAAGGCAATCATTTTACACCTTTTTTAATAAGGAACAAATTTAGAGCAAACTTTTTAAGAAGAAATCTGACAACAGTGCGCTTGTGACAAATTGAACATTGAAGTTTTGGTAACTGACAAATGACAGTGACAAGAAGGAGAATATATTTACTTTTTTACAAGTAAAATGTAATTTATTAAATGGGGCTATCAGTCGCTTTGAGTTAGAACCGGAGTAAAACGAGGACCTCTTATTGTTCTACGCAAAGGTCTTCAGACGTGCATTGACTATATTTCTAGTGCTTTTTTTTAAGTGGTTCGGCAAGAGTAATGACGATTGTTGTGCATCAACAAATGTGAAAAGAAAATCATTAAATTATATATGTTTTTCATGGTTGACTGTATTCTGGACGTTGCTTAGAATCAGTGAATATTTATTTTAAGTCTGTAATCGAATGGTTGTTAAACTAAAAAAATTACCAAAAAAAAAATACGTTTGAACCATGATCAGATGGCCCCTTACGGCCGTGAATGCCAATTTCACTTTCTAGTGGTTTATTATAATATTTCCATTGGCTGCTGTATATTTTCCAA
The DNA here is from genome assembly GCA_016904865.1 of Pissodes strobi. Lineage (NCBI taxonomy): Eukaryota > Metazoa > Arthropoda > Insecta > Coleoptera > Curculionidae > Pissodes > Pissodes strobi. The sequence continues at coordinate 102,522 of MU182472.1, read as the reverse complement.
TGCGGGGATTTTTGGGGACTTTGTTTTCGGTGATAAAGCACTATCTTAAGGAACCGAAATCAGTCGTCGGATGTTATGAATTAATTTTTTCACCTCAAAAGCTGTAAATCCTGTACTATTCTCTACAAGTAATTACGAGTAACTGATTTTGCAGCTTGCGCAATTTCTGGCGGATTGCACGAATAATCACTGATGTCGATTTCCATCGAATTTTCACGGGAAGATGTTCTTCATGCTGGTCACAAAATTTTCGACATGTGTCAAACACCCCTCAACGTCATTTTGAAAATTGTGTCAAACATGAGGAACACCAGACATTTTAGGATGGTTGTCAAGGTAATTAGGTGAACGGCCAATTAAACAAAACGGTCGCTCCTCAGAAAAAGTCCTACTTTTAAGGCTTCCTTTTGGAAGCGCAAATTTGTACTTTGTGCTCTATTGTAGAACAATATGCTAATGTTCATTATTGCCTTCTAGTAATGTGTAATCCTCGAGTTCTTCTAACATCAGATACTTCTCTTCTATAAACATTTTGCGGATAAGTTTTTCACGAGTCAGAATGTCGCCCTAAAAATGATTCGTGCTGAATGATTTAAATTTTACAACATACGCAGCAAATCTGTGCCATATAAAACAATGTTTCGCCTCCCGTCGTGAAAGTTTATTGGCATTTCATTCCCTTTCGTGTTTATCGGTCGTAATAATAAAGATCTCGCTATCGAACTACTAATCTTCAAAATCCCATGTCCGCATGTAAATCAGTGTGAGGTTACAAAAAAGTACACACGATGGAAATTTACTGACAGGAAGGGCCAGAAAGATGTCGTATTCATTTAGCTTAGAGGCTATACGTCTTTCTGCCAAAACTATCAGATTAGGTAATATGTATGCATACGTATATATTTGCATTTTGAATGAAGAAGTTGGATGAAGGTTGCCACTGATTTACGTACGGAGCACCAATAAATGTCGGCCTAACTAGTATACATCAGGATTGGTAAATTAAATCTCGATATATATCATGCCATCTTTACGTTAATTGGAAGAATCCCCTGGTGGAAGTATTGCAGAATATTCTATTAGCTCCAATTCAAAAGGTCTTAGAAAGTGCATAACAATGCAGTATAGGTAACATCGTTTTTATCGAAAATGAAAAATATAGAGCTCCTGATCAAAACAATGTTATTATAAAAGATGAAGTCGAATTGCCATAATGAAATTTAAATATATCTTACAGAAATACGCCTTTCCTATGAAACAATGTCATAATTCCTATTGAACAAAAGGGTATAAATCATTTGTTTGCCTATCCTGAGCTATTTACCCAAATTCTGTGAAAATAACTGATCACAATGATAGACTTTGATCAACCATTGAATCAATAACTGTCACGTCAAAATCTGATGAGAATCTTCAACGACCTTAGTTATTTTACCTTATCACGTGAAGGCGATAATAAGGGTTTTCGGAAACTGCTTTACTAATTCAGTGGTTCCAAACTGCTCTGTAATCGGAATTATATGTTCGGAAAGTAACCCATTGACTCTATTTATCCCATATGTGTTATTTATTTGTTTATTTATTTTTTATTTTATTTATTAAATTGGATCAAAGACCCAAGTACAGTAAATAGTACAACAAAGGTATAGATTACGTACAAAGTCATTTTTACATATTGTATGCTATTTGTATAGACACATACATATTTTCACTTCTTTTATTGAATAAAAATATTGCAATTTTAAATAATTTACTACCTCTTTCTTAAACTTCTTACTATTAGCATTGCCCCTAAGATAATTCGGGAACTTATAAAATTTAATACCCCTATAGCTCTAGGACCGTTGCGAGAATGTGCACCCAGATCATCTTGAAACTTTTCAATATTGTTCTTAACAAACACCAAAATTTCCATAATATGAATACATGGTACCGATAAAAGTCCCAGCTTTTCAAATAGCGGTTTGCAATGTGTTCTACTGTTAACACCTTCCATGGTTCTCACTTTTTTTTGTAACCGCAATAATCTAGTAGTATAACTTGAACATCCCAGAATAAAATGCCATATTTAACCCTGCTATAAAATTGAGCATAGTAATACGATATAAGGATACTCGTACTACAAACTTGTTTCAATCTATACATGACAAAAGCAACACAGGATCACTTTGAACAAATGTCACAAACATGTGATTCCCATCCTAAACTACTCTTCTGTGGTATTATCATGCGCAAACATAGGCAAATCGTTTGTTACGCTTTTTCTTCTTTTCTATTTTTTCTAAGCGCAATACCTTCGCTCCAGAATAACAGAAACCGGCAGTGAATAAAATTCAAAGTTAAATTTAAAATTGATCACTAAAGGAGACGTAAATCTGTACGAACCATGGTGAAAGCGAACAAATTAGGCCCTAACTCAAATATCGGAGAGTAGGAGTGAGTATTTGTCATTTATTTTTATAAGAGTGGATAAGCAATAAATATATCAAACATGGCAAATTTACGACCGCGAAATGCAAATAATCAGATTCAAATTTGGACTTGCGCATTAGAAAATTAGTAGGCGCCAGCGTGCAACAGCTGAAGGTCCATATGCAGGCCCGGACTTCAAAAGTTGAAATCGTATTACAAGCATAATCAAAGATTATCATTACATATAATAAGGTAATAGAGGTCGAAAAATCTGCATATGGAACAAATTTTAAAAAATCTATACTCAGTCGACTATTTATGATCTGCAGGTAAAAAATTAATAGTTGGAAAGAAATTGTTTGTTTGTATATTCGGGCATCATTGAAATATCAATGAATGGATTTTGATGCGGTTTCCACTATAAGGTAACCCCCAAGGGGTTAAATAGGAATACAAATTTTAAAGCGGGCATCTCGCCTCTCCAAGATCACCGTTCGAGCGTTAACATTCGTTGTGTATTTGAGAGAGTAAAAGTGGCTGTGATAAAATTGAGAATATTTTGAGGTCTAATGGCCCGATTCGAAATGGAGGATAGTCTTGGAGGTATGTATATTAATTTCATGTATCAATATTAATACCAAATACTTTTTTGATGCTCAAAAATGTGATGTAATCATTCACGCGTTTTAATTATGAAGGCGTTACAAAGAAATCTCCACTTGATTTCAGTCCAATTCGAAGCAAAATATGGAAGGCCGAGCTACCCTCACCTTTGTCAAGACGTGTCACATAAATTTTTTTAGTTTACTGAAATAAACATCTTTTAATACATTAATGCATGGCCACCAAATAATCTAACCCACGCAGAATTTCCCATTTGGGCAATTGTCCGAGGATGCTTAAGAATCCCTGAATAGACACTTCAGGCAATATCGCAGTAGATTCGGCCGGATGACTTCAAGAATAGACAATTTGTGTAATATCTTTAACCGGCACTTGGTATCTTCGGACCTATTAATTTCCAGCCTACAAAAATAGCCTCTTAAAAAAACCGTAAATTATTTCCTGAGGCTGTACGACTTCTTAAACCTCAAGAAGGATTGTACGAGTCATAGAATTCGATCGACCAAGGCAAAGAAGTGGACGAGGAATGCGATGAGGGGACTTGGACTTCGACGAACAAAGCTCCAAAGAATTGCTTGGCCAATTCGTCGATGAATTCGACGAAGACCTGTTTAAAGAATCCAACTAAAATAATTGTATTTTGTTTGTATTGTAGTGGGCATCTTTTTGCACCTACTTCAATACCTATATATATTAAACAGACAATTTTTGTGTTTCATTTTAATTTTTGCCGAATTCCGTAAAATTAGCACCGAATTCGTAAAAGTGGCCTGTAAAGTGATTTTTAAACCCATAAACCCATTTTTAAGGAATGTGAATTTTGGAAAATTAGTACCAAATTCGTAATCAGTAACCTTAAGAATATATATAAAGTGATTTTTAAATTCATAGACCCATTTTTGGAAAATGTAGTCAGCCATATTGGATCCGAAATTTTCAATTTTGGAAAATTAGAACCAAATCAGTGAGATCCAATTATATGTAAAGTGATTTTTAAACACATAAATCCATTTTAAGAGAATGTGGTCGGCCATATGGGAGCCGCCATTTTCAATTTTGGAAAATTAATATCGATTCTGAAAACTAGAAGTTAAAAACTTTGTGCTATTGTACCTTATATGCATCATGATTTTTTATTTTATGCGTATCACAAGCACAGTGTCTGACCACTGCACTACCAAACCAGTTGAAAGAAATTCACTGGACCGTAAAGACATGGAAGACGCAAACTACGCATGCAGGATTTTGAAAGCACTATAGGGCTTGCAAAGAAACCATATTTTCAATATAGAATTAGAAATTCTACAAGCAAGTCGAAAGAATCTTGAAGAATCGTCAATGACTTAAGGGGTAAAAATATTATTACAACTACATCAAGAACCTTAAATGCTAATGCTATTATTGCTAATATTGCCGCCAAATTATCCAATAATATTTCGGAAGGAGTCGACTTCAGGAACTATTTGGGACATGTTGGTATGGCGGATACATTTTTTTTCTTCCACTACTGCAGGAGGAGTTAAGAGCACATTTACAAACATTAAAAATAAAAATGCATCAGGCTGGGATGGGCTTTCTCTGAGGATTTTTCCGGCCTTGCCTATTCGTGCTCTGCATGCTCTTGCCGAGGCAATAAATACCTATTTTTTGTCAGGAATTTTTCCAACCTGTCTTAAAAGAGGTGGGGATGTACCCTTTTACAAGTGAGGGGCCCACAACAGTCCAACAAACTTTCCGTCAATAGCGTTGTTGCCTACTTTGGTAAAGGTAGTAGAGAGGCTGGTCAAGGCGAGGATGATTTCGTTTTTGAGTGGGCTTGGGTTATTGAGTGCTCAGCAGTTTTGTTTCCGTGAGTCATTGGATATGAGTGATGCCATTTTTAACTTTAATAACTGCTGTTCAACCAACTCAACACCGGCGTCGATGAGGCTGCCTCAGCGGTCTTCTATAGTTTGTCAAGAGCATTTGATTGCGTAGATCACAGAATACTGCTGTGGAAGCTGGAGGTGTATGAGTTTAGGGGGGGGAGGGCAGTCCTGGAGTGGTTTCATTCTTGTTTATTAGGGCGTGCGCAAATGGTTAGGTTAAATAATACCAGCACGGAAGAACTAAATATCAATGCTGGAGGTCTGCAAGGCTTTGTACTGGGGCCACTGCTTTTCTTGATTTATGTTAATAATCTGCCCCAACTTGCAATCGTATGGGAAAATTCACGATCTTCGCAGATGACACCACCGTGTTCTCTGGCATGATTTGGATCTTCACAGATTGATTGGAAATGTAAAATCAGATCTGGGCAACGTTTATCTAACCACATCTTGAATGTGTGCAATAAAATCTCATCTGGTTATTATGCCTTGAGGACTGTATCAAATGATTTAGACTGCTCCATTGCCAAAGCTGTATAGTTTCCTTTAACTGAGTCCCACGTTCAATATGGCATTGTTTATGGGGCTCTTATTCTGATAACCTTTTCAATTCAGTCCTTGTGTTGCAATTAAGAGCAATTCGATATTTATCTGGGACCAAGTTTCATGATTTTTTTTTATGGCAGTGGCACACACACTAAAGGTAGATCCTATGGCGCTCGACGAGCGGTGTGTGTGCGAAGATGTTGATTGACACGGTTCTTGAATATTTGTAGGTTGTAATTAGTGGGAAACAGATGTCCTGGAAGTGAGTTCCACAGTGATGCAGTGCGCCAGACAAAGGAGTTCTGGTAAAGCGATGTTCTAGGTGTTTCTAGTTGTACGACGAACTGGTGCGCTCCTGCCGTCTGTCGGGACTGCCTGACAGAAGTTGCCAGGGGCGGGATTATGCGGGCTAAATCCTGGGAACATCTGCCGTGAAAGTATCTGTAAAACAGAGACATCTCGGCCACATGTCTGCGATGTTCCAGACTATCCAGATTCCGGGTCAACTCCGGATCGCCGACGAGACGCACAGCCCTCTTCTGAATGGAATCCAGCAGCTTTAGGGTATGCTTTGGTGCGGCACCCCAGATATGTGAACAATATTCTAAGCACGGTCTTATTTGCGCTTTGTACAGCAAGAGCAACTGCTGCGGTGTATAGAGTTTTTTGTTGCGAAATAGCGCACCAAGCTTCTGGGAGGCTGATTTTGCGATGTTAGCAACATGGTCATGCCATGACATATTGCTGTTGACCGAGACACCCAGCAGCCCGATTGACGAGGATGAAGGAATGGTCGATCCTGCCATAATGATGTCAGGGCCCGCTGTATTGGCCCTCTTAGTAAACGTTGCTGCTTGGGTCTTTGCTGCATTGAACTGGACCAAATTTCGGTCGCCCCAAGTTTGAACTTTCTCCAGGTCTTGATTAATTGCTGTAATCTGCTCCTGTCTGCGGTGATGAGTCTCAGTCGCTGGTAAGGGTTTTTCTGATCTAAAGTGGGAGACAAGGGTACTGTCATCTGCAAAACTGTAAACAGGATTATTCGTTTCGATCAGCAGGTCATTAATATAGATGAGGAACAGAGTTGGTGAAAGTATTGCGCCCTGAGGCACGCCCGCGTTGATGGTGAATGTGTCCGAGATGTGTCCATCGACTGCAACGTGTAGGGATCGGTTCTTAAGGAAACTGGCCAGCCAGCTGCAGAGAGAGGCGGGCAGTCCCAAGGACGGCAGTTTGTTGAGCAGTCCGTCATGCCAAACTCTGTCGAATGCCTTTGAAATATCCAACGCAATCGCTCGAGACTCTCCGTAGTTTTCAATTGCCCTACTCCATATATGAGTGACATAGGCCAATATATCTCCTGTCGATCTCTCTTTGCGAAAGCCGTATTGATTATCGCTGATTATTCTGTTGCTCTCGAGGTACTTGAGTAGTTGCTGGTTGACTACACGTTCCATGACTTTGGAGATTATTGGAAGCAAGGCAATTGGGCGATAGTTTGAGGGCGTGGTTTTCTTGCCTTTTTTGGAACAGGTTGCACTCGAGCGACTTTCCAAGAGGATGGGTAAATCCCTTTTCTGTAAGAAAGAGAAAAAAGCCTGGAAAAAACAGGTGTTAGTTCGTTGGCGCAGTTCTTTAGCACGATGGCAGGTATTCCGTCCGGTCCTGATGCCTTTTGCGTATCTAGTTCTTTAAGGATTTTGCGAATATCACGATGAGAAAACTTGACTTCTGCCATGGTGGTGTTGATGTTCGGTATAGTGGGGAGAGTCTTGCTTTGGGGCACGTCTAAGGTAGAGTGCGATGAAAACATTTTGGCGAGCATGTTTGCTTTTTCTTTGGCTGTAGTCGCCGTGATGCCACGTTCGTCCGTCAAAGGTGGGAGAGACGTTTTTGTAAAGTTGTTACTTACTGCCTTTGCTACCGACCAGAAATTCCTGGAGCCACTGGGGCATTGCAAAAGTTTATTCCTGATCCTTTGATTGTGTTTGTCCTTAGTTTCGTCGATCACACGCTTGCACTCGTTTCTCGCTTCGATAAAATAATTGCGATTTTCAGCGGTCTGATTTTGCTGCCAGTACTTATAGGCTTGCTGTTTCCTTCCTACAGCTCTTTCGCATCTTTTGTCGAACCAGGGCTTTCCTTTTGATGGTAACTTGATGGAATTTGGGATGTATGCTTCCATTCCTGAGGAGATTACTTGCATGATCTCTTCGCAGCAGTCTGACGGGTCGTCAGTGGCAAAGCAGACGTCGAGCCAAGGAAAATCTAGGTAAAACTGCCTTAAATCGTCCCAGTTTGCAGAATTGTAATGCCAGATTTTGCGAGGCAATGGTGGATCCTTCTGTATGAGTGGCAATTCACAAACCGTTGTAATAAGTTTGTAGTCGGAGGTACCCAATGGCGGACCAACTGTAACCTTGTACTGGTCAGGATTGGTGGTCAGAAAAAGATCCAGGAGGGCGGCGAATTCGCCCCTCTCTGAGATTCGAGTTGGTTCGTCTACAAGTTGAGTAAGCCCGCAGCTGATGGCAAATGCTTCAGCTTCTCTACCTTCGTTGTCGGTCTTGTTGTGATGTTTGAGCCAGTTGGTGTTGTGGGCATTGAAGTCTCCCAGAACGATTATTTCTGAACTGGGGTGATCGACCTGTATTGAGTCAAAGGTGGTAGCTAGTGTTGAGAAAAAGCTTTGGTAGGCTCTATCGCTCGGAGGGCGATAGATACAACATATAAACTTGGTTAATCCCTTGGCGGTGAACTTGAGCCACATGACGTCAAGGTTGTTCGGTTCGAGTGTTTCCTCGCGGTGACATGAAAGGTCGCTTCGGACAAAAAGGCATATTCCGAACTTATATCTAAATCGGGTATGTAAGTCGTAACCAGGATAGAGGTAGTTCACTGTTGTTGTTGTAGAACATACTTGTGTTTCTGTAAGGGCTAATATGGGTGGTCTATTTGCTTGTAGATGTTGGTGTACCGAATTTATGTTTGTATTTAGGCCTCTTATGTTGCAGAAATCTATTCTAAATTGGTTCGGTATCTTTGCTGACTGTGAAATGCGGAATGAAGGGCTCCCAGGGCCACCCAGCGCCCGGAGATCCGAATGGCCGTGGAGTTTACCTCCGGAATATTTTGATCCTGGAAGCATCATCATGTCCATATATTCCTACTGTGAAACCCGGGACCACCAGCGCGGAAGCGGAACGTGATTTGGGAAAACCACTTAGCGCTTCCCAATTCTGGTGGGGTGGTCTTTCACCGGACGATGCGAGTAGGCTTATGCATCTACCACCTATAATGCATCTACCACCTATTCCTGCCGCCCCTTATTTTTGAGATATGCAATCTTGGCATTGTGTGTCCTGTTTATTTTAGAAACATTCTACTTTAAGAAATATAGGGGCGAGTTGTCTTTGAATGGTCCTTACATTACCCGCCCGACTTATACTCTCAGATTGTTCCATTATATATGGAGGTAAAAAAACTTTTTAAAAATCTTCCTATAAGGCTAAGCGGGCTGTAATGTGATAAAGGGTTCAGGAGGCAAACAAGGAAGTTTTTGGCTGATAAGGCAAATTACAGTTTCAGAGAATTTTATAATGATGCTTTAAATTAAATGTAGTTTTGTCTTGTTTGTCTTTATCTGTTCCATTTGCACTTTTGGGTTTAATTTTCCTTTCTTTTCCTCTCTCTTTTTTCTCTTTTTTGTTGCTTTGTAAACTCGTTCTACACTCCTAATCTAATCTTAGCTTAATTTTAATAGACTTTTATCAAAGACAAATGGCTTTGTCACCAACCATATATTGATATTATAACATTAAAGCTTTTTTTTACTTTGACTTTGATAAAAAGCGTACATGGGATACTCCGAGCGTGAAATCAAACACGAGACGAAGAATTAATAAACCATGTCGTTACGCGGCCTTGAAAAATCACTCTCATTAAACCAAATAAGTATTCACTTCAAACATATAATGTGTTTTAACTAATTACAGTAATACGTCCAATTAAAATTTAAAAATGATGTAAATTAGTTGCAAAGAGTAAAAAAAATATTTCATTTGCAGATGCAAAATAAATTGAAAAGGAGGAAATGATGCTGGGACGAAACAAAAGCGATGCCTGTTAATAGATTTCCCCGTCGCGTCGTACTTTGAAATATTCCAGATTCCGCGAAATGGCGTAATACTTGGCGCTGACAATACTATTTATTTCTCTGACGTCAACCCTTAAAACCCTACAAAACTCAAATAAGTTCAAGCAATAATTTTTAGCTTCCTTGCTAAATTAATTTTTATAAACTCCCTTTTTATTAATAATCGCCTCGTACAAAAAAAAACGATGTGAACTTAAAATCACGTGACAGAAATGAAATCTTCAACAACGCAATATTAGAAACTAAATAAAATTAAAAATAAAAGTTTATTGGTTGCGCCGGGCATCGATCCCGATGCATTTTGCATGCTCTGAACTACGGTCTCATTCTGTCCATAAGTTGAAGATGTTCCTTCATATTTTAACACCTATCTACAGAGTTTATTTTAAGTTATATGAAGAAATGGCAAATGCAAAAGTTGTAGGGATTGTCCTGAACCGGCATGATTTCCTGCCAAATTACAAAGGAACATCCTAAAATAGCAAAAATATGCTTAGTTAGGGTTTTTCACATGGAACACCTTATTTTTTTTAAATCAATTCTTTAAATTATTATTAATTTTTCTTAGAACAACCATACATAACTGCAACAGTGTGTGTTTAAGCTGTGTAGCTTTCTCAAAAGCTTCTGAATAGTTGCAAAATGTAACACTATGAGGATGTGTCAAGCTTCAATAAAATAGATCATTAAATTTTAGAAATTTCAGCAAAAAAGAATGTGTCCAGAAAATGTTGAGAAAATCAATTAATTATTTGGAAGTTATGATGTATCTTAGCAATATTTTCATAAATCACACATGTAATAACTCGAAAACGAAAATTCGGATCACCAACCGTTGGCTGCTCCCAAATGTTGCCTGAAAACGTGCCAAATGCCAAATTTCTAGTCGTAGCCGTTTCTGAGAAAAAATGTTAAATATCCGAGCGTGACGAGCCTGACGCGTGCTACTCAGAAAAAAGGTTGGTGAACGCACCAAAAGGAGTATTCACCTCAATAGTCTACTCGAGTTAACTTTACCCCAATGGTATTACCTAACGCAGCGCACATAGGGGTATTTGGCGTCAAGTCTTGGCCAAAAGTCGAAATTTCAAATTCTTTATTTCCATGGATTAAACATTATTGCTACGCAGATAACCTATTATGACGTCACACCGCAGCCAACTTTGATGGCTAGGATCTTTGCGTTAGTTGTCACGACCCTGCTGACTGGTCGGTTGAAATATTTAAAACGTTAACGTTTGCACTTCTTTGCTCTCGCTTGTGCCAGCGAATATTAACTACGATAAGAAGATTCACTCTCCGCGGCGGCGCGGCGCGTCAACGGTATGTCTCCTTCCCCGCGCGAAAACTAGCATGATACTGGCATGTGACCTTTGGACCCGGCGCACACTGGTCGAATTTCTAGGAAAGATGGCCATAATAAGGTTTACCAGAATAAAGACATAAAAGTTATTAAGTATTACACGTTTAATATATCGTGTTTTAGACAAATAATTGTTGAATTTTTGGTTCATCATCTATATTTATATATAGGGAGTATCAATTATAACTAACGATAAAAATCATTTGTATGTTCATAAATCGTTTTAGAAAATGATTTTGAAAATTAAGGGCTCCTTCGCTGTAAAAAAAAAGGGTTTTAACTTTTCAATTCGATGATCCAAATTTTGTTTTTACAACGGTTAATTCAGGAGTCTCACGAGCAAAATGAATGTTAAGCGGACGACAGAAACGCGTTGATGAGGGCCTGTAATTTTTTGCCATGCATGCATTTCAGAGTTATCGTGTTTTTTTGTAAATTAATCTAATAGGGACGAAACTAGTAAAAAATATAGAAGCATCACTGCAGCTGTTGTTCAAAAACACTTGCTTATATTCTGACTATCCTAAGGTAATATCAAAGCCATATTTGCAAATTAAAACTAAATTATAAATTTTTATCTGCTGATTCAGCCAAAGTATTTATTACCTATTTTTATAATAACATCAGTCTTGCATCAGCAATAATGATTCTACTGAAATTTCAGCTTCAGTTTCACTTACTACAATATTATGGGATTAGGGGTGGGCGACAATAATCAATTGTTCGATTCACTTTTAAGAAACTACCGATTAATCGACTTATCGATTAATATTTCAGAAAATATCGATAATCGATTATTCCCATTAATCGATTATTCAATTTATTGCCTACCCGGTACCGATGACTTTACAACAGATATAGCTTTTAAAATTCCAATTTCATAATGCATAATGCATTGAGTTAAGGATAATTTAAATGACATAAATAACATACTTTCAGTACAATATATGAAGCAAAAAAAAACAGAGAAACGTAAATGCTTAAACAAGACAGCTGCAGGAAAAACTGCGCACGTTACAAATTTAGCCAATAAGGGATCCTCATTTCGACGCGCAATTTTCTGATAATCTCGCTTCAGTTGTTGCACAATTAGGTATAACGCCAACACATAACCTCAACGGAGTGTTAGCACGTTAGCTGTATAGTACATCAGTCTTTATCTTTTTATTATGTATTTGGGCAAAACTATAGTATGATAAGAAGGATCACTCTCCGCGGCGGCATGTCAACGGTATATCTCCTTCCCCGCGCGAACACTAGCAGAATATCGGCAGGCCATGATGCAAATAAAACAATCATGTTGGCAGGCGACCTTTGACCCGGCGGCCATAGACCAGCTCATCCTTTTGTCAGATTAATTTTCAGGCCTAAATTCTATAGTCGAGTCAATATTCGATATAAGATAATATCGCTATTTTTTAGTTGTGTTGTATTACAAAATAGGAATGAAATATACAGTAAAAATATTGTGCGAAACCTTTAACCAATTTTAAAATCACCCAAAAGGCCAAAATTTAATTAAATATTGAAAGATGGGGCAAATTCGAGCAACATTTTCTTTTTGATGTCTTTTGTACTTTTGTCAGAATATTAGTATTCGGAAATATGGTGAAATCATTAACACAAAATCAAAATCTCTTAAATATTAGTTATTACATACCTTGAGTATTGTTATCAATAATAACTAATTAAAAACGTTAACAGCCAGTTGAATACAATCTTTATCAAAATATTTATTTGATAAAACAATACGTAAGTTTGACAGGGCGCTGCAAACAATTCAGAAGATATCAATTGTGTTTTTCCAAAGCCAAATAGAATGTTAGAGTGGTATAAATAATTTCGTCATAAATTTGATTAAATATACCGCAAACGAAAATATCGTTTATGGCCAGCTTTTATTTAAATTCAACCTGTGTGCGGCGAAGTTCGCCGATCGTTACCAGGCAACGAAGAAAATAAACGACGATTCCTTTGTAGCGCTCTCTTGCCATTGAGTGGACCTTCTTATAATAGTTACTATTCGCTGCTTGTGCCTTATCCCAGTGTTAATAGATTTTGATCAGTGAAGTAGAGTTTTTTTTGCAATGGATTTACAAATTTGAAGTATGTACTATATTTTAAATGTAAAATTATTTCTTGGTAGTTAGTATTTTTATTTTTTATTGTTTTTTTAAGTAATTAAGTAAAAATACCGCGTTTTGGCATTGTTTATTTAAGAAAGGTAATGGTTAAGTAGCATTGTCAGTACTTGTCAAGCCAATATTATTACTTCCAAATTATTGTCAGATATCTAAGCAAACTATTACAAAAGAAAAAAGGCGCGCAAGTGCGTGCCCCTTTTGTATACCGTGTGGTTACTTAAGTGTGCAACAAATGGATTTTTTTTTATTAGTTGCACAACCGAAATACGAGTATTGCCAAAAGTTGGTGCATGTTCAATAATCATATTAGGTGCACTTAGAATGGTTGCAAGTCTGACAGCATACAGGGTAGATCAAAAATACAAAAATTACACAAGAGTAAAGTACCCTTATTTAAAAAAAACAGCAAAATGTTATAAAGAAAAGTTGTTTAGAATTAAAAGTTATGCCTAAATTCCAAAAGACGGCCTTCTATTCTTTTTTTATTATTATTATCTATTTTTTTTAACATCCGCCCTAATTACATTCATATATTAAATAAAATTAAATCAATTTTACATAATTTTATCCAAATTCAAGCGGATTTGCAAAATTAACTTAGATTTTAAATTTTTTAGGTACCTAATCACAAACTTCATGTTTGTTGCAACGATATTTCACATAACTTTAAAATTTAGATAATACATATCAAAAAAAATTTATTCAAAGGAATTTTATTTTATTTTAAATGCTTATTTATTTTTATGGAAATTTTATATAATTTAAAAATAATTCATTGAAATTTAGGCATAACTATTAATTCCAAACTTTTCTTTATACCATTATGCTGAATTTTATTAGATAAGGGTACTTTACTTTTGTGCAATTTTTATATTTTTTGATCCACCTTGTATGCTGTTTGACTTGCAACCATTCTAAGTGCACCTAATATGATTAATGAATATGCACCAATTTGGCTAAATACTCGTATTTCGGTTGTGCAACTAATAAAAAAGACGCCCATATTTATTGCACACTTAAAGTGACCACACTGTATAATGTTCTTTTATTTTGGCCGTTTTGTAAGTTTACGATTACCGGATTTTTACTAAGTGACATTTATTTACAGATTCCGTAAAAAAGTAAAGGAGTTTTCTAGAAAGGTATTTATGGCTACTTCAAGGAGTGCGTTGAGATTTCTCATGAAAAGATGAATAATGAGTCATTTATTACTTCAGATGAAGATAATTAAAATATTAAGTACCTATTTTTAATTTTAGTAGTTTACATAATATTATACAGGGTGATTGGTAAGTAAACCCCGCGCCCACCAGCTGAAAGATGACGATCCCCAACTCATCTTACCTAGTGCTAAAGTTGATAGTGTTCGAGGTACAGGGTGTTGAAGTTTTTATTTTATTTGTTTAGTTTTTTTTTAGTTTTTTTTTATATTTGAGATTTCTAGAGATCCAAATTTTGGACACAGTGTACTAGGATGTCTACAAAATGGCTAAAATAGTTTCTAAAAAGATCCACAGTGTTATTTTTTCGAGATCATGGCTCCTAGTAAATAGTTTGAGTGGATTAAAGGGGACATGACCTCGAAAAAGAATGCTTTGTAGATGTTTAAAAAAAACTATGACATCCATTTTATAGATTTTATAGATTGGATTGGTTCCAATATATTGTGTGTAAAATTTAAATTTGTATGTAGAAATGTACGAAGTATTAAAAAAAAAAACAAATAAAATAACTTTAACACCCTGTATCCGGACACTGTCAAGTTCAGAACTAAGCTAAGTTGGGATCGCCAAATTCTAGCCCCAGTTATACCGGGTTTATTTTTTTTCCTCGACTTAGCAATCATCCTGTATAGGTTTAATATAATAAAATAATTACACTAAAATAATTTTATACTTTGAAACTTCATTTTTATTCATTCATTTATGTTCTTTTTGCTCAAGAAACATTCAATATTTAAGTCTTCTAACTCCATAATATACAAATAAATACTAAAAATTATCAAAGAAATTTCTTTCAGTGGGAAAAAATATATAAATAATTTTGGCCAAGATTTGACGCCAAATACCCCTATGTGGAGCGTGGTAAGCCTGACGAGTGATGGCTCAGTCTTGTTTACTACCCAGGATTTTGGTGCTGAACGCGTCAAAGAATATGGCTGCTACTAGTCATAGAATTAAACTATATTAAAAGCTTGCTAAAATAACAAATTACAACCTCCGTTCTGTTTCAGACTTAAATAATAATAAGAAAATGTTAGGTCCCATTCCAATTTTCAAGGTTTAAATAATAATAAGCAAAATTTAAAATTCCATTCTAGTTTCCAAGGTCATCAACGCTGAGGCCTTGATTCCAAAACCATTCGGGTGAACGTCGCCGACTTGATATCATCAACTTCTTAAAACCGTTTAATGATTCAAGGTGTCATTCGCTTTGGAATAATCAATCAAGGCCAATAGTCTTATCTTGTTGGTAAAGGTACTTCTACTGGTAACATCAGTGATGTTCAGGAATCAGGAACGCTGTATTACAACTGTGATTACTGATTTTGCCTAATGCCTAGATTAGCGGGTACCTATTCTAATTTCAAAATTTCAGGGATTTTCGAAAAATGGGAAAACAAAACAAAATCTATCATTCGGTTTATAGTTAAGCTTATTTAGATACATGTTTGAAGTATCAATTCTCATAGGACCGATTATAGAACCAACCCAAATAGCCATTAAACGATTGCTTCTACGGTCTTCGCTGGATTTACGATTATTAGATTTGTCCTGCAATCCAAGGGTTCTGGGTTCAATGCCTGCAACACGCGAAGACTTTCGATAATTAAAAATTATAAACTGTTTAGGCACTGCTAGTGCCCGACCATACGAGACATATTAAAAATAATATTAGGGTGACCACAGGTATAACGTCAGAGGCATAGGACTGGAGATATCCGAAGCTGATTCAGCTCATAATACAGATGTCTAGTTAATAACCACTGATGTCCAGATGCTTGAGCAGATTAACCTGTACTTTATTTCCATAAATAGATAAAAAATTATACTTCATGTATATCAGGCTCAATTTACCGAAATACTCGTTTAAAGAGAATCTCGTTTATTTAATAACAATGAGAAAGCTTGAAAACAACAAATTCAAATCGATATCAACCAGATACCTATTAATAATTCAGCTTTTTATTGGTCCGCTTTATTCTGTCTATCTGAATAATATGCGCTTTGTCAAACAGTTACTGTACCTAATCTATAAGCCATTCATCTACCAGAATATCGATACATGAGTATAGCTTTTGTGCTGCTTCAGCCTAATTAATAGGGGTAGCAGATAATATCGCTGATTAAGCATGTTTATGTTGAATTAATTAAACATCTATTTATAGTTCAAATATAATTGATACACCTGAAATATTTACTTTTAAAAAATAGTGGGCGAAACTGATGTAAGAACACAAAGTAAACGTGCATGACCCCTCATTTAAGTTCTATTACCTGCATGGAAAATTGTATCAGCCAGAAAGCAGTAATTGAAGAAAACGTAAGAGGTCCTTAAATTGCAGCATTACAACAGGTCGATCGATATTCCTATTTAATGTAAGTATATCGCGTGCAGATGAAGGCGTCAAGACGTTTTAAATTCGGTATCTGCCTGACACAAACACGATACCACGCTTTTTGACTGCATAATGTTCGGAAAAATCTTTAAGGCAGCCCAAGAACCCACTTTACCTGGCGATTTTGCATTTATTATGAATTTCGTTCCAGACCTATTTCCATAATAATTTTGTTCAAGGCTGTCTCTGACAGTGAATTTATTATTGAGTAATCTGGTGTCGAGAAATATATGGATGTCAGACGATAATGATTGGCTTTTTAAACTTAATTAATATACAAAATATTGATTGCACTTAACACATACATATTTTATTATTTGGTGAACAAGTGCAGGAGAATATTTCTACATTAAAATTGAAATAATATCTTAGGTGCAATAAGCTTATAACAATTTTTTTTTCCTATTTGCTGTTTCAATTGCCTATTTTATCACTTGAGTAAGGTCACTTCATACCTAGGCCATAGCGCATTAAATGGCACTATAGCACTTAACCTACTCTGTGTGGCCTAATAGAACTAAAATTTATATTATTTATATTTACACGTCAGAAATGCAGTTTGTTGGATGCAAAGCACACCTTATCACTTCATTGGCGACGCTAGACATAATAAAATATCGATTTGAGACAGAGGTCTTCAACAGCCGCGCCGCGCGCCACTAAAACGGCCAAAGTCAATAGCTACTACGTAATAAAGTTAGCCAAAACTGAAAATAGAAACGACAAGCAGTCTGAACAAAATCTAAGTCATCCTAAGTCTGAGTCTTTAACTTCGTTTACAAAATTTGAGGTGGTGTAATATTAACTACATTCCTTTAGTTGTCGTTAGACATTTCAAAATTGTGATGCGGATATTCAATTATAATCGGTAACAACTTGCATGGTATTGATATTATCACGGTGCTCCAAGCAAATAGCGAGCGGTCGTGTAAAAACTACACTGTTGCGCTCGACACTTCGCGGTTCTTTCAGAAGAATTCAGCAGGGGTATATAAAACGCTCTCGTGTTCGCCGTCGGTCGGCAGTTTTTTGATTTTGGCATTGGAATTATCCGGAGCGAATACAAAGATTTATAATATGATTCTCTTCTTCTTCAACCTCTCTCGGTCCATTGCTGGACGACGGCCTCTCCCAGGACCCTCCACGAATTTTTGTCCTGTGCTACTCGGAACCATTGTCTTCCTGCGCATCTTTTGACATCGTCCAACCATCTTTTCTGTGGTCTTCCCACACTCCTTTTTGTTTCTCTAGGTCTCCAATGTCCCGGTCTTATTGTCCACCTGTCTGTAGTCTGCCTTGCAAAGTGTCCTACCCATTGCCATTTGAGTGCCATTATTCTTTTGATAATATCTGTTAGGCTTATTTTTTTCTCTTATGATTTCGTTGCGGATTCTCTGTCTTTAGCTCACACCGAATATTCTTCTTTCCATCGATCTTTGTGTAACCCTTAGTCTTTCTGCACTTTTTTCTGTAAGCGTGACAGTTTCTAAGCCATAAGTAGCCACCGGTAGTGTGTACGTTTCATACACTTTTCGTTTATGGCAAATTGGTATTGTAGGGTTACTAAAAACGTAGTTTGGCCGGCCGAAAGCGGCCCATGTTAGTCCTATTCTTCGCGATATCTCCGCGGTCTGATTTTCTTTCCCTAGCCTTAATTTGTGACCCAGTTATACGTTATAATGGTCAACATTTTCTATTATCTGATTATTTATGTTTCTTTGTATATTTTCACTGCTCATGATTTTGGTCTCCTGAATATTCATTTGCAGTACTACATCGGTTGATGCCTGTTGGAGTTGATGCAGCATTGTTTCTAGTTCGTTTTTGTCAGTACTGGTCAATATAGTGTCGTCTGCAAATCTCAAGTGGCTCAGGTATGTCCCATCTATTTTAATTTCTTTATCTTGCCAAGGCATTTTTTGAAGACTTCCTCCAGAGTTAGGGTATATAGTTCCGGAGACATTGGACCTCTCTGTCGGACACCCCTCTCGATGGGAATTTTGTCTGTTATCAGGTCTTCATCGATGTGCACTCTTAGGGATGCTTTTTCGTAGATATTGCTTATTAGTTTAGAGTATCTTGAGTATATTCTAGCTCCATCTAGTGCTCTAAGTACGGCCCAAATCTCAATGGAATCGAAGGCTTTTTTATAGTATTCGAAGGCCAGGTGTATCTCGATGTTGTATTCATTTGTCTTTTCGATGAGTAGTTTGTTTGTATGTGGTCTAGGGTATTGAAACCTTTGCGCAATCCGGCTTGTTCCACTGATTGATAAGCGTCAAACTTTGATGTTGGTCTATTTATTATTATTCTTGTTTGAATAAGTGTGGCAGAAGGCTTATCGGTCGATAGTTCTCAATATTTGTATCGTCTCCCTTTTTGTGTATAAGAATGACTTCTGCGCTTCGTCAATCTTCAAGAATTTTACCTTAATTTAAGCATTTATTGAAGAGTATCCTTAGTGATTTGACCAGTGGATCTACCCCCATTTTTAACATTTCGCTGGTTATGTTGTCGTCGACCGGGGTTTTTCTATTTTTCATTTGTTTCAATGCTGTTCTGATATCTTGGTTTGTTATATCCGGGATTTCTTCGGACATTCATAATCGTTGTTTTTGCATTTGACGTGTCTGAGATACATGACTTGTATACTTGTTGGTAGAATTCCTTTATTATCTTTGTGATGCTTCGTCCGTCAGTTGAAACAATTCCTTCCTTATCTTTGATCTTTGTTATTTTCCGTTTCTCCCTCGATTTGTTTTTTCGTAGTACTTTCACTTTCATGTTATTATTATCTTCTATTGCTTGTTGGATTATTTTAGTGTTGTAGGTTCTTCTAGATTTTTTTTCTTACTATATTTTTGAGTTCTTGGTAGTGGTTGACTCTTTTCTGGTTTCGCGCCTTCTTCCCATCAGCATCTTCGTTTCTTAACTTAGTTTGCATTGTCTTGTGTTTCTATTGCGTGTGCATACTTTCTTGGTCACTACTTGGATGTCTGAACGTATTTTGGCCGATAGATCATCGAGGTCCAAATTTTCGTGATCTTCAACAGGTTCCAATTTCTTTTTTAGTTCTTGCTGATTTTCCTCTTTTTTGTTTGTGAGAGTTTCATTTGTGGGTAACCTGGTTTTGTATATGAGTTTTCCTCTTTCGATTTTCTGTTCGAAAACAAGTCTAACCTGTACCAGTCTGTGATCGCTCCCTGTGTCAAATTGGTTCACAACGGAGACATCTACGCTTATTCTTCTGTTATTCGAGAGAATGTAGTTAATCTCGTTTTTATATCTCTTACATGGGCTAATCCATGTCCATTTGCGTTGGGGTGTTTTTTTTGTAAAAGGTGTTTAGACAGTACACTTTCTCTTCTGAGAGAAAATTTATTAGCCTTTCTCCTCTGATGTCCCCTTCCCCTAAACCAAATCTGCCAATACCCAACTAGCAAATATAGTTCCCAGTCCTTTTTAAAATGTCACTGCCCTTAAAGTATAGTTCCTAGTCCCACCCTGCCACTTAAATGTTACTTTATAAGGAATAGACACTTTGAAGTATATTTCGAGAGTGACCGGTTAGTGCCTACCTACCATAAAAGTGGAAAATAAACACTCCGATTGCAAGTGGCAAACATATAATTTAAAAAAGTGGCTCGAACTACCCGAATCTTCGAATATGACACCATAAAAAACCAAAAACTTTATTGTAACTTTTTGAACTAGCGGTCACTAACAAGTGCTACCATAATGCCGCCATTAAGTTTTTGTTACTTTATAGTAACAATTTAAGTTACAGAGTAGTCGCGGCCACGACATCTAGTTACTTCTAATTTATAGTAGCATTGAAAGTAGCAAAATGGTTACTGCTACCTTCCTAGGTCACTATAAAGTTATTATTTCTATAAACTCGCCTCTGGGTAGGTACAATTGTCACTTTATCAATCCGAAGATTTTAAAGTTCCAAACGGGTAGGGTTGGCCTAATATATTATTGTTCTCGGTACTTTGTGGAAGCATATGGAACTATAAAGTATTTTTCGGAATAAACGGCCATATTTTTTTCATGGCTGTTCAGACGAACAGCCAAATGGCTCAAACATTTTGCGTTTTCAAGCTAAATATACCTAGACTAAATCTCTTTTCCTTAATAATTTTGTTATTTTTGACGGTGGACTAATATTTTAAAGTTTCACGCCAGTTTCAAGCAAATTATTATCATTTTTTTTTTATTACTACATGAGTTTCTATTGCAAATAATATAATAATTTGAAATGTTTTGAGAGGCGCTCGAAAATTTTGTCATATAAACCCACTATTTTATTTAGTAAAGTCGATTGCGTTTTGGAATTTACCTACAAAAGGCGTTAAAATCGCATGGTAAATAACAAAAAAAAGTAATAATGGCTTCCATAATTATTTTCCATCATTTATTTTTATGAAGTGTGAAAATGCATGAAGAGTTCGCTGCGAATAAAGTTTAACAGTTTAACGAAAGTTCCACATGTCGGTGGAAAACACTTGGCTGCCACGAACCCGCGACTAGGCAGCTTCGTAACAGATAAGTCGCATTCACCAGTAGGCTACTTTATAGTAACACATCCTAGTAACTCTTTTAGTGGCAAAAACTACCCAAGACACTACCCGGTTATTCAAAATCTTTCCCCATTTTGGTCGCAGTTACTTAGCAGTTACGAATATACTTGTAGTGGCTTTGATAGTAGCAGTTACGTATCTGCCACCATAAATGCTAGTTGGGTATATTCGCAGATTTTCTCCACCCCTTTCTGTCCAATTTTAGCATTAAAATAGTATGATTAGTTATTTAATATTATTATAGTATTGGAGTGGTTAATGAAGTGTGTTGTTATTTTTCATAGTGGTGATTTAAAATTTTAGAATCCACGGGATTTCTAACAATATCCTTCCGCGTATTATTTTGGCAGGTATAAGTAAAAATCAAAAAAGTAGAATCAATGATGAGTTACGAGTTTATCAAGAAAAATGGACAAATGTATTTCTTTGTAAACATTCAAGAAAATGCCGCGTGTGTGGTATGTCGCTCTTTCCTGTCCTCTAATTTTATTTAGTTACGTTCAGTAAAGATTAGAAGAAACACAGAGTGATTAAAGTTCAATAAAAAACTTGAAGTTGAAATTAAAAAGACATTAAACGTCCGATGCGTAGGTCAGAACGAGTTGTTGTCGAAGCGTGTAAATTAGGCCCTAGCTCAAATACCGGTGAGTAGTGGAATTAATTATTTAAGGCACCACCGACTTCTAGTTGTAATATAGAACTCGTTTAGGCTTAGGTTTCGCAACAAAAATGAAATATGAATAATAATTCAGAAATTTACCAATAATAATAATAAAATATATACAAAAACAATAAAACCAGGAGTTAAATCAATTTAGAATAAAGATAAATCATTAAATCAAAACTATTCACTTATTGAACCCAAAAATTCATATCAAATAAACTTACTACTTACATCCCTTTTCGAACACTTACTAAAGATAATTAAATAATATCTAAACAGAAAATCTGTTTATTACCATAAAATGGCACGATAGTGTGTGATAAAAAAAACTTTAACTTTTAGTCAACTAAAATAAATTGTGTACCACAATCCCACACACTGTATTTGAGGTTACCTAAAATTTATACTAACAGCAAGATGGTAATATCTGCGGTATAATACTTGTTGAAAACTGAATAAATTTAATTAAATTAGTCAGTCTGTCATTGACATATGGCGAGAGAAAGGTAGTTATAAAAAATAAGTTTGCGAAGCCAAAACTGAGCCAATTAAGAGAACGACAGATAAATATGTCGATTAACCTCAAAACAGGCTGATTTAATAAAAAAGTAAAGCCACTTTAACCAACCCTGGTACGCAAAATAAATCCCTTGTTATACAAAAAGTCAGATAAACAATATGCATTTAGCAATAATCATCGGTTAGGAAAAGGAGTATAATAGACTAAATATAACTGCTAATGATTACAGGGCCGTAGCCAGAAAGAATATTTAGGGTAGGCAGAATAAACTTTTGGACAGGCTCACACATCACACACATAGGTTATTTTATTTAAAAATATACATCATGGATAAACTATGTTAGTACTTATCAACGTTTGAATTTCTCATTTATCATTTATGTTTAAACAAAATTAACACGTAGATAGATAGATTAATTTACATAAATAATAATTAGTATTAAGTAACTACTACGGTCTTTAACAACTCGACATACTAATTTACTTTTTGTGGAATAAACTAAACAAGGAAAACAAAATAAAACACAAAACATCACATGAAAATATTTCTTATTAATATCCTTATTATAATAGTGGTTCCCACATTTTAAGTTCGAAATTAAATTGCTTTCTTTGACATACCATATAAATTAATAAATTAATACCCTATTGAACAATAGGAAAGTGGACTAATAATTAGAAAACGCAGAAATAGAGAATATGGCAACGGCTGGAATGGTCGATTAGAGCACATTCTTATTGCGTCCACTTGTCGGTATCCCTTTGGTTTGTGATTTTCACCGCTTTAGTGACGATTCTGGCGCCTTTCTTTTAATTAATTTAGTTAAGCATTAATTTTATCGAGAATTTTGTGGATAAGTGAATTTGTTCCATAACAAACTAAGTAGTCGTTCTAAAATACAGTGAAGGGTGTTTGTGAGCCTGTGTTAAATTTTAAAATTTCTGTTTTCGATAAGCGTGTTTTGATTTACTTTTTTGTTAAAACTATGTCCAGCAAAACACATTATATTTCTAGCGAGTATAAAATTGTGTGTGTTTATTTAATACCAAACAAAAATATTTATGGGCAAAATGTATTTACCTACTGTATTTCATATTGTTAAAGCAATATCTAATTAACTTCCAAGTATACTCTCAGACTTAGATCATTAAGTATCTAAGTACTCGATACTTGAAAAACTATCAATAGCACACCGCTACTGGATAACAGTGCGGCCAGATCTAAACGCATAGAAAACACTAGATTTAGGATTGAAAACGGCAGCATTTAAATAATTTTCTTATTTGGTTAAAGGAAAACACTAACATAGTTTTCAAAATTAAGAGTATATTGTATAAAAAAATAAACACTTTAAATTATTGACGCTTTACAAGCTATAATTTTCGCGAACTGATGTCAATGGCAGATTTTGCTATAACCCTCAGTATCTGCTTTTTCAGGCGCTAGCCAGTTTTTAAATTCTGAATCTTATTCCCATTCTGGTTTAAATTTTTGAGCATATTTTCTTTTTTGCCTTACTGTAGGTAAGATCTGATGGGTCATCAGTTAAATAAGATTCATCAGAACCAATAATTGAAAACATACATTTCGATATTTAAAATGTTGATATTACGTAGATATCAATTTACTCACCTCATGGTCATATACATTCAAAATATTCAAAAGCTACAGGCAAGATACGTCACACGACACAAAGCGATGGATAAAATAAATATGATATAAAAGGTCATTGTTTAGGGAAATACTACGCAAACGCAAAAACTAACCACAATCGCAGCTGGTCGCTTCTGGGAATTCCCGAAATCCGAAATAAGTCGTTTGCGACGTCTGCATGGAGATGATGAACCAAAGCGTGTTCATAGTTTTATCGATTATCCATTGATTATCCTTTTTACTTTACTTTTAACATTTGCATAGAACTCATATGATTACTTTGTTTTCGATTTTGCGGTAGAATTAAGAGTCTCTGCGGTAGAACAGTAGCTACAGTGTGAAAACAGTAGATCTGTCGTAAAAACGGTAGATCCGGCAGCACTGCTGGATAATCAAATCACCAACTTATCCTCTGAATGATCTTGGGCAGGCAAATGATTTGCGTACCACCTGGCTACGGCCCTGAATGATTACCAATTATAAATTAAAAAAGCAGTAAAAATAACACTAAAAAAGTTACCTGTTGCAAAACAAGTAAGCAAATAAACGTAAACATTTGCTACATGCTTACTAAGCCAACTAGTGCATGCTCATGCGCTGTTCACATCTTTCGAGCCCTTTAGGACGTAAAACCAACTAGTTATTATTTGGTTACAAATAATAAAATATAAACGTGGAAAATATCAAAAAATATATCTGACAAAACGCTATTGAAGTTAGCCGGTTATGATGATGAAAACAAAGAATGCTTTAAACTAGTTTTCGGTAAAACAAAGCTAATAATTAAATATTACAATTCTGTAAACTTTGCCGGTACAGGGAAATGAATTTTACGTAATACAATTATGTATGTAATGGAAATAAAGTTATATATACAAACAATTAGCTAATCAATTAATTCAGCGCAAATTTTACTTGAGATAAGTGGACGAAAATACTGGTAGGGTACTAATGAAATAGCATTTTTTGCGAAAGCTAAAAAAAGAATACCGCTCAAGTGTTCAGGCTGACTAACCTGATATAAATTAACCAACAATTAAATATTTATATATAACAAAACAATTTTTCTCACGGTCTGATCCATTCGGCGAATCCAGGACTCTCCAGAAAGGAAACATACACAGTGCAAGGGACTTCTTAGGTCCAAGTAGCTAGAAAGGTAGTAACGCAAGAATAGTTTCTCTGTTGAAGGAAGGAACTCCTCACATAGCCAGGAAAGAAACTACCTAAAAAAAAACCTGTTAAACATCAACATATTCAAGGCTTTGCTTACAACACAAGGCAAAGAACAGGACCACACTGAGCAAATAAACTAAAATACCAAATAAAATAATCGAACAAATCAATCTTTAGGGTTTGTTTTCTGCTTGACGCCGAGAGGGTAAAAGAAAAAAAGCTATAAAAAGGGACCATTCACACGAAATGGAATTTTCTCAAAATGGCGTTACTCAAAAAAAATAATAAAATCAACTCACCTGACAAAAGCAGTACTAAATCTCATTAAGAAGCCAGTTCCAGGCACCAAACAAACAATCAAGTAAATATAAAGTAATGCCTGATATTCAAAAATGAGTCGGTTGGAAAATCCCACAAGGGTGAAATCAATCAAAACTTTCACCACGACACCAACACTGCCACTTCAATGGCTGATTTATGAAGAATGACGCACGCAAAATTTCCAGGAAGGAACCAACGGGACTTGCTCTAAAATCCTTACTTCAAGAATTTCGACGATCGAATCGAAACACGACCTACGTATCACATATCTAACCCAAACATTTTTCTAACCGATCTCCAACATAATACTCCAGGATTTTGACTTACCGAAACATATTTTAATTAGTTACACGAGCTAGCTGAGAGAAAATAACAATTTGACTCGACATTTTTATTAAAAAGAACATGCTAGGAACGCTTTCCTAGTTTCCTCGTTGTCAAAATCATCAAATTCGATGCGACATACTAAAATTAATACGCGTTAATATCACTAAACGAAATCTGCAGAAAAAAAAAACAGGCCAATATCGATGATAAATTAAAAGAGTAGATCGCTGCAATCCACCTTCGATCCCTATTTCATCCATGGTGCGACAAAGGTCACCACGTGAATAGATAATCTGATTTGGGTCGACAACCATGAAAGATTGACACTATGGTGAAAGCAAACTTTTAAATTAATTCTTTCATAGTACCGCAACTTGACGACCGATTATTGACATATCCGTGAATGAATAATCGAACTCAAAAATCTGGCCCGTTACTTGTTGTTATGAAAGAGTAGAATTTACAAAGACATAAGAGACAAATCCCGCTGCTGACAGAATTGAGGATCAGATACGGGTTGCGAAAGTGCAAACCTTGAAGAAACAACTACGATTACACACACATAAAACAAATTTATAGCGCGAAACTTATGTAAAGGTAAGCATTTTTTCACGTTAATGAGCGTACCTACAGTTTAAGCTCCGTTCAAAGTTAACTCGCGTTTTGTTACTACGAAAACCAAAGTCGTCAACAGAATATTTTGAAATGAAAACTTATTTAGATGCCCTTAGCACATTTTTCTTGGATAGCGAAAAAGACTAACCTGTCTACGGGTAGACAGAATCTAACGATGCCTACTTTTGGTTATTTAACATTCATTCGGATAAAGTCGTTTAAGTTTACTTCAGCGAAGCGAGATAAAGAGAGAGACAGAAGAAATTTGAGGCATTTAAGTGAGTCTTTCACTTGGCTTAATCTGTACATCTTGTCAATCTGTAATATATTAATTGCCGATCTGCAGACTTGTATTTGACAAAAGCATTCCAGTGAGACGATGACTCAAAGGTAAAATTCAAATCAAAGCCTTTGGTGGATAGAGAATTTATAAAAGAATGTATAGAATTAAATCTGTTAGGATTAATGGAAGTAATGATATGACAAATACACCCCAGCTGGCAATTTTCATCCGTGTTATCGATGATCGTTTTAAAATTATAGAAGAACTAGCTACTTTTAATCATATGAAACCAACCACGAAGGGTGCAGACATTTTCAAATGTGCAATTATGGTATTGAGTCGATACAATAGTTACCTTAGAAAACCGTCAGGTATCGTAACAGATGAGGGAGGCACTAGCTATAGTTGGGACAAATAAGGACTTACAGCTTTAATAGAAAAGTCAGGCCGACTTAATTTTAATGCAATACTTTTGTATTATATAAACAAACAGAATTCATGTCACAAAAAAAAATTATTTTGACCATGTTATCAAAGAAATTATAAAGATGGCAGATTTACTGCTCTCTTCGATGACCAGGAATGGATCAGTGATTTTCGCTTCCTGACCGATCTGACTTTGTATCTGAATGAGTTAAATGGGCGGCTACAAAGCAAGGAAAACCTCTTAAATAACTTGTATAATAATATAAAATCCATTGAAGCTAAACTCAATCTGTGGAAACTGCAGCTTCAGAAATAAGATTTGTCGCACTTCCCGAGCGTGTGAACTTGTAATTGTAGTGAGGTGGACAAATATATATCCCACCTAAATGATTTACAGGTAGAATTTACGTCGGGATTCCAGGACTTCAGGGAATATGAAAATTTAATAAACGTTTCATCTGTTGAAGATGTTCAGTGCAATTCTGAATTATAGAAAAATACAAATTGAGCATTTTTTAATTTACTTCAAATATAGTGACAAAAGTATTGGACTTAATGCTCAGGACTGATGTAACTGTTGGAAGCAATTATTGTTTTCTCGAATGAGACATGTCATAAGATCAGACATTGAGAAACTTGTTAAAAACAAACAATGACAAAAATCTCATTAAAATGTGTTTTATTAAATAAAAGTCTTATATTTCCTTTCCATCTGACCAAAAGCAACCTTAAATTTTGAATGTCATATATAATTTATATTGTGGCACGTAGGTCGATAAGGGCATCCAAATATGGCCTTTGAATAACAAACGGTTGAAGACCCCTGATAAAGATATATTATTTTTTATTTCTACGTCATTAGCATTCATTTTGCTTTAACGTATAAAGTTAGAAGTTTTTTAAATCGAGATGGAAACATTACCAAAACACTGCAGCACTTATTTAAGTATGTGAGGCATAATATAATATTGAATTAAGCCATATTAATTTGTATATACTCCGTCTGAAACATGTGTTTTACTTAACTTCAATGAACTCATGAAGGTAAAGATTTTTTTATCGAGATGGAAGTCTTACAAAAACGCTGAAAAAATCAACGGGCAATGTGCAACATGGCATAACATGAATTTAAGTCATAATATGTTTATTTGCCCCTCTTAAAAATAAATTTTGTTCGAAAAAAGGAGATATATGACAACAAGTGGATCAAGGCAAAGAATGTTTTAATCAAGAAGGGGTCATTGCAAGATTTAGTGTCAGCATTTGATTTACTTTGCGAAGCTTAACAGTATTTCGATTTGAGACAAATTATTTTTTATTTCTACTTTAGTATAACGTTTTGCTAGAATGAATTTTAAAAAAATACCAAAATGAAAATGTTATCCAAAACACTGTGAACAACGTCAATATAACCTGTAGCATTTTAATTGACTACATGAGGTATAATAAAATATTGATTTCTGATATATTATTTTTTATTCTCGTGCCCGCAACATACATATCTATTGTACAAAGAACGTATAAATCGCAACGTCAATTACTTTAAATGTTTAATAGAGATGGAAAAATTACAGACAACTCTGTAGCACTTAGTCATTTTGAGGCATAATAGAATATTGAATCAAGCTATATTACTTTTTATTTGCTCAAAAACACTCATTTTCTTTGGCTTTATTTAACGGATGATGGTAAAGAATTAAACTTAAAAAAAATTTAATCGAGATTAAAATCTTACAAACAAAACGCTTAAACACTCATTTGACTTCATAAAACATAAAATATTACTGATGTAAGCATACGAAGGTATAGAATTTGTTAATCAAGAAGGACACATTACAAGATACACTTTAGCGTTTAACTGAAGTTGTGAGGCATAATAAAATACTGATTTGTCATATTATTATTTTTGATTTCCCATGTCAGTAAGATTTGCGCTTGCTAGAACAAGAGCAGCTGCTGTGATCTATACAGTTTTTTGTTGTGAAATACCTCAACAAGCTTCTGCGAGGCTGATTTTGCGACGTTAGCAAATGGTCATTCCATGACATTTTGCTGTTGATCGAGACACCCAGCAATCCGATTCACGAGGATGAAGGAATAGTCGATCCTCTATGGGGTGTTGCTGTATTGAACTGAACTCCCTTTGCGCCAAGTTCGAACTTTCTCCAGATCTTGATTAATTGTTGTAATCTGCTCCTGTCTGTGGCGATAAGTCTGAGTCGCTGGTAAAGATCTTTCTGATCTAAATTGGGAGACAACGATGGTCATTAATAAAACGGAGTTTGATCAACAATACCAAAACATAATTATTGCACTCGACGCGCATTTCGCTAACCATGTTAGCATCACCAGGAGATGAATAAAACTAAATTTAAAATCTATTCAACTCTCTTTTATACTAAATGTTTGCTCAATCAAGCGGAACCAAAGGAGCCAATCCTAGAATCCCACTTGTCACGCACGATCAACCAATACAATGGACTATACGGAATAGGCCCTCTATCTCTATTTAAACTATTCTTACATTTAATAATTTCCATAGCATTCGCCCACACTTTCATATGCGTCTAATAATCTCCTATCAGTTAAATTAGAAGCTTGGTGCTCTATTTCGCAACAAAAAAAAAACTAAATACACCGCAGCAGCTACTACTCTTGCTCTACAAAGCGCAAATAAGACCTTGCTTAGAGTATTGCTCACATATCTGGGGTTTTGCACCTAAGAACACTCTAAAGCTGCTGGATTCCATTCAAAAGAGAGCTGTGCGTCTCGTCGGCGACCCGGAGTTGACCCGCGATCTGGATAGTCTGGAACACCGCAGACATGTGGCCGAGATTTCCCTGTTTTTATAGATATTTAGCCCGCATCATCCCGCCCCCATCAACACCTGTCAGACAGTCACGACATACGGCTAGGGCGCACCCGATCGTCATACAACTGGAAACGCGTAGAACGTCGCTTTACAAGGAATCCTTTGTATGGCGCACTGCATCACTGTGGAACTCGCTCCCAGGACATCTGTTTCCCCCTAATTCCAACCTACAACTGTTTAAAAACCATGTCAATCAACATCGTCGCACATATACCTCTCGTCGGGTGCCATAGGATCTCCCTTTAGTGTGTGTGCCACTGCCATAAAAAAATCAATTCAAGTTTTTTTTACAGTGTGTGTATAAAAAATGACGAAAATAAAAAGTCATTATTTAGGAGAGGTAGTTGTATGAACTCATATTAAAAAAAAATAACAAATGTTGTTTTCTTAATGTTAAGATTGCCTGAAATTGCAGTGAAGAAAAGTAATTTTCAAAATTGAGGTTAATCAAAACCATGCTTCTTACCTCCATGTTAAGGGACAGGTTCAACAGTTTAGCTTTACTAAACATTGAAAGTAACATTTTAAGAGAACAAAGTTATGATAATAATATAAGTATCTTTAATAGTACGAAGTGTAGGCATATACTAATTAGCTATTAAGCCATTAAGTTTATGTGTCCCTAACGTTTTAGTTAGATTGTTTGGAAAAGCTCTGTATTTAAAACCATTAATGTATATTACTTTAATCATGTTCAGCCCTTTTCATTTTAATCATCTTATGAATTCATCAAATTCTATGTTGGTATGTCGAACATAAACTTGTATAATCATAAACTTAAGTTGGGTTCGTGTACGGTATAAGTTAAAAATAAACTTTAAACGCTTATTTTTAGTTTTAATTGGATATTTGAATTAAAATCGGTTTGATTTAATACATATAATTTTTTTATTTTCATGACAGCAACATGCATATTCAAATCAATTATAAAATGTGACTCTAATAATCCTATGATGATGCATAATATTTTAATCTGGCTGGAATCATTACCAAAGTTTACAGAATTAAAAATATAAGTTGATTCACTCCGCGCCATCTTCAAATTCCACTCCGCCACTCCCCGCCTACCTGGTAGACTGGTGTCAGTTTATAGTGGAGAGCTAGGCAATTTAAGCTTATTTTAAATTTGTTTACGATCCGGCGTATAGGGTGAGATTTCAAAAATAGTGGTTTGTTTTTGGCAAATTTCTGAGCAAAATGTCTAGTCGAAAATGGAAATATTTGTTCAGTAGTTGATTGTGAAAGACGAATGGCAGACTTTTAAATGCCCAAAAGGGTGTATTAGTTTATTATAAGCTTTTATTTAACTTCACTTGTATGTTTGGGTCAAATTTTACAAGTTAAATTTGTCCTACTTCCTTCCCATCAATGTTCAATATTAATATCGATTTATAGTGAGTACAATAGCATATATAATAAAAAAAAACTTGCAGGTGTCGAGCCTGGAAAAGTGCCTTAGAATTATGCGCACGATACACCAATGTAATGCCATAGCCGAATTAGAATGTGTGGTTTGAATTTTAATGAAAACAGTTTTGAAAATTCTTCTAGGAGCTGTATAGAATTCATATGCTGTTCCATCAACCGTGGCACCAACAAAAAAAGGTGACTTTTAATCGGTTTTTGTGCATTTGCACGTCTATTACTTTAAATTTTGTGCTAATTAGTTATTGTATCAAAATTAACGAAATATAGACAAAGACAAAGAAATTTATTGGCGCTACAAACAAAGTTTACACAAGTCAAAAGTGGAATCTGACAATAATAAATGTGAACAAGTAAAGAAATAACTATGTGGAACTAAGCTCCTATAAGTATATTAGACCAGATCAGAGAAATTGTTATTTAAGTACTCTTGGACACTATAGAAACATTTGTAAGTTAGATAATTTTTTATTCTTGTTTTGAATTCTTTTTGTGTCAATGATCATATATGATGTGCTAACTTATTAAAAAACATAGGCCCATGAAAAGATGTACCAGTTTTCATGCAATGTATCCTATGGAACTCAGTGTATATATTAAGTTATCTCTAGTTGGATATGAATGTATATCTTCGTGGGTCTCACAGGTGTTGCTGAACATTTTGACATGCAGAAGGTAATGAAAAATATACATACACGGAATAGTTAAGACTTTAAGCTTAATAAATGCCTCCTTGCAGTCAGCTCTATATTCCAGACCATCCACTATTCGGATCGCCCTTTTTTGCATAGAAAAAACACGATCTATGCCAGACGCATGGCCCGAAACCAAAATTGCATAAGAAATCATGGACTGGACGCAAGCAAAATATGCCGACAATGCAACTCTAGTGGAAACACATTGTGTAAAATTCCGAAGCACAAACACACATGACGCTAGTTGATCTATGTAGGCATGCCATAGCAGTTTAGTGTCTATTTTCATTCCCAAAAAGCTAACGGGATCATTGGGATGTTAACGTAAATTTTGCGAGTTGAAATAAATAATTGTTGATTTTTAGATTCATTCAAACAAAGCTGGTTTGCGGTAAACCAGTCTGCAATCCTTGACTGCGTCTCACCAAGATCCTCCTGCAATTGGTCAATTTCCTTTGCTCTTTTAATAACGATCGTGTCACCCGCAAAAAGAATGAAATCGGCACTGTGGCCACTACCCACCAGGTCATTTATATATACCAAAAACAGCAACGGCCCAGACTCGGTAAAAATAGGCATTTTCCGGAAAAAATTCTTTAAATATCTAAAAATGCTTCATAATTTTGGTTTTGGTTATTTTTCATATTTGTAATAGAAATAATTGTAACTAAATTTTATCTCAGGGGCGTCGATTTACGGGCCTTGCCTAGGGCGGGAGGGATGCAAACGTTTTTATAAGAAGAGTATAAATGATAATATTCCGCATATACAGGGTGTTTGAAAAAATTCTACACAAACTTCTAGGGCTGATAGCTCAGCTAAAAATAAGCAGTTTGCTTAATAAACTTATATCGAAAAGTGAGTCCTCCTAAATGGGCTTTCCTGAAGATGGGTTTTCCGCAAAATATCTTTGAAACGGTGTTGAATCTACTAACGAAATTTGGTATACTCTCATAAAATTAAAAGTGTTGTTTCAAATAAAAAAAAATAATAATTCAGGGGCGTAACGTATGGGGGAGCTTCAATGTAAATTTTGCCCCAACTTTTCCGTTATTGAGATTTTTTTTCACCCTTAAGTCGAGAGTACTATTATTTTTACATAAAAAAGGTACTTTTGTCTTGTTATGATATGACGCACCGTTTTCGAGATAATTCAACATTAATATTAAATAGTATCTCGATAATTTTTCCGAAGTAGGCGATGTCTGAAACTCAGAAATTCAACTTAAGTATCAGATTGTAGGTTCCAAGAGGTGAAAATAAATCCTTTATTTCCAGCATACCGGGTGTTAAAAATATGTGACATGCACATTCTGTGCATGTCGAATGAAAAGAATCACCGCCAACTAACCTTTATCCGCAAATTTCCGCAGATGATTTTTGCTTAATTACTTTGGCCAAAGTACAAACTAAAAAAATAAATTGATAAAAAGATGTGGGTACATGTGGCTAGTAGTTACATTACTTAAAATTTATGAAATGTTACAAAAAATTACTTTGTGTTTTGATTTTCAAGATTTAAGGTTTAAAATCGTTACATAAACAATCAATAAATTAATATTTATAAGTATTAAAGTCCCTGCTTGTTTAGTAAAATAGTTGAAACTAAGGAAGTTATTTGATATAGAAAAAGCTGAGAGGATAAAATTGTTATAATTTTCTATCTTGTTTAAAAATTTTTGATTTAAAAAATATATTTCCAAGTCATCCGGCATAAAATTTGGGCAGACGAGCTAAAACTAACCAAAACAGTTATCTAAGAACAGAAATTGAATAAGAATTAGTTTATATAATGACAATGAAAATTTTACATTTTTTCCTCCCACGACCCACTGTGGCGGCCCCAGGACCCATCCCTGCGGAACACCGTATTTAACTTTACAAGACTCAGAGCTTATACCATTACTCTCAACTATTTGTTATCTTTCAGAAAGGTAAGATTTCATTAATTTAATACTAGAAGGAGAGAACTTGTAGTATTTCAGTTTCATTGCAAGTAGATCACATGAGACACAGTCAAAAGCCTTGCTTAGATCGCAAAAGGCAGCTCCAGTTATACAACCATCTTTTAAGCCATCATTTCCCAAACCAACATACTCATTCACGGCCATAGTAGTGGATTTTTCTAAAAAACCATATTCCCTCCTGTTAAAAAGTTTATTATCTTCAAAAAATATGGTTATTTGACTCTTAAGAACTTTTTCAAAAGTCTTTGATAGGATTGGTACAATAGATATTGCCCAGAAATTTAAAATATCATTTTTAAAACCTTTTTTAAAAATAGGTATAACCTTGGATCCTTTCAAAACTGTCGGAAAAACGGCTTCTTATATACATAAATTTAACAGTTTAACCAATGGGCAAATTATAATCTTGGTAATGGATTTAATTATTTGCACATTAAGCCTATAGAAATCGCGACACTTTTTATTTTTTAGAGATTCAATATCACGCACTTCAATTATTGTAACCTCTGTGAACACAAAACCCTGATTAGGCAGATTCAGCTTAGTAGCAAAGTTTTCAACAAAGTTTTCAGAGCAATTCTGAGAAGGTGATAATTTATTTATGATTTCAAAAGCCGCATTTGGTAAAAATATATTAAAGTCATTAGAAGAAAAAAGCTCTCAGTTTTTTGTTTCTTTCTTAAGATGTTACTATTTTGATTTAACGACATTCCAAGTGGCTTTGGGTTAAAGTTTTGATTTATAAGATAAGTATTATGAGCCTCTCGTTTTGCCTTCTTTAAATCTTCTTGATATTTTCGTTTTAGTTTAGTTTTAAGATTTAATAGATTAGGACAGCTTCTTTGTTTGGCTAAGTCAGCAACGAAATTGACTAGCTCCCTTTCCTTTTTCAACCCATTGCTAAACTATTTAATATTCAAATCATTCCCATTTATACCTCTTTTAGCCTCTATAGAAATTGCTAAAATGTTGACAATTAGTTTTGCAA
Organism: Pissodes strobi; assembly: GCA_016904865.1. Taxonomy (NCBI): domain Eukaryota; kingdom Metazoa; phylum Arthropoda; class Insecta; order Coleoptera; family Curculionidae; genus Pissodes; species Pissodes strobi. The sequence continues at coordinate 67,273 of MU182472.1, read as the reverse complement.
AACTTTTTCCAAAATAATTTGTAAAGTTTTGCAAAACTATGATGTAGTTCATCCCCAAAATAAATTAAAATAAAGAATTTTGCACGGGGTATTAAATTTCATTCTTGAAGTAAAAAATAATATATTTTTTCAAATTTTATTTAAATATGCAATCGTATTTACCGTAATTTTTTTAAAATATGCTGAACAAGGCCACCTTTTCATCTTTTATGTGACTTCACAAAATACATTTTTCAAAATTTTAGTGAAAACATATTTCATTATTTAAATTCCTCCATTTATTACTTACTAAGCAGGAAATTTTAGTCTATGTTCCCAATAGGGCTTTGACCAAAATAAATCGCGTCAAACTCGGCTCTTATTGCCTCAATACCCCCTTCATTTTCTTACCGTCGCGTTGCGCCGTCGGCTCGCCTTTGATATGACGACTTTATTGAATTGGCGCTTAGTGTACCAACTTATATTTTTAATTCTGTAAACTTTGTCATTACATCATATGAGAAATCCCAAATATTGATTTTACATATCATTTTTATTTCCTTGTCAAAAACATGCAGTGTCTTTGAGGAATCAATGGTGACATTAATCAGTGGATGACCGTAAATATATTTTAATCCAGATGGAAATATTCTAAAATACAACTGACAAATCAGACCTTATAAAATTTCTATTGCTACGTCAGAAACTTGTTGTTTATGGCCCTAATAGACAAATAAATCATTTTATTTCATACGAAAATAATTAAAAAAAACACATTGGAGCAATTAATTGAGTATGTGAGATGAGTAGAATATTGACACAGATTACTAATCTGTGATATTGATTTAAAACAAGCGCTATTCTATTTTAGACTTAGAAATCCATTATATAGTGCGCCAAGCGAGTGAGCCTTAACGACGACTGAGGGGGGTAGAGGACTAGCACGTAAAAAATCTTGCCTTCCCATAGTCGCACGAGGTTATTCTTACCATATTATTATTGATAATATTGATTAGTTTAAGACGTTAAAATTAATTACAGTTCTTTTTATATTACAGTCTTATAGTACAAAATATGTCATATAATAATATCTCATTTTTATAATAAGGATAGTATTCTATGATATTTGTTGTATGTATTACAAATCATGCATTACATAAATATGTAGTAATAAGTAGAATTCGTTTCCCGAAGGTTTTGTATTTACGTCATCGATGACGTCGCTTAATTTGAAAAAGAAAACGGTTTATCGTAGCTAATTCATATAAATTCTCTAGCGTTCAATTTTTGTATTAAAAGTTAGGCAATATTGAAGCAAGTATGTTCCAAAACGCTCTTTATAGAACGTTCGGATTTGTTTTGTAATAAAAATTTTAATTTAGAGAGTTCAGTTAAGAGAGTTATCCGAAATATATAAAAATTAGTTAACCGCGTATAATAATCACCATATGCAAGAAAAATATGAGAAAGGTTAAAAATCGTTAAAGATATCATCAAATTAAGGGTCTGATGATATATAGGTTGTGTCGATTTTGCAAATTTTCTTTTTTTTTTGCTAGAAAAGGGGTGTCCTATAGAGTAGCTTAAGCCAAAAAAATCGGAGGATTCGCCACACTTGAGCCGAAAAAATATCCGCGTTTTGAGCCTAAATTGCCCTAGAAGGGCAAACTTCCACAACGACTTTCCCAGGTGTAACGTGAAAATATTGAAATTGAAACGTGTAAATAATGAAATTTTAGTAACCGACCCCGAGGACCTGGCACAGTGTTTCCAAAAGTTGCACATTTTCTTATGGGGAATAACAGTGTTGTTTACTATTTAAGTATATTTAATATTCCACTTCACGCATGACCCTCCGCTCGCTTCGGGGGCGCGACCAAACAAAACTAACCCAAGGCATGCCGGAAATAAAAAAAAATTGAAATTTTTCATTCGAAAATGCAAATATTTTTTGGTTTGTTTTTCCTCATTTGGTAATGTCTTGGGTTAGTTTGGGTTAGGTTTATTTGGTTACGCCCCCGGAGCGAGCGGAGGGCCATGTATGAAGTGAAATATTTGACGAATATATACATACAAAGGAATAGTATAATCGAATGAGTGTCTCTTTTATTCCGATGCATGAATGCAAATGCACATCGAAAAATCATCCAAGCAGCCACGTTTACCATACGGCGGGCAATGATATCATTATGGCAGGATCGACCATCGCTTCATCTTCATTCAATCGGACTACTGGGGGTCTCGGTCAACAGCAATATGTCCTGGCATGACCACGTTGCTAACGTCGCAACATCAGCCTCCCAGAAGCTATGGTACGCTATTTCGCAACAAAAAATGTATACACCGCAGCAGTTGCTCTTGCTTTACAAAGCGCAAATAAGACCGGGCTTAGAATATTGCTCACACACCTAAGTTCATTATATAGTGCTCGAACCAGTGCACTAAATACTGCAGAACAATGGTTTACCTCTAATAAACTCAAACTTAATGATGACAAAACCCAAAGCTTGATAGTTTCACTCAGAAAAGAAACTGTGCCTACCGGTCCAGTTAAACTGTTGGTCATTTATGTTGATTACAAGCTGACTTGGGTATCACATATGGAACACCTCTTCAGTAAGCTCTCTCAAAACCTTTATCTACTCCGCCAATTGAGAAAAAGTGTTTCAAAGGAGATGCTGTGTATGGCTTACTTTGCCTTTTTTCAAAGTCACTTACAATATGGAGTATTAGTGTGGGGTCATTGTGGGAACCAGTTACCTGTTTTTCGTCTTCAAAAGGCAACAGTTCAAGTTATATCTGGTGTGAACAACCGAGCTCATTGTAAACCACTATTCAAGGAAAATAGAATTCTTACTTTAACCTCTCTTTTTTATTTTTGAGTGTCTCATGTATGTTAAAAAGAACATCTCTAAATATAATTTTCATGTACATACACATACTCATATGACTCGTTTTAGAAACAACATTAATGCAGACTATCTAAGGTTGAACAGGTCAGCAAATGGTTGGAATTTTTATGGTCCAAAATTTTATAATAAATTACCTGAGAATATTAGAAATCTAGACATAAATAAATTTCAGCTCCAAATAAAAGCTTTCCTAATTGATAAGGCATACTATGAGATATAGGGATTTACAAATGACCAAATAATTTTCTAAGAATATTGTATGTATAGTGTTCTCTTTTTATGTTTCCGTTTATACTGCCCTAAACTGAATCTTGTGTGTAATCTAGTTCATAGTGACTTTTTCTTTAATTGTGGATATGATTCTATATTGTATTTAATATTATTAGTATTATGTATTATATGATGTGTGTAAGAAATTTTGTATGTTTTGAACACAAATAAATTTGAATTTGAATTTGAAACATCTGAGGTGCCACGCCAGAGCACACCCTAAAGCTACTGGATTCCATTCAGAAGAGAGTTGTGCGTCTCGTTGGTGACCCGGAATCTGGATAACACCACAAACATGTGACCGAGAAATCCCTGTATTACAGATACTTTTACGGCAGATGTTCCCAGGATTTGGCCCGCCTTATCCTGCCCCTGACAACGCCTGTCAGACAGTCACGATAGACGGCAAGAGCGCACCGGTTCGTCGTACAACTGGAAACACTTAGAACATCGCTTTACAAGAACTTCTTTATCTGGCGCACTGCATCACTGTGGAACTCACTCCCAGGACGCATATTCGGATGTAACAAGCAAGATGTCCATTCGGCTATGCCGACCGTTTCTTCATATGTGACGTGCACGATAGCATTTAGTCGGATGTCGTGACTGTTACATAGAATCAACAAATAAGTCTTCAATTATTTAAACACTTCATGCATGGCCCGCCGCTCGCTTCGCTCTTTATCCGGGGGCTCAATAAATAGAAACCAACCAGGTGCTAACCAAAACTAACCCAAAATTTTCATTTTATTATTTTTTATTTTGGGTTAGTTTTGGTTAGCACTTGGTTAGTTTCTGTTTGTTGAGCCCCCGTAGCGAGCGAAGCGAGCGGAGGGCCATGCATTAAGTGTTAAAATAATTGAAGATTTATTTGTTGATTCTATGTAACAGTCACGACATCTGACTAAATGCTATCGTTCACGTCACATATGAACAAACGATCGGTATTGCTGAATGGACATCTTGCCTGTTACATGCGAATATGCTCTGTTCTCTGTTCCCCTAACTAACTATTCAAGAACCGTGTCAACCAACATCTTCGCACACACACCGCTCGTCGAGCAATATAGGATGTGCTACTGCACATTCACCGAAATAAAAAGAAAGTAGAGACACTTATAGCACAGCTTATTCACTACCAGCTAGTCAACTCTATCGAAATCGGAAAGTTGGAGTGTCGGGCACAGCGCCCTGAGCGGTTCAGTTCCACAGTTGAATTTAAAATTAATTTTCGCCTCTAAATACATGACAAATTCGTCCGAAGCCTCGGCTATCGCCCTGAGAGGTTCGGAAATTTCGGATTTTTTACAATTGTGCGTTTTAAAATCGTTTTTAAACGGATTTTAGACGATAAAAAGCATATTTTAAATTAAACGAACTATTAAAAGTATTATTTAGATGCCCAGGCGTTTAAAACAATATTGAGTAATGACCCTCTTCTAAAATTTGCAAAACTTGGTTATTGACTTTCCCATATCAAAGGATGCCGCCGCAAGATGACTAGCTGGTAGTGAATAAGCTGCGTTTATAGCGCACCATTTTTCTAATGAATTTTGCTAACGAAACTACAGTAAACGTCTGGCAACAGTGTGCCTTCTTAAAAATCTTGGTTTTGGCTATTGTGACAGTTGACAGTAAAAAGGAGGATGGATATTTACACGTAAAATTTAATTTTGTTTAATGGGGCTATGAGTCGCTTTAAATTAGGACCGGAACAAAACGGAGGTCTCTCGTTCGACGCAAATGTATCCTAGTTAATATTTTCACCCGACAATTGATTTTCAGATGTGTTTTGTCTATATTTCTAGTGCTTTTGTGAAGTGGTGCTCAAAACTTGCGTCAAGACTCGAACTTTGAGGGCATTTTTTCGGTTGAAATGTAGCGGACCTTCCGGCTTTTTTGGCTTAAACTACTATATAGGATACCCCCTTTCTAGTGAAAAAACAGAATTTGCAAAATCGACAAAACCTATATATCATCAGACCCTACAAACCAAATAATATAAATAACCACACAGTTGCAATTTCCACGCCAATGGCTAAAGCAAGTCGCTGCCGAAATTTTAAAATATGTAAAAAAAAATTAGGTGTTGGTCTAGGGTCAAAGCATGATACAATAAACGGAAGGTATGATACCTAGCCGTCTCAAATTCGTTCGCTCCGCGCAGTGACGTCATTGCGTGATTGGCTGCCATTGAAATGCATACGTTTATAGGCACATAATCATTATGTTTTACCTATTTTCTCTATTTATCAAGAAAATTTGTGTCCTGGGTGAAATTAAAAACTAATTATTACATATTAATACTATTTATTTAATAAAAAAAAACTAATATTCAACATAACTTTTATGATGAATAGATCAAAATAGTTGTATTAAAAACAACATCTTTCGAAAAACGTAATAAACTTTTACTTTTATCTAAAAAACGTTTATTGAGTATTGGCCAATCGAGAGCAAAAAAAATTGGAAATCGATCATAATATTTTTTCTTAAATAATAATTTTAGTCATCTTTCTTTTTTCAGAAATTGTTAAATTTATCAAATCCTGATGGTAGCAAGAGTGGTTTTGACACGTTAGTTAGTGGAGTAAAATTAATTTCACATTCCTATCTTAACTTTTCAAGAGCTATCTGACGGTACTAATTGGCAGGTGCTACCATGGGCACCAAATCTGGTACATCGGTAAGTACCACTGGCAGGTGGTATCATGGGTACCAAATCTGGTACCTCGGTAGGTACTATTGGCAGGTGGTACCATGGGTACCAAATCTGGTACCTCGGTAGGTACCATCAGTTAGCACCATCAGATAGCTCTTGGAAAGTTAAGATAGGAATGTGGAATTAATTTTACTCCATCTCTACTGGTCTTCCTGCTACCAATGTGAAAAGAAGCCAAAGTACCGATTTTCAACTGTTTATAGCTGCGAAACTACTAACTCTAGAGGTACATCATACATCAAATTTAATATGCTTAGAATTTTAAGTAGAATCCAAAAATGTAATAAAATATAGGGTGTTTCATTTAAAAAAGTGTAACTTTCACCCTGTACATAAAAAAGTACATAAAAAAGTAACTATTAAAAAAATACAAAGAAGTAAAGATCGTTTTACTAAGAACGTTTGTATTTAATTTTTTTTTGCAACCATCGTAGTCTTTGAGATAAGGTAGAGGTCCGTCTTAAACGGGCCACCCTGTACATAGTCATCTTCCTCAAAATGTTTTAAGCAAATACGTGCAGAAGTTTTATTAAATTTATCTTTACGAAAACACAGGTGAAGCCATTTATTCCACATACTTTGTCTTTGGGACAAGTGAAACACCTTATATTCCTATCAAAGTTTTTGCCTTGGTTATCCACCTTACATCCGTCCACAGCACACCTCATTATTAAACGTTTTTTAACTAAAAATACCAACAAACACTGTCTAAGGAACATTAGCGCCAACAAAATTTAAATATAAAACATACTCTAACATACGAATCTCAAATGGAAAGCACACGTTCGTTCATGTTGTAAATGCCGCTCGGCGCGCGGCGCCAAAAACGCTCGCAATGACGTCACAGGCGAATCGTCGCCTGCGCGATATCATACCTTACGTTTATTGTATCATGGGGTCAAAGTGTAGTTAATTATATCCTGCGACGAATCACGAAACTGCCTCCCCGCTAAAAATCAAGTAAACGTCGCAATGTTGCCTATAGTCGCGTATTTTAAATAGCTTGAAGGCGAATAAAATATAAATATTATAAATATTAGAGTATACTTATTCCGTATTCCGTATTTCCCCGTGTAAATAAAATAGTAAATAATAGAAGAGAGTAGTATTAAGGAAAATAACAAAATTAAGTATTCAAGTAGGAAATTTAAATATGTAAATTCACTATAGGGAAATAGACAGAAAATAAATTAGGATTATTGGGAAAAAAATGTGGCAGCATCCAAATATGCGAGGACATTTTTTGCCCGCATTCTTTTCCTCCAGGTTCTTTCATTTGGCAAACAGTATATCCCTGAGCCTATTAAGGTAAATAATTTTTGAATAAACATGGAAGAAATACAAAATACACCTTTGCAGTCGATTAGACTCTGGGATACATAATAGCGATTCGTTTAAGATATATATTTTTATTTTTACGTCAGAAACGTGCAGTTTTACTCGAACAAAGGATAAATTGCGTCTTTATATACTTAATGGATGAAGGTAAATATTTTTTTAATCAGATGGTAATAATAACTACGTCGGCTAAAAATTTATGTAAACTGAACAAGCGATTTTAATTTAGCCAAGTTAAAGTATAAATGACGTGAATTCTCACTGCTGAGAAAAAATCCTATTAGAGGTTACGTGACTCCAATGGTATTCTGTGTTTTATTGGAAAATTTACAAGTTTTACCATGATATTACAAAGTTTGAAGAACTAATATTCTAGAGAAATTTCTCTGGAGCTTTTAACGAAATGCCATGTATTTGCAGTCATGTCTATGGTATGAGTGATTTAGCTTATAAAAATTATGGTATGGTTTTTAACTGTATGTTACAGAATACTAAAATCGGTTCTATCATAAATCTCATTCATGGCGAAACATTGGGCCAGCTGCATTTTGCAATTATTATTATTCAAAATGGGCAGCTTTTAATTCCATGAATTATCGCGTTCTAATCATTTCACGTAGTAACAATAAAATAAAATAACCTGAGATCTTAACCAAGGTTAACTGAAGTTTAATGGCGATAAATCGTCTGATTTTTAATGCCGGTACAGTAAACTCAGTTAAAACCATGGTAATTTATACAATGTTCCATTTAGAGAATTAGAAGCATAATATGTTTTCTAAATTTTGTAAATTATAATGCACTATAAAAGTAATTAGGTGTGTTATTTGAAGTTTTGGGTTCTTTTATTTTCCATATGAATTTTATTAAATTTATTCCTCTATTTGATATGACTTATGCCTTTTTGCTTATCGGTTTATATTTAATCTTACATGAAGAGTAGTTTATGTCTTATAAATATTGTTAATTATAATGCACTATAAGAAAATTTAGTTTACTATTTGTAGTTCTGGTTTCTTTTATTTTTCATGTAAAATTTCTGAGCCATAAAATGGTACTACATTTATCTCTCTATTTTATATGATTTATTGCTTTTTAAACAGCATACTGATTCTATAGTCAGATTCGGGTCGAGTCCCTGACCTACTAAATTGCCGCATCTTACATGTTTTATATTAGATTTTTCCATATACGCCACCATTCTCCCTGCATATTAATGCATTCTTCTAAGTTCCATTATTTTTAAGTGAAAACCTCTTAAACGCAGTTGGGTGTGATTTGAGACTTGATGAAATGGAAACGAGGAAACGCTCGATGAAGCGGAAACGAGGAAACGGAAAAAGGGACGCCAATTACTAAACTTCTGTAACGCGGTTCCGGCAGTGGTAAACTCGTCGCCAAGATTACCTGCTCCACTAATCCGACATGTAATTGGCAATGTGTGAAAAATAGCGAACTACACCCAACATTGAAAAAATAGATCGCGATGAAACTGAAGTCCTCGTTTCGGCTTCTTCACTGTTGTTCTTATCCACAACTGCACTGCTAGTTAAAAAAAAAAACACCCAAGAAGAAGTGCAGGTGGTGGGTCAAATGTTAGCTGGAGTAGGTAAGTGTAAGGTGTGCCTTATAACGATAAAGTCAACCATTTATGACTACACCTTAAATCTTACTAATTAATACATTTCTTCAGGTACAGCGCCAATAATTTACTGGACGATCTAAGGAAAAAGCCCTCGGGATAATTCAGCAATTTCTGTAGGATGTCTGCTACAGATTTTGAATAGACAATACAAATATTCACGCACCGTGTGGATAGAGATTTAAGCCCCGGGCCAATATATGCCAGTCGAAACCTAATCCCTTTGATGTGTGCTAGAAATACCGCCACCGAGGCGAACGTCGGCCAGCGCCGATGTTGGACGAAGTTGGTGCCGTGTTTCCTATACACGGCCAATGTCCACAAATGCGGAAGTTGGCCTACATTTGCCATGTCGTCTGTACGCACCTTAACACGTTCACTAGCTTACTCTACATATAAATTGTATCAGCGCGCCTGAATAAGTTTCAGTTCAAAAATCATGAGTGTGCTTGTGGACTACACACCAAAAGTAAAACTTCAGCCGCACAAAAGAGAAATGAATAATAACCAACAGACTTGCACAGTGTATTAGGTATACGACTCATAACTCTCTCTACTGTCTTTACCAACCCTATATCTTTACTTCCATTCGAGTCTGAAAGATTCCGATCGGTCCAATAATTGTTTGTTGTCCTATGGATCGATAGAGTCCGACAGACTCCGAAGTGTTCGAGGGGCCCTTTCTTTTTTGGCTTCTTGTATATTTTTTTATGTAGATTCATTTTTTGATATCCTCAGCATTTTAGTTTGCTTTATTAACATTCTTTCTGCTTTTTTTCGATTTTTCCGACATTTTTAAAAATTTCGAGTATTTGGGAGGTCGATGGGTGCCATCAATCGATCATCCTCCCACTCCCTTATCGTAAAAACTGCTGACACTCGTGGAGTGGCACCTGCCTTAAGTGTTTCGATCCGAGGCTCCCTTCTCGAAATATCGAGGAAAATACAAAATTGTCGTTTCCCCCCCCCCAAGTCTCTCTTTAGGTTATGGCCACAGCCCCCCTACCGTGGTACACCTACCATACACATTTGGACCCTCTTGCGGTTCTCCCGGAAAAAAATATAGGTGTTTTACGTCTCCCTGTTCTCCAGCCGAAAGGTTTCATCCAGGTTTCCTCATTTTTCTCGAGTTATGTCCCCTGAAAATTTCAGCTTCCTAGGTTTTCGGGAATAATGGTAGAACATAATTAATTGCGGATAGATACATAAAGTATAAAGTGAATGGATTTCTTGGCAGGTCCGCTAAATAGGAGTAGAAAGGAACAGATGGAGGTAACCCGGCGACAGGTGTTTCTATGTTACACCCGTTTTGTGTTTGTGTGTGTATGTGTGTTGTACTTTTGCCAAATAAGGCTTGAAAGTGCATGCATGCAGATTGCCTGATGAAACCAAGAAGTAGAAACACGTGTCGCCGGGTTACCTCCATCTGTTCCTTTCTACTCCTATTTAGCGGACCTGCCAAGAATTCCATTCATATTTCACTTTTCGAATGGCCCTCCGCTCGCTGCCGCTCGCTACGGGGGCTTAAGAAAAGGAAACTAACCAGGTGCTAACCCAATCTAACCCAAGACATACCCAAAAACAAGAAAAAAAACAGTTTAGAAATA
>MU182472.1:0-51803 GCA_016904865.1 Pissodes strobi | reverse complement strand
GAATACCAACATCCTACACACCGAAATGACCTACATAGTAATGTACCAACATGGAGCTATTAACATAAAAAGCGTTGCTTTTTGATATTTTAGCAGCTTTGAGGTGTATGTTATTTCCCTATGCGAAGAAATCGATATATGGATAAGTTCTTTTATGTTTTGCTGGATTTATTTTATTAGAAATGAATAATAAATACTTGATTTAAACTACATAGCAGAAGTGAAGGGTCGATTTATGGGATAGCAAAAAATAATAATATAATAATAGACTTTTTTAATATTAAACAATGTATTTCAACCAAATAAAGCAAAATAAATTATAGGTCTTTGTTTGACAAACTAGTATAGAAATTATAGGATAACGCGTAATAAAATATGTGCCATTAGTATACTCGTATGTATAGCAAACATATTTCCCTAGCGGAACAGCAACTAGTAATTATGTAAGTTTATCATCATATTGAATTTTACGTCAAAAGTCTGACAAATTAACAATTTTTACAACATATTTTTACACAAATGATAAAGGTCATTCCACACTTATCTACATACCACAGAGGCATATGCTTCTCAACCAATTACAGACCATAGAAAAAAAAAACAAATCTATACTTTAACATAACATGCCCCCTTTACAACAGGTCGATCAATAAATATTTGTGTAATAAAGAAATTAATTTGTACCGAAATAAGCTTAAAGTAATTAATAATTATAAGAAATGATACATAATTGAAAGTAATATAACATATTAAAATGACTACTTATAATCATTAGTATATCAACAGAGGATAAAAACAAAATAATTAACAAAAATATAAAGAAAAAGACATGGGAGCAAAAATTAATATATATCTATTTACTAGTTAAGTTAAATTTTATTTACCATTTAAATCTTGAATTAATTTGTAGCTCATTTAATTTTCGTTCGCTATCTCAAAACAATAAATTAATAAAAAAGTTACCTTAGAGTTGCTTAAAAATAGTTAAAATTTTGTAATAAATCACTCATAGGAATAATAACATCATATTTTTTCATAGTCTCTCTAATTATTACGGTGAAAATCTAACCATTTATGTTCTCGCCTCGTTGTGGAGGCATGGCCGAGCCAGGGCATTTCCTGCTACTTTAATGCCTTTCAGAAATGGAAAGGAGGGTTATAAATTTGTATGTCTTAAACAAAGGTAAACATTTAGTATTTAGTAAGTTTAGGAGCGTGAACTTCACGTGAATCAGCTTGTTCGCAATATTATATTTGCTGCATTTTAACACACTAGGGAGTGAGTGTGCATTTTAACACACTAGGTTAGTGATTTGTAGCCAGCCCGTTTATTTAAATAAGTTGAGATGTGTCGGACCAAGCTCTTGGGCGAATATTTTAAAACATCATAGAAAAAATATGGTCAGTGAGCATGCGGTTGGTCGGGATTGGCTGATTTAAATCTTGGAAAAGGAAAATATCCTGTAAAGTTGCGCGAGGCGTGATCTTGATCATCTTAATCATCAAAAATTCATACGAGTTCACTCTTCAGAAGTCAGCCATATTGATGGGCAATGAGGTGTAGAAGTAGAAAGTTTTTGGTGAAATACCTTTGTGAGATTCTCTACTCAACCCAGGCAGTACCTTTGCCCTACCTTTCGTATATTGTTTGGTGCCTAGACCCAGTTCCATTACGGGGATTTGTCACTGGTCTTCTCAGGCGAGTTGCTTTTGATTTTTTTGAGATCGCCTAGCCGATTTCAGCGTTTATCACAGGCAAAGGATTGATTTTTCTTTGGTGTTATTGCAAGGGGTGATTATTAGCAATTACATATTGTTTGTCTATTGCACTTATTTCATGATAGATGTTTATTGATAGAAATATACATCGTTATTTGACTCGTTGCATAACAAGTGATTAATTGGTTATCGTTAGTTTACTTGTGGTTAATCAGTCAGTAATATGTACTGTATACATAGAGTATTAATAGTAGTTTGTAATAATTATTATTCTCATGTATTACTTCACTTGAAGCAATATTATTTAGTGTATTTACAATAAACCATTTAAAGGATTTAATTACTTAAACGCTACTATCGCATATTAATCACTATCACTATTTTTAATTTTAACTTAATAGTTACGCGAGTCAAATTTCTTTTTTTTTTAATTCGCGTGGAAGCAAACCATTTTTATCGTAATAAACTAAACATTCTGTGCGCCTATCTGTCTGCTTCATTTGTTATCCTTAGTATTAGCAAAGAATATTCTACTAAAGCATATAATATTCTTTGGTATTAGTGAATTAGTGTTCCAAAAGGTAAAGTCAATAGTAAGTATCTGATTCGAATTATTTGGGCACAGTAATTGAATCATTTTGACAGTTTTGACTTACTTTTATATTGAGTTGACTTAACTTCTGATTTTATTGTTTATATTTTTTATTGGCAAATTTCTGGAGATATTTCGCTGCGAAGCTTAAGCCAGAACGATTTCCATATTACAACATGGAGATATTCTAACGTGTGACGATTACAAGTTTACAAGTTGATGGCGTCTTTTAAATAAATACCCCTTCCCCTCTCTACTTTTTGTCAGTTGAGCTAGGGCCTAATTTGCACGCTTCCTAGATAGCTCGTTGGCCTATTTTGATTGAACACGTGGCTATCCTTCAATGACCGTCCTTTCTCCCCGAGAAAGAATCGGCAGTCCTAGCCAGAAGAAATACTCATTCACGCCGGTACCCATGCTGGGGGGGGGGGGGGGGGGATGTTGCCGTGGGACCATTTCTGTCTGTGCTTGTTAGGTTTCGACTTATAGCCGCCATTTAATATTTGTCTGTGATAGTTGGGGCCTTCAAGAGAGCATATGCTTGACAGCTTGAGGGGTCCAAAAATATAGTGCCTCCAATTAACCTATCTAGGAGGGTCGCCCCCAGGTCTAGCTAACCCCGGACGGGGGCTTAAGTAATTAAGCGAAAAAAAAGTTGACATAATCTATACCAAATTCTACTTAGTGCCTAGTCATATTATTATTTTTATTATTATTATTCTTAATATTATTATTATTATTATTATTATTATTATTATTATTATTATTATTATCATTATTATTACTATTCTTAATATTATTATTATTATTAATATTATTATTATTATTATTATTATTATTATTATTGTCTCTCTCGATTCTCGCATTGAATGCGGGTTTCAAGGGTCATTGGCGGGTAGCAAGATGACTCTCTCAATTGTAGGTTACGGTTCTTCCTGACTATATTGCAGGTAGATAGGATGCCAGATTTCTGCATGGTAGATATAACATTTGGTTGAAGCCCAAGTGATTTAAGGTGAGCACGTAACATTTTTGGGACAATCCCCGTGGACGATAGTACCAGTGGGACTATAATAACACTCTGTTGGCGCCATTCCTGTTTTATTTCATGGGCCAGATCTGCATATTTTATAAGTTTGCTCGTAATTGTGTTTTTTAAGTTGTTATTGCTAGAAATGGCAATATCAAAAAGCCAAGTTGTTTCTTTAAGCTTGTCTATCCAAACGATGTCCGGTCGATTCGCAGTTAGAGTCCTACCATAATAATGCTCCTGACCCAGTAAAAACGATGGTTTTCATTTTCCAGCAGTATGGCGTGACGCTATCAATTATTATTATTATTATTATTATTATTATTATTATTATTATTATTATTATTATTATTATTATTATTATTATTATTATCATTGTTATTTATGTTCATTAAAAATTACCATTCTAGATTTGATAGTTTTGAGAATCCGCAAAAAATCTTAAGCATTGTTTAAAATTTTACAGGAATAAAATAAACTAAAAGTAGCATTGTAATTTCGGGTATAATAAAAAAAAATTAGAATAATTGAACGCTAATTTGCAGAAACTGCAAATAATGCGTCGGCAAAACAACAAATATATTTTTCTAATCCCATACTAACTTTGCATTGGATTTCATCATCTTTTTGCTTCAATCGCCTTAAGAGAGGTATTAATTTTACAGCGAATCGAAATGTTTTGAAGAAAGAATGAACTTGCTTCATAAGACGCTAGTATAAAACGCATATTAAACTGAAAAATGAGCAGCGGTTTCGACCCTGGATGAGAGCTTTGAAAGCAACCACCGGACATTTAACGAACTAACATGACATACCAGAAGGTCAAAAAGTAACTTCAAGGGGCCACCAGATCAAAAGTTATTTTGGAGCATTACACACATATCAAGCTTGTCTACACTATTTTTCGAGCATAATATATCAACTAAGATGACGAATAAGAATTTTATGTACCTTAGTACGTCTATTTCTATATACAACGCTTCGCTTGGAAGGCATCTATATCTATATACAACTATGCAAATTATAGCTAAACTAAATATACACATTTGAAATTCCTATATTAGCTTTCAACCTATACAATATTTTTATAGACATTTTATTCACGCTTCCTCTTTTTAAACTCTAAAAGACTGCATCTATTAAAACAAAATGTACGAGTGTTTAACCAAGCTTTCGGTGTACATATTATACTTAATTATTCTTCTATAATGTGATGATAAATGTAAAACCTACATCCTTATATACAACAGTATTATAAAATATTGCAAGTTCGGTGGAAGTGAGACCTTGCTTGCACAGTCAAAAATAATTTACAAAACCAACAGTCGCGAAAATACAAGTGATAGTGAGTATTAAATTAGATATGCACTCTTTGTATACATTCATATACGTGTTTAGTCCCAGTGAAACTTTTGGGTTAGTACGCATATGTTCAAATGTGCAAGTACTAGGTGTCATAAATATACAACTCCATGTACAACATATATAAAATTGTGTACAATCACGAGAAAGGCCAGCCAACTGGATGCAGAGACAGTGGAGTAGCTTAATGGAAGAATGTGACTTGCTCACTCATTCCGTATATGAAATGACGGAAACAATACATTTAGTTAAAGTTACTGTATGAGCACAGCAGCCGCAGCGGGTATGCAGGCCGCCTTACTTATCAGAGAGAAACAGCGACTTCGGAGAAAAAAGTGCAGAAAACGTGACTTACCTAGCCACGTGTCCACGAGAGACATTGGGCCTTTTCCACAGTATCCGCCTGGATTCGTGGTAAGTACTAGTTTTTAAGGCTTTTTTAACGGGATCATTTGCAGATTGCAGCATGTTTTGCTGTTATCTAAATTATAAAATCTCCCTTTGCTATCTCGCAATATTTTACTTATCGTTTTTTTTTTTTGAAAACGAGAGCAAAGAGGTGATACTAGTCATACAATTTATCATTTTTCGGAACCTACGATATTGCTTTTTGAACTAAGGGCGTATATAATCATAATAAGTTTTCTCCTTCTTTAACCTTAGGTCTAAGCTAAGATTAACCCGTGAATATAATTAGCTGACCCTAGTTTTTATTACAAAGAAGGAAAATTAATATAATTTCAGGCTATGAACATTTCTAGGTACATATTATGAAAAATAATACATGGGACTCTGATCTCACACATAAAAGCTGAAATGTGTTAGTTTCGGATAGTTATGTAAGTGGTATTATTTTCTCTGATAAGACATATTAGACATAGTTACAAAGACATAAGATTTGTCCTTCTGTGATCTGAAGTTTAGGCTTAAATTTAAACTATCCTCAGGTTATTCGATAAACTAATTGACGCACCTAAGCTAAAGCTAATCCAAAAGTAATTTAATATGCTATAATTTAATTGAATCGGATTTTACTTGATGGAAATTCATTACTAATCAAAAGTTTGGTAAATGGTCAATATACTTTTATTTTTACAATACAGAATAAGATCTTAACATGATTCGCTAACACTTTAGCACAGTTTGCAACACAACGGTAAGCTGTGACTGTAGTTTCGTCAAAAGTGAGAAATTGAAATGCTACAAACAGAATAATAAACTCGGTAGAAATAGCTATGTCCTTACTTTATAGCGAAATATAACACAAATTGGTTTCTCCGAAACGTTTAGGAAGGGCCAATGTTTTAGTTCTATTTAGCATATTGAATAAATAGTTTGAACTTTGAAGTTTGCTTATTTCAAGCGGCTTGAGGAAATTTTAAGCCCTTGCTTTCATTAGTTATATTTGAAAAATTCTCTTAGAATTATGTTTCGTTATAAGGCGGTTCAGATAATTAGAGTATTTTTTATTTTTAACAAAAGCGTGTCTTTGCAAAGCAATTTATAAACTTCCGATTTAGTATAGTCTTTAATTTTGGATTCATTATTTTGTAATTGCTTACCTACTGAATATTGATGTTGAAAGCGACCTTTATATTATGTTTATTTAGAGACTTGTTAATGGAATAGAGGTTAGTGGTATAAATGCTTTTGTTTTTTGATCAACACTTTATCACAAAGACAATAAGTTTCTTTGACCCTAAAGAACCCCGCACCCGACAAAGAGAGAATTTCGAAACCATACGATTTTCTTTAAATTTTAATATGTTGTAGGTATGGATAAGTACTTCGCAAAAATGTATGTTAGAATATGGTGCCCATTTGGCTACAGTGGCATATCAAAGTTACGGAAATCAAAATACATATTTTTATTTTTTTGCATTTTAAGCTAAAAATGGGTCTATATTTAATGAATTGTAACAGTTGTGGGTATACAAAATAATTTTTAGGATGTAAGTCCAGTGGCGTACATAAAAATATTTAAAATATTTTTCACAATTTTTTTATGTTTTTATGTACGCCACTGGACTCACATCCTAAAAATTATTTTGTATGCCCACAGCTGTTACAGTCCATTAAATATAGACTCATTTTTAACTTAAAATGTGAAAAAGTAAAAATATGTATTTTGATTACCGTAACTTTGATATGCCACTGTAGCCAAATGCGGGGGGGGAACCATATTCTAACATACATTTTTGTGAAGTACTTATCCATACCTACGACATATTAAAATTTAAAGAAAATCGTATGGTTCCGAAATTCTCTCTTTATCGGGTGCGGGGACCTTTAAGCAAAGGTTTAAACTATATACAGGGTGTCCGGAAATACCGTTCGAATAGTGATAATGATAGTGAATAGTGATTCTACATAAGAAAACATGAGCATTTTTTTCATACGAACATGGGTCCGAAAATGCATAGTTTCAAAGATACAGGGTGTCAAACTTTTTATAAAAAAAAAAACAGTTTTTTGTTAATATCTTAAATATGCTTTTACTGATTTTGTTGAAATTTGGCATTGTTTTCTGTAGTAATAAGGGGCTCATTAAGCCTTACTTAGATTAAATATATAAAGTCCAGTGGCGTCCCGGGGGCATCATAGAATAGTATTGACAAAAAAGTGTGCGCCACTGACTTTTTCAAATATTTTATATTTTTTTCGTATTAGGCAACTAAAAATACAATATTTTTGTTTCTCGAATTGTATTCGTATCGTGCTTCGTTTTCGAGAAAAAAAAAACAGTTTATTACAGCGTTTGATGTAGAATTTGGTGCCCTAAAGAATTGTAATAAACTGGTTTTAATTTTTTTTTCTCGAAAACGAAGCAAGATACGAACACAATTCAAGGAACTAAAATGTTGCATTTTTAGTTACCTAATACGAAAAAATATAAAATGTTAGAAGAGCCAGTGGCGCACATTTCTTTGTCGATAATATTCGGTATGATGGCTCCCGGGACGCCACTGGACATTATATTTGTTTAAATTACAAATATAATGTCCAGTGTCCAGTTAAGGATAAATGAGCCGCCTATTACTACAGATAACCCTATTAAATTTCTTCAAAATCGGTAAAAGCATGAAGTAAGATATAAATAAAAATAGCGATTTTATCAAAAAAGTTTGGAAATGTAATAAACCGGTTTTTAGTCTTTTTATGGAAAACGATGCAAGATACGAAAACAACTCAGAAATTAAGAAAACTCCATGTTGTAAAGCAGTATTATTTCATAAACCGAGATACACAAGCTGCGAAAAATACTACGAATCTCTCAGTGAAAGTCTCGAAGGTAACACAATAGAAGTTAAAGACACGAAGAGCATAGACCTAAAAGTGAAAACAAAGTGAACCAAAATATGGTAGAAGGAAAAGCTTAGCAAGTTGCGACCTGTAGTGAGAAAGTCATTTAATAAAGCCAAGACAATATAACAAAGAAATTCGGAGAACCAAACGGGACTCATGGAAGAGACCCTATGAAAGGCTCAAGGAAACTCAAGAATGCTATCATCATCATCATCATCACCATCATCACCATCACATCATATAGCCTCTGTTTTCAAGGTTTTTCCATCTATTTCTGTCTTATGCTGTTTCAACCCAATTCGTCCCAATTCTTTTGATGGCATCTGACCACCGGGTGGTAGGTCTGCCACGGCTACATGTGTCTCTCCTTGGTATCTATATTTAAGAATCTTCTGCATACATCTCCTATCTCGCAATCGTGCCACATGTCCCGTCTATCTCCATTTGAGCTTCGCAATGCGTTCAATAGCATCATCTGCGCGTGTCTCTCAGACTAGGCCAAGCATTGAGCGGGGTTATTTTTAACTGTTTTACTGATCTTTTTTGTAAGAGTAAGAGTTTCGGCGCTGTATGTGAGAATGGCCAGATTCACTGGTTTAACGCCCTTCTTTTGATGCTGATGGGCACGTCAGATTTAAAGATGTATTTTAATTTGCCATAGGCAGCCCAGCGGCTCAGGGATATTCTTCTTTGTAACTCATACGTCTGGTTATCTCTACTTATTTTTATCTCGTGTCCCGGATATGTATATTTGTATGTGTGTGCAACCTCTTTTTGTCCGATCTTAATGTTGTCACTTGGTATTAGGTTTGTCATCATTTTGATTTTGGTTTCGTTAATTTTCAGTCCCACCTTCCCCGTTGCTATAATCATTTCTTCCAGCAACTCTTTAGCATCTTTTAGGTCATCTGTTATCAACACTATGTCATCCTCAACGCGAAGGAACCCAGACTGCTCTCGGGGTTGATGAAATCGAGTTTTCTTTGCATCCTGTTGGCAAGTATACGTGTATATAATTTATATAGGTGATTTAGCAGGCTAATGCGTCTGTAATTCTCAAGGTCAGTTTTTGTGGAGGATGATCATTATTCCATTTTCAGGGATTTCTTGCTTATGTAGAGGCATGTTAAATAGTTTCTGTATTTTATTTATTAGTTCTTGTCCTTCATTTTTTATTACTTCTTTTGTCACTCGATCTTCTCCCGGAGTTTTGCCCTTTTTCATCTTTCTAAGAGCGTGTTTTAATTCGTCTGTCGTTATATCCGGAATTTATTCTGAGCATTGGTTTGCTATTTTTTTGGTACATAATTTTCCTATTTTTCTGTCCTTTGGTACTGGTATATGTATAGCTCTCCATCCATAGAACTGTTCAACTATACGCAGTATTTCTTCTCTGTTGTGTGTAATTCTTCCATTTTTGTCCTTTAATTTGAAAATCTGTCCTTTCCCAGTAGATATTTTTTTCTTTAATACTTTCGTACCTTTGTTTTCTTCTTTAGTTCGTATTACTTGTTCATTTTTCTTCCGTGTTGATTATGTTCAATTCTCTTTGGCTTATATTTTCCTCTCTTAATTTCCTCCTCTGTTCCATTTTTACTCTCGTTTCGGGACTTATTTTTTTTTCTTGGTGGTTCTTCGGGCAGAATTTTTCTTGGGCATCTGCGATTTATTCGGTTATTATATTGTTGAGGCTGTTAATATCGTTTGTTGGAGATTTAAGGTTTAGTGAGTCTGTCATGTATTGTTAGAATTTGGCTGTCTCTTTTAGTGGGGTCCATGGTTTGTTATTTTTGTTATTTACCATTTTATCTCTCTCCGAGGTTAGTGATATCTCTATTGTCGCTCTGACTAATCGATGGTCACTAGATGTAGCGAATTTGTTAGTACTGTATCATATTTGACAATATATCTCTTATCAGTTATAATAAAGTCGATTTCGTTTTTGGTGTTACCATCAGGGTTTTGCCACGTCCATCGTCTGTGTGCCTTCTTGTAGAAAAAGCTGTTCATTTGGTATTTGGCTTCTTTCTAATATGAAATGGAGTAATTTTCCACAGCGTTGGTTTCTGCCTGGGGTACCATAGTGGCCCAGTACGGTTTCGGATGGTTCTGTTTTTTGTCCATTCAAGTCTCCGCTTAATATAGTGAAGTGTGTTACGTTTTCATCCAATGCTTTAGACAGGTCCTCATAAAATTCGTCTGATTTTTCTCATCACGATTTGTAGTTGGTGCATTAACTTTGTTCATTATTTTTATGGAACAGCGGGAATTGAAAGGTAAAACGATGTATGTCACTCTACTGGAAATTCTTCGCATCATTAAGATTTTATCTGAGAGCCTTATATTTATAAAGCAATCCACTCCTCCAATGGACTCTCCTTCTGTACCAGTGTGGTAAAAAGTGTGTCCCGATCTGAGGATTTCTAATGTTTCGCCTTATTTCACACATTCCACATCCGATGGTTTCCAGTTATTTTTCCATTTCAGTTAGTCTGTCTGTAATGATTTTACGTTATAGGTTACAACTTTCAATTGAATCAACGAGTTATTACTCCCCCCCCCCATATTCCGTGGGGCAGACCGGTGCGGTGTGGGATTCCTAATGTGACATTCGAACTACCTGGGGATTTTTTTCGGGAATCATTGTTCTCGTCTTGAGGGTAATTGGCCATAACTCGCCACGCTGGCCAAATGCGGGTTGGCGAGTGGTAGACACATGTAAGAGTGTGTGGTGGTTGGGTTAGGATATTCGATGGTTAAGGGCAAGGTTTTCCCTCGGTGTGGTTTTGAGGGAATATCCAAGGCTCGCGTGGGCAGGGTCACAGTCTTGAAGAAGTTCTGTCTCATACCCGGGTCATTGAGTGTACGTACCCGCTACCAAGAATGATCTATAATCCACAAAATCTTGGCGAAGGTAAGATCGGGAAGTAACGGAATCGAATTCCTTAAAATGAATGAACCACTGCACGGATCCCAAGGAGGAAATTTTAAAACTGCCTTTAGAAGCGGTAAGACACGGAAGGCATCAGGGGTGGCCAGGAAGATAATAAGGAACATATTTCACCCTTTTCATTAAGAGAGCGCAAAGCCAATTTAAAGCGGATAGCGGATGTCTCAAGGGATGAGTTTTATCTCAAGCGTTGTGGGGCATCCTGGTAGGTCGTCTGCTCCAAAAACTATCTGCTGAAGGTTTCCTATGCCTAGAATATACAGATGATATAGCGATAGTGGTGCGAGAGAAGTCAAAGTGCTCTCAACATCGTGGATGACTGATGTAATCGTCCACAAATCCCAGTCAATCCACAGAAAATAATAGTGGTGCCCTTCATACGTAGGCATAGGGAACTTTCAGCATATAATTTTTGAAGGACTAAAACCACAACTAATCAGGAAAGCAATTCCCATTTCTACAGAGATAAAATACTTAGGAATCATTTTTGATCAAAATTTGACATAGAATTTACATATTCGAAAAGTTACACAGAATGCTACAATAGCTTTAGGCAGCTGTAGAAGAACGTGTGGGAAAACTGGGATCTAAGTCATGACCCGTGGTATAAACACGAAGATGGCGAGACCCATTATAACATATGGATCAGTGACTTGGTGGACAATGTCAAGTCATTGTCCACCAAGTCACTGATCCATATCTTATATTGGGTCTCGCCATCTTCGTGTTTATTCACGAAGATGGCGAGGGTCATCTTAAGACATCTTAAGTGGGGGTAAGGAGGCTATGGAGTGACGTGCAAAATCTAACGTGCCTGTGCGCCACGGGAACCATGAACTGAACTTCTACCGCCGTTCTAGAGGTAATATTAGGCCTACCACCAATACATATTTACATACAAGGAGAAGCTTGGTCGGTAGCTCATAGACGGTTGCAAGGACAAGCACCGGTAATCAAGAGGCATAACGTCGACAATGAGAAAACTACTAAAATGAGAATAACGCAAACTACGTGTTGGACGTACCCACAGATTACAACACTTCAACATGAAGGGTTGATAACTATTTTAAGATCGTAATAAGAGAAAGAAATGACTGAAAAAAAGTCCACAAATAAGGACAAGGTCCGTCTGATATACTGGCGACTCGAAGACGGATCAAGGTCTCAGAGCTGTATATATGAACCAAGGACGGGAACAAGTCTTCCAATATCTATGGGAAATCTAGCCACGGTGTTTCAGGCAGAAGCAACGGCCGCAGAATACTGCGCCACGGAAATCGAGAACAGGGTGCCAGGCAGCACTAAAGGCAATCAAGGCCAACAGTACAACATTCAAACTGGTGGAGAGTTGCTGCAAGGCATCGAACGAGCTAGGCAGTCAAAACAGTTTGAGTTCTGGGGCAACGAAAGAACCGATGAAATAGCCATAGCAGACTCATCGGACTCTTTGGTCTTGAAATGTGAAATGGCCAGCCAGACAGAGATAAGCTAAGGATTTAACTTAAGAGTTCTTCAGCAAAGCTCGCACAATAGATAGACTGTCAGACTGATAGTAAGTTCATTGACCTCTTATTGTCGAGTGAAAATACATTTAATTTGATGAGTTTGGCAGATGAACCCTATGCAGGTTCTGCATGCTACACTGCTGTCATTATCAACGCTATGGTGCTATGGAGATACAAAACTAGATGACATGCCCTAAAAACAGGGAGAGATACAATAGATCTTTTAGGTCGCAGTGGTGGATAAGTCGTTTTGAAAAACTCCCAGACAGTCTAGTCTAATCGAATATAACGCTCAAGATGACTGTTTTATTGCTTTCTAAAATCTGAAAATGTCCTCATGAAAGTAATGTAGTTTTTAAAATATGTCTAAAAAGCTATCTAAAGATCAATCCATAAACTCATTTAGGTACAGACCTAAGCTAAAGTTGACCCTAATTCTTTTTATGAAGAAAGAAATTTAATACACATATTACGGTCTCCGACTAATGGCTATGACATTTCTGGATGTATTATGAAAAATAATGCTTAACGCTCAATGTGACTGCTTTATCTCATATCTAAAAGCTGAAAATGTCCTCATAAAAGTAATATAGTGCCGAGTTTTTTAAATCTGTCTAATGGAATAGGGGTTAAAAATTTACATAAAGCGCATGAAGTAGTTGAAATATGAGTGGCTTTGATAACGCCGTGAAATTGGTGGAAATTAATGTTTGCGGATTACAATAAAAATTGCGCATTTTATATTTTCCACTATAAATATTACCGATAAATATATTATATCTCAATGGAGGTGATGTATTTAATAGATTGACAATAAATTAATCATTGATTTTTAAGTAATAGGTATTAATGATTCACTGAAAAAAAGTTGGGTTAGATCTGGAGATCTGACAGGTTACAAAATGGTTTCATAACGTTTTCCGGTATATCTTCCGAAATAAGCCAAATTTAAATTATCATACGAGTAAGAGATGGTCAATCATCATGTTGAAAAAATCATATTAATTTTGATACTTGCCACACTCTTTCTCTGTTTAATGGCAGAGAGTTAGGTTATGTTTAAATAATGAATAAAGTCAAAGTTTAATTACAAAAAAAAAACAATCAGACAGTGTAACGTGAGTGTGCAAATTACCTACTGCTCAGTGAGAGATGGGGTTCGGTTAAGGGCGCCAGTCGACTACCAGTTGGAATGCAAATTGCCTTTGATTCTCAATAACTGATTTAATTTAATGCAAATTCGCAAATAGGCCATGAGGTATTAGGCAACAAAAAAAAACTAGATTAACAAAACAATGAACACGTTACATCGTTGGTCGCAGGGGTAACAATATCGTTATATTGGAATTTGGTGAAAAAAACTTATCTAATTTTATTATACCACTGATAATAGTAGTTATATTTAGTTCATGAAACTCGAATAACAAAAGAAATGCGTAAGTGTCAGTACACTACACTAATAATTAAAATCAATTCACACGGTACAAAATTCTTCCAGTATCTGACGCTCAACCAATCAATTCATCAAAACGAAGAATTGGATTTGGAATAATTAAATGAATTAATAAATTGCTATTTAAGTCACGAGGTGATTCACGAAATTAGTTAATTAGAATCAGAATCAATCAATGGATCAATTAGCGCAGACATTTATGAAGTCTGTTTAATAAAATCAACTGACAAGTGATTAGATGAAGTCAATAATTGTCAACTATTAATCAAATAGTGTATATGGGATGCAGCTAAACTAGTTAACATTGAAATTAGCAAATTAAATAGTTCAATAACCGCACAATGTGATATTAATTAAATATAGTGGATTAGTAATTAATTGGTGTAGTCACTGATTCATGAATATAGCAAGAAAACATGAAATTATGTTAATAAAATCAACCTCAAATTTAAATAAACTGAATTAGAATTAAAAGAGATCAATCGTCACGTTGAATGATGTAACGTATCACCAATCAAATGGGCGAAAAAAGTTAGGTAAGTAAGTAGTTAAGTAAGTTATGAAACATATTCAATGAAATCAATTAAAAATGTGATCAAAAGGAATAAAAAAGAATACCGATATCAATTAATCATTGTCAGCTATGACAATTTAAAGTACAATAATCAATGACCATTTATCTTAGTCATTAAATAGATTTTATGAAATCGATCTAAGTCAATATAACTATAGTAAACCCAGATAAGAATCAAAGATAACGTAGGTAAAAGACAGAATCAAATTAAATTGGACAACAAAAAGAAACTGCAATATGATTCACCGATTAATGAGATATGAGCATTAAAACTTTCAAGATGTAAGGTTCTGAGTTTTTCAAATTAGTTAATACAAGTTTCACTATGATCTAAAAAAAGCTTAAAGCTAAGTAAATTCCTTTCAAGTTGTGACCACAAATCGATGTTTCTATATTATATCACTCGTGTCAGTATAACATATACTGACCAATAATTAATTACTAGGCACAACTAAGCTGCTTGCCTAAATGTAAGAAACACTGTTCGATTAAATTATTTAGCAGCGATATATATCTCTGTGTGAATCAAATCAGTTAAACTAAACGTAATTACAGTTATTGAACAAATATAAGATAAATTAAAGTCTTATCTGTGAGTTGGTGGCTGTGGACTCCTCGAATGGTACATCAACCACTACTCTCCTTGGTTCCAGTACGATGTACTTCGACAACTTAGATTGCTTCTACCAGTGGCTCTAAAAGTATCCAGTGGGTTTAGAAATATGCATTGACAACATCTCGGCTAGCAAAACTAAGCTTCACTCATAAGCTCAAACTAGAGGTGAATAGAATGGAATGAAAGAAATAAGTGTACAGGGTGGCTCGAATTCGTGTCTATGTACGGGGAACTCGAAAGCCGTAAGAGATACAGTATCGGTCAAATTAAGGCAAATTTGCGCATTTAAGTGTCTAACAATATGCCGTTTAGAAAGTTTTAAAATTTCGAGTATTTACGGAGATATCCCGAAAAAAACCGAAATTTTGAAAAATGGTTTTATTTTCTTCCTGGGCTTTTTTAAAAATGGATTTCAAATCTAATTGAACTTTTGAATTGTCACTTTTTTCGCTCTATCCAATGATGATATCCAGTTTGAAATCCGACGTTTCGTTTTCAAGGGATTATCATCAACTTTCTTTTTTTAAATACGAACTTTAATTTTTTTTATCGTTTTTCAGATGGTATTGGCATTATTAATATGCGTATGTGTTTTTATTATTTTTAATTTTTTATTTTTTTATTTTTATTATTTTTATTTTATATATTTTGCTTTGGCGTGATTTTGAATAATTTAAGGTAGGTACTTTTGAAAGTTTCATATTCTATAAAAATATTTTATTTGTTTTTTGCATTAAGTGGAAAATTGGAGCCCGTATTAAAAATATTAAAATTATTTTTTACGAGAATATTACTCAAACAAGTTGCTTAGTGCATTTTAATTATAAGCAAAATTCCAATAGGTGTTTTTCCATCAAAGTTCCTATAGTATCACGTAGTATGATTTTAAATTGTTGATGTTCTCTATTAAATAATTTTTTTAATTGGTTAAAAGTTGGGAATATTTTATCCTTGCAGTAAGCAACTTGTTTGAGTAATAGTTCACGGCCATATTCTCGTAAGAAATAATTTTACTATTTTTTATTTTTAGTACCCTCCAATTTTCCACTTACTACAAAAAAAAATAAAATATTTTTACAGAAAATAAAAATTTCAAAAGTACCTACCCTAAATTATTTAAAATTATGCCAAAGCAAAATACATAATTAAAAAAATTATAAAAAAAATTAAAAAAATAAAAAAATAAATAAAAACACATAGTCATATTACGCCAATACCATCTGAAAAACGATAAAAAAAATTAAAGTTCGTATTTAAAAAAAGAAAGTTGATGATGATCCCTTGAAGACGAAACGTCGGACTTCAAACTGGATACCATCATTAGATAGAGTGGAAAAAGTAGCAATACAAAAGTGCAATTCAATTTGAAATCCATTTTTAAATAAGCCCAGGAAAAAAAATTAATCGAATTTCCAAAATTTCGATTTTTTCCAGATATCTCCGGAAATACTCGGAATTTTAAAACTTTCTAAACGGCATATTGCCAGGCACCTAAATGCGCATTTTTGCCTTAATTTGACCGACACTGTATCTCTTACGGTATTCGAGTTCCCCATATATAGACACGAATTCGAGCCACCCTGTACATTATTTTTAATTTCCATTTTTATTTATTTTTATTTTTAAATAGTATTTTATACTAAGTAGGTAAGATTTTCAATTTCATTTATCTATGGTCTATATTTACATTTTATGACACGATCCATATCCTTAGTGGTATTTATTGTAATTTTGAGGATCTAATAAAGAGTTAAGTAAGTAAGTAAGTAAGTAAGACGAAAGGTACGAAGAAAGGAAAGAGGGAAATAAAATTAAGGTGAGGAAGGTAAGCTCTAAAAAAGGAAAAAGCGTCTAAGACAACAGACAATGCATTGGTTGCCGGTACGCTGCATAAATTCAGTCCAAAATCCCCAAAACAATTATTCAATAAGTATTCCCCTTAAATTTAACACCAATCAGAATATATATACAAATACAGCATCGACCACCACTTAGTAATTATAATTAATGACCTTAATTCGGCAAAAACTACAAAATTACTATAAATTGTCCAAGGAATTTATAGGTCAACAAAAAAGCGTAATGATAGATAGAAATCCGATTATTTGAATCGATATAATTGGTTAGCCCGAGAGAAAACCCAAATTTTCAAATTATTATATCAAAGACAGCATGCTTAATGAGAGTCATAAAAAAAGATTAGAAATCAGCACAAGTTAATGCATTCAGCTATGTACCATAACTATTTTAAGCAAAGAGAAAAATTAACGTTTCCCGTACAAATATTACATTCGTCAATATAAATGGCTTAACAATTCCCTTCAAGTAAGTGTTGAAATTTTCAGTGGTCAATTGGAAGGGCTTAAAGCGTGACCAACATGCCTTCAACTTCAGTCTAGTGACAGAATCTTTCTATACGAAGCATATTAGTTTCTGGTCAATATCTAAAACAAGTCTCCAAAATATATATCAAAAACAAAAGACAAGGTAACCCAGAAACTTAATCTGCAGTTGGAGCCTATAACCCAAAAAGACGGCCTGAAAATTTTCAGATGGGCTGTGACTGTTTTGTTTTCACTTAGACATCGAAGCGAAAGCACAAGCACGACCCAAGGTTCTAGCTTCTCACCTAGCCTAGCATAATAAAATTTAACAATGACTCTAGTACAATTAGGTCACTGAAATAGTACCAACGGTATTTTGGACAACCGCAGCACTACTCCACATCACGGACGCGGTACGAACTACCGTCCCGTGCTGAGAACGTTGAAGCAGATATCAGGTTATATATTTACTGCATAACGGTACAATTCGAAAACTTTATTTGGCAGCGAAAATACAGATGAAATGTGCCTAATATTAATATTAATATAATAATATTAAGTTAATTTTACATATACGGTACCTACTCAACAGAATATCTACTTCTTAGAAACTCCAAGCAGCCCGCAATCTTAAAATTAGAGCGTTTGTTTATAATTCTAACGCCAGCAGGAGATATATATTCAATAAGGTATCAAGTTATTTTTCCTACAGCTTCTGGATATACTCTATAATTTCAACTTGTTTCTCCCGTTCTCGGAAAATGTTTCATTCAATGACACGTTCTATAATTATATTGCAGTTGTATAAAATAATACGCATTAACGACCCTTGATTAACGGTTATATCAGTATAATCTATTTCTTGATGGTAAGCGGTATTCAGCAATGGTAGTAGGAAAACATATAACGGTTGTCCTGAAATTAAATTATAACATTTTTGCAATCTAACCTTCGATAAATAAAAATACACATGCACTTGGGTAGAAAAATGCTTCTTAAGGGTACTAAGGGACATACACCCTCCTATAAAGAGGGGTATGAAACCGTTTAAGAGAAAAATATTAAATTTTGGTATTTCGATCACTTTACGCTAATCAAAGGAATTTTGTACCAAAAAATTTTAATAATTTTATAAGAGGGGCATAAAGGAGGTAGTGAGGATTATAGCTCTAACTTTTTTTCTGTATGGATATTTAATTTTTTTGCGCGGAATTAAAAAAAATCAAGGTTTTCTACGGCAAAAATTGCCCTTGATTTACCTAGATAGAAATGAACCTTATTCGAGAAAAATCGATCTGAAAATTAGCCTGAATAAAATGGACTGGTCTTAAAAATGTATGGGAAATAATTATGTTGTTAAAAAATTAATGAATATTACTAATTAGTTAATAATTATAATGGTGCTTATGGAGCTGTACAGAATCTAAGGAAGATCTGCCACTGTTCAACATAATTATATTTTTTTTCTCGAATATGGTGCTCTCTATCAGACTAAACCCAGTATCCTGTTTTAAGGAAAATCGAATTTTCCTAATTTGGCACACTCGAAAAACCTACATGAAAAAAAATTATGTGCCTCCCTTTATAAGCAAGCACACAACTGAAGTGAAACTTCTTAAAGAGATATTAGGAATTTAGTTTTTATTTTTTCTTTAAGCTTTTTTTTTTCCTGAACTTTTGCCCCCGGTTTAGTAGTGCAAGATCCTCTTTTTAGTGGAATTTATCTCCCTAAGGATGCGCTTTTCCACCCCGATTTAGATGAATTTTTAGTCTAATTTTGTCTGATATTTTAGTTTGGGTTAGGAATAAGCACAAACTAAAAAAAATTAGTGTACTTATACACCACACACCATAAATCAAACTTCATTGATTGCATAGTGGACTAGGTATAAGATGTATAACTCGATCGATAGCCTGTCACATAACAATTTAATTTGGATTAGTTTATGATAGTTTTGGTTAGCAAGGGTTTGTGTATATGTACTTAGCTTGCTTTAATGTCGTTTACTTCAGTTAATTGCAGTTAACCTGACTTATTTCAGTTATTTTTCGAAACTTTTGAGAGACCCTGTATAAATATAAAATCACTGTTTGGATATTTAGCAGAATTCGTTCTCTGGTAAGTTAAGCATTTCAATTTGAACTGAAAAGTTAGAAAATTTACCATCCGGATTTATTTTCGTAAAAACTATTATTTATGATGAACACTGCTTTTCACCCATCTTCAAACCGCTTTTCCCATGATGCATCAGAAGCAAAGGAATCTATTCAATATTGTAAAAAAGCCGAAATATTAAACAATAGGGCACGAAGTTCGAGTATCATCCACGATATTTTTATGATCATATGCTAAAATGACCTTTATTGCTTTACCAAAAAACTCGAAATAGCGAAAACTTTAAAATCAAATACCTCTCATCTCTGTATAAAATGCCCTCTTGTATGGTTTTTGACGTAGATTTTCATCAAGTGATTGGCTTTGCTATAGAAAAATTATTTTTCGAGATTTCGCCAGTTTTATCTGGTTGTCCCAAAATACCTTCCCAGAACACTGCGTATAGCCCCGTTTACAACTTTCAGATTTTGTTACGCAAAAAGTAAGTAACACATCATTTCCCTGAATTACTTTTGGCCTGTGAATTTCTCCTCGCAAAAAAGCTTTTGTAGCATCTACTCTACATGGCCAATGTCAGCGTCGGCTTTTCTCAAGCAATCAGGGAAAACTTTATATCTGTTAGTTGAGGCAGTAAAATATATATAAAAAGTTCTTCCAAAGAGGAAAAAATACAGCACCCAGACAGCACTCGGCAGCAGCCTGCACTACAAGATTGAGTGAATGCTCAGCGTAAGGTACCCACACTGCTAATTTATTTTCGGTCAGTACTAACGCTTAAAGGCCATTATACTTTACGCTCATAAAAGAATCGTTATCATAAGATGACCACGACAGTTCTTAATGTCAATTTTATTGTCATTCAAAAACTTGCTCAAGCCTTGCGACATATCTTTCGTTTCGTGGCTCTGGTTAGGCATAAATGTTACAAATCTTTGTCTTTGAGAACTTTGAGAACTGCCGAATCAACAAGTTTGATGAGGGCCGTTGGGTTTAACCAAGTTTAACAAACCACAGGTAGATAGGTTCTTTGGTCATATCCAGAGGTTAATGGATAAGATTCATTTTGCAGCTTACCGAATATGGAACTGTGATGAAACGGGTGTTTCTTCCGTTCAAAAACATGCCAAAGTTTTAGCTACAAAAAAAAACATAGACAAGTTGGAAAGTTAACGTCAGCAGAACGTGGCAAAAACGTTATAGCGCTTTTTGCTATGAACGACGGTGGCCAGTTTATTCCACCATTTTTCCTCTTTCCGAGGCAGCGAGTGAATGATAGACTAATGATCAATTCTCCTGAAGAAAGTGTAGCTGAAGTGCAACCAAGCGGCTGGATGAACGCAGAGATATTTTTGAAATGGATGACTCACTTTGCGAAATTCACAAATCCCACAAAGCAAAAACCCCACTTTGTTAATCCTTGACGGGCATGCTAGTCACAAGGATTTAGCAGTCATCCAGTTCGCCAAAAAACACCATATTCATATGCTGAGTACTCCGCCGCACACTACACATCGACTTCAGCCCCTTAGACTTTCTTCCATCAGATGTGACCAACGTAGTAGTTGATCCACCATTTTATCAAGTAACACTTCAGTCAGAAACTCATACTACAGCTTCTTCCTCAGATGTACCATCTCCAAAGTCTAAAAGCTCGACAGAAAATAAGTCTTTGAATTCTCGTCCATCTACCCTACAGCCCACAACTTCACAGGGGTGTTCAAAGTCTCAACCCTCGAACTTTTACCAGTCTCAAAACTTACCTTCCAATCTCGCATCACAACATTCAGTTAAGGATTACAAAACGCTTGTATCGAACTTATCGCCCACCCCTGATGCTTCAAAACGAAGAGCCACCTCACGATGTCGTAAGACAGAGAAAAGTGAGATTTTTACCGATTCCCCATATAAAAACATGTTAGAGGAGAAAAAGTTGGAAAAATAAAAGGTTGAATCATTGAAACGTGGTAAGAGCTTGCTGTCTGTGAAAGATATGAGTAAAAGCTGCAAAAAAGAAAAAGAAAGCAAACTACAGAAAGCAACTAACTAAAAGACAGCATGTGAAGATTGGATCCAATGCGGAAACTGCAATAAATGGGTCCACGAAGCCTGCGCTAATACTTCTGAATTATCGAACAATTATCTTTGCGACTATTATTATATAAATGGTTAATATTTGCTGGCCGATTTGTAGGACACTTTTTGTTGTGTTATAAAATTTTTGTTTTGCAATTTAACAAATAAAATATCTATTTTCTACATTTATTCTTGTTTTATGATAATAGTTACGCAAAAAGTATTATTCTGTAGATAGCGACCGTTACTTCATTTGTTATTGTTAGATTTTTTGCTTTACTTTGAAAAGTCCTTAAGGTGACGATACTGTAGGACTTCCCCCCATATTCAGTATTGCGGAATGGGCAAACAGCTTAGTCACGATTATTCAACATATCTTTATTATGGAACGGGAAAAAACAATAAACATTAAATGTGGGGACCTTTACCACACTTTGTGGTCGAAACTTAGCCGCACTTTGCCCTTATTTACCACCCTAATAGGATGGGATTCCACGTTGTCGATAAGAGGGAGATCAAAAAAGACCGCATTCCCTGCAATGAAAAGAGGAGGAGTATCACTAATATCCTCCCTCAATATGTGAGATTTTGAACAAGTCATTTGCAACTATTGAAATAAATTATCCCTTGTTTAGTGAACTAGAAACCTTTTTTGTTAAAATTTACGGCGGAGAATCAAAAGGTTTTAACCAGCTTAAATAGGAGATATTTTTCCACCGGGACAATAACCCAGAGACCATACCTCCCACGCAGGATGCTCTAGTACTATACGGCAAAAGGGCTCAAACGAGCATATGGGTTTCTGCCAAAGAGCCACTGATTCATGCTCCAGATCCAGATTGGCTGGGTGGAACCTCCCGAGAGCAAACTTATCCTAAAGTGCAGTTGCAAGAAAAAGAAAGTTCCCTGTACTTTATTATTTGAATGTGTGTGTTCAAACTCTTAATTTCATTATTATATTGTAAATTCTTTGTTATATCTTGTATTTTATGTTCATCTTACCTAACTTACAAATTAATATAAGACGAGTAGGCATTTATTTATTGAAGTCACATTGTTTCATCGGTTCTTTTTGTTAAAAACAGATTTTTTTAAGTAAGAAATATAAATATAATCTTGTTTTTAGTACTGTAAAGTATTATATGTTGTTATTTTTTTTGATATTTTGTATTTTAAGTTTAACTTTTTACCTTGCTGTACAGAATATTTATGTATTAAGCTGACAATGTTTCACCTGGTAAAAACTGAAGATTTTGAATAAAGTAGAAAATTATAGAGCAAATGTATTTTTGCAATTGTTTTGGGGTTGTTTTAGAATGTATCGTTAGTAACATATTATACACCAGTCGATAGCAAAATATCATTAAATTAGGGCTCTTAACATTTTTCGGGAAAAGTAATAGTTTCTGAGAAAATTGGTAAAAACTAGAAAAATGTCCCTTTAAGGGTGGTTTTGGAGTAGTTTTTCAAAAGGGATACCCGCACCTTCATCCTATCTTTATTTCTAGTCCTCCAATAAAGACTTTTAGAGCAAAGGCCAGACTTTAACACGCACGGTAACTCACACTATATGATTAATGCAGTCCCTATATGCCTCAAATATATCATCGGCATTAGAAGTGTTTTCATTTATGATGAAATAGTTTGTATCAAATATTTATTTACTTAAAAAAATGGCAACAAGTACCATAAATTTGCATATTTTTAATGGGCTCTGTGCTCTGTGCTCTGTGCCTAAATTATAAAAGTCATTTGCAGAAGTCGGGCAAAACCAAAGAGACAAATTCGTCTGTTTCCTGCGCTGCGATCTACTCTAGACAGTCGGCGATTTTGGTGCGCTCGCGTCCCATTAATTCCCAAATACATTCCGTAGCAGGAAATATTGATTGGGGATAGGCTAATAATTGTTTCAGGGAGACAATCACGCACGTCAAACGGAATAAACAGAGTTTGCGGTCATGAAAGCCCACTTGGCCAGGCACAATAACGGCACCGATGGAATGGTCAGATTGTTTCAATTATTTAATGCGATTCGTAATTGAGGTTGTAATGACTTGTTTGGTTTCGTTATTAATTTGTTATTGCGCCTATTTATTTGGTTATTGAGCAGTTGGGCTTTATTAAATATGTATCTGGATATTTTTCCTGTTAAGATATCTTTCGTAACACCATGATCGGCAAAGGTGGATTTACGGGGGGGAGGGGGCTGGCTGTCCTGTGTGCGCTTTGAAGGAAGCAAGATCCAATAAAAAATATCGATTTTGTGTTACATATTATATAAGCGTGCTACCTAATTATCTCTTATCTGCAAGCGTGCGGTAAGTAAATACTTACCGCACTGATTTGAGTGCGGTAAGTAACACTTTACCGCACTAGTGCTGTAAGTAATTACATACTATAAAAACAAGTTTTTATATAATTCAAGTGTATTTTTTATTTAAAAAAAAACTATTTCCCTAGCAACCTGATATTAATGCATTGTTGATAACAACTTACGAGGCAACTACGGGGTAAATTAAAACAGTGCTCTTTTAGTTTTTAGTATTGGTACCCTAAAACACGCTTGTAGATAAAATATCGTACTATACACTTACGATAGGTGGCTTTACCGCATTTGCGTGATTAGCAAACTCGCCTTCGGCACGTTTTGTTAAACATCGCGCACATGCGGTAAAGACGTACCTACCGTACTTGTATTATAATATATTATTAATTTATGGAATGTGGAAGACAATTTAATAAACTTGATCAATCTCAGAAAATATTCCGTAGAACATGGAAACTCAAATAACATTTAAATCTCGCAAATTTTTTGAGCTTTAAAAATCTCAAGGTATGTTTGTTACACATCGATACAAAAAGTCATATAATATGTTTTATTTTGTATGAAACTATTGAAAACACTTTTTAGTGGAGGAAGGGCACATATTCAAATTGCATTTAGTGCAAAAAAACTGACTTTCACATTTACACTCTTTGTTCTTACACATTGGTTTACCACTTCTATCCAAAGGTCTGGCATGTGGTACTGCAGGTTCCATGTCTTCCTGCTTCGGAGCATATGTAGGTCTGCCAGAACGTTTTTTGACAGCATCGTTACCGCAGAGTACAGCAGCTACCTATGCGCGACACACTGGTAAAGAGGCGATCCTTTATGAATCCGTTTGTATAGCAGATAAGCGTTTACCATAATCATGTTGATGAAATAATAAAATAGACGCAATGTCAATTTGGAAGTATCCATCCATTAGATGAATTCCACCCATGTGATAATTACATCCACGCATGATGGTGCCCCCGCCGGGGCAGTTTTCGCAGACCAATCAAATCTGGTTGCCATTGACGGTTGCCTATCCTGGACAGCACTCTTGAAGTGTAGCACCCCGGCATAGAAGCCAAGCGCACGTTTTTGTTGTCCTTCCACAACACAGTTGCCAAACCTACACCATGTGCATACTGAACAGAAAATCCCTTGTCTTCTTTAGCATGCTGTTTATCTGTATCAATAAACAATTTACAATTAGGAATACGACCAGAGATAATTGTCCCCAGTGAATAAATGCGTCGTTTCCTTATATAAACAAGTAGTAGCAGTATCGCATAAAAATTACCAATTATACGATATAGTTGACAAAAAGGTATTGTTTAAGATAGACGACAACATTAGCTACTACTCCCAGATAAGGGCTACTGTGTAAAATTACATTGCGTCCTACACCAGTAAAGATTTCGAAGCTGTAAGAGTAGCTAGCGCTGTCACAGAGAACAAAAAGTTTGAGACCCCATTTATGGAGCATTGCCGGCATGTTTTGTCGCAATGAAGTGCGTTTCATTTTGGTCTCACACATTTGCTCATCTATGCATAAACGAGGTAATTTTGGAACTGTTTGAAATCATTCATTTAATTGTTTCACTCTGGCTTGAACTATATATAATGGATCAAATTCAACCAGGTTTTTCTCTGTTGATTTTTCGTTGAAGTGAAGATACTTGCGAATTATAAAGAATCATTTGGATGTCATTGCTGTACGAACTGGTTCAAGTGAATAACGACCCCAGTTTTCTGCGGCGCTTGGGTAACGATATATCGACATAAATAACAAGATACCAATGTATTTCTGGATCTCGGCAGCGTTGGTAGCAAATGTTAGTTGTCTCGATGTCTTGCTGTCGAGCTTATAAATTTATCTGTTCTGCAATATTTTCAATACTCTTTTGTGACAAAATGGGCGAAGCATTGAATTGAGTTTTCAAATCCTCAAAGCTTTTTGGGTACTTTGTGTTTCCACGGAATACGACTTAATTTTTAAGCAGCTGCAAATGCTGTTTCCGCCCACGTATTGGATTGCATTCTCCTGACTGTGCTGCGTTAGGCTCGGGACGTGGTCATGCCAGGACATATTGCTGTTGACCGAGACATCCAGTAGTCCAATGAACGAGGATGGAGGAATGGTCGATCCTGCCTTAATGATGTGCATGCGCCGTATTGGTTTGGTACTGCTTGGGTTTCTGCAAGATTAAATTGGACTAAATTCCTGTCGCACCAAGTTCGAACTTTCTCCAGATCTTGGTTGATTGTTATCATCTGCTCCTGTCTGCGATGATGTTTCAGACGCTAGTAAAGGTTTTTCTGATCTAAATTGGGAAACAAGGATACCATCATCTGCAAAACTGCAAACGGGAATATTGGTTTCGCTTAACAGGTCATTAATAAACATCAGCAACAAAATTGCTGAAAGTATTGCACCCTGAGGCACTCCCGCGTTTATGGTGAATGTGTCCATAAATTATTGCAATGTGCAGAGATCGGTTCTTGAGGAAACTGACAAGCCAGCTAAAGAGAGACGATGGCAGTCCGAAGGACGGTAGTTTGTTGAGCAATCCTTCATGCCAAACTATGTCTAATGCCTTCGAAATATCTAGCGCAATCGCTCGAGATTCTCCATAGTCCTCAACACGATACACATGCACGTATCGTGGTTCTCAATTACCCTACTCCATAATAAGTGGCATAGTCTAATATTCCAATATATCTGCTGTTCATCTCTGTTTGCGGAAGCCATATTGGTTATCTTGTCTTGGGGGACCTTTAGGATAGAGTGCGATAAAAACATTTCGGCAAACATGTTTGCTTTTTCCTTAGCTGTAGTCATCGTGGGAGAGACGTTTTTGTAAAGTTATTACTTACTGCCTTTGCTACCGACCAGAAATTCCTGGAGCCACTGTGGCACTGCAAAAGTTTATACCTGGTCCATTGATTGTGTTTGTCCTTAGTTTCGTCAATGACACGTTTGCATTGGTTTCTGGCTTCGGTAAACTAATTGCGACTTTCAGCGGTCTGATTTTGCTGTCAGTACTTGTAGGCTTGCTGTTTCCTACCTACGGCTCTTTCGCATCTTCTTCCTTTTGACGGTAGCCTGATGGAACTTGGGATGTATGCTTCCATTCTTGAGGCGATTACTTGCGTGATATCTTCGCAATAGACCGACGGGTCACTAGTGCCAAAGCAGACGTCGAACCAGGAAAATCTAGGTATGACTGTTTTAGATCCTCCCAGTTTGCACAATTGGGATGCCACATTTTACGAGGCAATGGTGGATCCTTCTGTAGTAGTGGCAGGTCACAAACCATTGTAATAAGTTTGTGGTCAGAAGTACCTAATGGCGTACCAACTGTCATTGTGTACTGATCAGGATTTTTGGCTAGAAAAAGATACAGGAGGACGGTAAATTCGCCCCTCTCTGGGATCCGAGTTGGTTCGTCTACAAGTTGAGTAAGCCCGCGGCTGATGACAATTGCGTCAGCTTTTCTACCTTCTTTGTTGGTCTTGTTATGGTGTTTGAGCCAGTTGGTGTTATGGGCACTGAAATTTCCCCAAAAGTGGTAGCTAGTGTTGTAAAAAAATATTTTTTATATGTCTTTGGTTAATCCCTTAGCAGTGAACTTGAGGCAGATGACGTCTAGGTTGTTCGGTTCGAGTGTTTCCTAGCAGACACACGAAAGTTCCGAACTTCCATCTAAATCGGAAGTGTAAGTCGTATCCAGGGTAGAGGTAGTTTACTGTTGTTGTTTTAGGACATACTTGCCCTTTATGTAAGGGTCAGTATGTGTGGTCTATTTGTTTATAGATGTTGGTATACCGAATTAATGTTTGTATTTAGACCTCTTATCTTGCAGAAATCTATTCTAAATTGGTTCGGTATCCTTGCTGACTGTGATACGTTGCATAAAGGGGCCACCCGGTGCCCGGGGATCTGAATGGTCGGGGAGTGAGTCTACCTCCGAAATGTTTTGATCTTGGGAGCGACATCATGTCCATGGGAGCGGCATCATGTCCATGGGAGCGCCATCATGTACATAAGAGTGCCATCGTGTCCAAAAGGTCCAACATTTTGTCAGGAGTCACTTGAGATCAGTCATACACTTTTCTATGGCCCTAAAAATCCCCTCCATGATCTCCTTTCTTCTTTGATGTCATATATAATCAAAAACATTTATTTAAGTAAGAAAATAATTGTTTTGTATGAATGAACTAATTTTCACACAAACCGGCAGGTTCGCCTTTAGGCTGGTTGAGGTTATCAGTGATTAGTAGCAAAATCACATGTTCAACTTTTTTACGAACACATCAGTAACAAACATATACCCACCTGCTTGATCAGATCGCTATATGTATTCATTTTATAACACAGAAAATATCCTTCCTAGCGAAACAATTATTCGGTACATTTACTGACTCTGGTCACAGTTTATACCATACCGAATGGTATAAACTGTGCTCTGATGGGTAAACGCGAGAAACAAGAGCCGTATAAGTGCGTCAGGTCAGGCGTCACGCAGGCAGCTAAGTTCAGTCAAAAGACGGGATTGCCACCATACGTCCAAAAGATTTCAAAGGAATCCCTAAATGAAATTTGAATGATTCCTGCCTAAAGGCGGGTCTGCCGACTAGAGGGATTTAATCAACCGAATAGTATCTCCATCTTTATAAACTATTCTTACATACAGATGCATACGAAAGTAGCAAATTATTAAATATAAGAATAGTTTAAATAAAGGTAGAAGGCCTATTCCGTGTAGCTCATTGTATTGGTTGGCTCGTACGATCCCAGGATTGTTTCTTTTTAGTTTCGCTTGGTTAAGCTAACAGTTAAATCTTAATCATCTCCTGATGAGTGTAAAAATTCTATTTGGGTATTAATGCCAATATAATACACATTGCTCAAGTTTTAGGGTTGCACATAGTTGTTCTACAGTTTTATCTACTGTCACTGATGATGTAATAAAGGGGCTTGACATTAACATGGCAATTATTTTAATCTTACTAGATTACCCAAAGCACAACTTAGAGGCTGCCCAAGAACACTCATGCTTTTAAGGTTACTTTAATGTTAAGTACGTAACTTGAACTTGATATATTTATTTCCTTGCATCTCAATTTGCTTCCGGTTTGTAGGCTTCATGTAATCACCTTTATTAAACCGTTGTATTAGCCTGCTAAAAAGCGAAACTGTCACAAAGAAAACATTTAATTCAGAATATACTTTGTTTATAAGCTTGGCCGCATATATATGAAATGTGCTATCGTAGTCCCTCTTCTTGTCTTTTTGTATTGTTTCTCAAAGTTTAGATATGGTATAATTTTCATAAAATGGCGATTGTGCCGCAAAAATACCCCCATTGTATTTAACTAAAAATCCCTTGATGCTTAATATCATATATCACAAATACTATTGGACACAATAGAAGATATCTGTGGATATTTGCAATTGTGTAATTACTTAAAACTTGTGCTGGAATATCTTTTGCCATGTCATATTCTTTTTTTAATCGTATTATTGGAGAGAGTTTCATCAAGTATATTTAGCACGATGGTCAGATTAGATTTTTAGCACTTGTATCTTGCTACTAGGGGTTTGCGAGACCATGGTCTCGGTATCTAAACCGAAACCGAGACCGATACCAGCAAATTAGAATCGAGATTGAGACCGAGACTTACCTACGGAGACCGAAACAAAGATGGAGACCAAGGTAACGAGACTTTTGGTCTCGATCTCGAGAAATATTTCCTATTTGTTGCATTGTCAAAACTAATTTTTCTGGAAAAATCAAATTTTTATTTTATTTGCAATTTATGTTAACGGGGACCAACCAGCAACGATAAATGGAAAATCTGGCAATTCTGGTAATACTGCTAGTTTATTTTGAATGTGAAACCCTGTGAGTTATTACATTTTTAAATTCTACGAGATATTTTATTCTCTCATGTAGGTAATTTGCGAAATAATATTTAACACGATTGAAAACCGAGCAGAGTATGTTATACAAAATATGGCTAGTACTTTTCCAGAATCCTAATACCTATATGATAAAAAAGAAACATTCCATCAAATTTAAAATCGGTCAGAAAATCAATATTTTATATTATATTTTGTATTCGCTGTTCAATTGTTTTGCTGATAAGATATATGAATGATCCATAAAAATCTCCAATTTCCATATTTGATTGACATTTTTTCCCATCATAAAAAATAAACAATTATAAAGCCTGTCCATTTTTATTTGGATATCCTTTTCCAATCAGAAAAAGATAATAGAAAAGACTATACAAAACAATTAGAATTCGTCATCCAATAACTTATATATCCTAGTAAGCTCTAGCACACAGTATTTTCTAAATTTAATTAGATTAGAAATCAATAATATAATTACTTGGGGTACGTTGTTATACAAGTAAGTTTCTAATCGATGAAGATGGTGGAATTAGAAGTAATATTCTCTGTGGGCTCTTTAAATTATGTACATGACCAGTATCCAATTATTGAAGCTTATGCATGCTTTTTATGAATTAAGCATATAGTTTTTAAAATAAACAAAGATGCCACAGTAAAAATTTGCTTGTCAAAAATAAAAGTTCGCGAGAATCGCCAACTCTGGCCCTTAAACGTATATTTCATAACTCTTTTCTGCAAGATGAACTCACTGAAATATTTGCATCGAGCAAGCTCACCAGATACAAATTCTATACCTTAAGTGCCATTCAGTTAAGGAGAAATAAGATGGATTTAATGGGTTAGAATTAATTCGATGTGCATAACAATATCAAGCCAATCGCAATCTCAAGAAGCTAATAAAGTATTCAAATTTAATGTTCAAGAACCTCTTTTCCGTAAAATTTTTAGGTAAACCGATATCCCTACGAATTTCGATGGTTACTTCTAAAAGACGTACATGTAACACTGGTTTTTTGGGGGCCATCGGTAAATAAAGTAAATTTTTCCTGTAAATGAATGTCTGGAAAATTACTAAAACTTGCAATATGTTGCCTTCATAATTAGTCAAGTAGGTATATTAAAAATTTTATTCTAACAAGTAATATTGAAATTTAAAACCCCAACGTAACTAACCTAACTCTTTATACGCCTTTATGAGTTAACTTTAAAGGGTTATTGGCAATTTTATATAAAAAATCTGCCACCTTATAAAAAGAATATAGATTATTTTTGGAGGTCAGATTTGCTTTCGAAACCTAGACACGCTACTGGCTTTTCATAAGGAATGGCCCAGTATGTTGAGTGAATATAGCCGTGTACTTTGCACAATAAAAATTCCTGTCCGGTCGCATGCCGACCGTCCACCGACTGGAATTTGCACTGTAGGTCGCTTTGACGCCAATCCATTTCCCGGGACATGACGCGATAGTGCAATAGTTAAATACGCATATATTTTCTAAAAAAACACACGAGAATGACTTTTAATTTTTGTGTTAATTTCCTATTTAAAGTGAGGCTATAGCTTGCAGCGACCATACGTCTGAAGCAAATAGCGCTGTCAGCATTCAAAATGTCTTTATTACAATACGATACAAAATATGTTTAGTAAAC
Organism: Pissodes strobi; assembly: GCA_016904865.1. Taxonomy (NCBI): domain Eukaryota; kingdom Metazoa; phylum Arthropoda; class Insecta; order Coleoptera; family Curculionidae; genus Pissodes; species Pissodes strobi. The sequence continues at coordinate 20,299 of MU182472.1, read as the reverse complement.
GACGTTCACATTTACATTACATTCTTTCTTTCTTTCTTCATTACGTATCCACGTAATGTAATGTGGCTTTCACTGGTTGGTATTCAGCCATCTCCAAGTTATATGATTGTTCGGGCGCATTTAACACGCATCTGAACGTAGCCCATACCCATTATTTCATTTTATTTATTTATTTTTTTAAGACCGGATAAGAGGACTCTACAGATACAGTTTATTTTCCCTTAAATAATTAATAATGATCTTCTGGGCATCAAGCTTAAGTAAGAGCGTGTGTTCAATACACAGTAGTGATTCCCAGTTTAGACAATGATTGATAAATACTTTGATTAGTTAATGAGCATTCCAGGATCAAATGTTGGACGGGGCCTACCTCTCGACATTCACAATTCGTATCCTCCTTACACGTTATTTTATATAGATGTTGTGAAGTAATACAATAATGTCCGGTGCGCATCCTTATTTTGTTGTTATGTGTCACCGGTCGACGTATTCCATTTTCTTAAACCAAGGATTATTTGAAAAGGTCGGCTGTACCTGTGTATTAAATTTTCCCTTGTGTTGCAATGTTTCCGCCCAGTAAATTTTTCATTTATTATTATGTTCCTCTTTCAAGTGTATAAACTCAATTCTGGTTCCACATTGAGACCTCTTCCTATGTTAGCTAGGGTATCCGCCATTTCATTTGATTTGGACGTGACTTGGGATCCATCCTATTTTAATTTGAATACCCATCTCATTAGCATTAATTATTAATTATCTGGAATCCATTGCAATATGACCTCTGTCTTTGTTCAACCCTGTTTTCTGTATTTTTTGTAAAGCACTCTTCGAGTCAGATAGAATTATATTTATATGTTTTTTCAACGCATATGAAAGCTGTCTTTTGAATCACCATGATTTATGCAGTCTGAGTGTATTTGTTAAGTTTGAAGGTAAAGGCTACATTTGTCCACTTACAATAAACTCTCATTCCAGTTGTGATGCTTTTTTATCTTCTGAAACATCGTTAAAGAACCGGTGATGTTCTTTCAATTTATACATTTCTCTATCGAACTCATATTGGGCTATTATCGGATCTTTTTTAATTTGCAGACTTATCGTGGGCCCGGGCTTGAATTGATTCATGAAGTCAAATTTTAAACAGGGTAGGAAGTTATGTGACCTTATTAAACTTTTGATATATTTAATGCCCTTATACTCTTCGATTAGACAAGGCGTATTTTTATATTTTGTGCTTTTATTTGAGGTTTTCTCATAATCTTCCAAGAGATCAAATAAGGGATTCGCTTCCCATTGCATATTCTTTAGTATAAATTTACGTGTCAATCAAATTCTAGGAAATTCCAACGACGTCTCCGAACATTCAGCAAGCAGTGCATTTTTTAGAGTTGATTTCATGCACCCTGTCATAAATCTGAGTGCTTCAAATTGTATGCTGTCCACTTTCTTTAAGTATTTTTGACTATTTGGCCAGAAAATATTGCTACAATATTCTAAATGAGACCTCACCATTGCTTTATATATAGCTAGCAATATCAGAGTTTCCGCTCCCCACCACACTCTGAACAAGGATCTCCCTTAGTTGCTTTGTTACATTATATTATTTTTATGCTTATTCCATTTTAAATTGTATGTAATTATGACTCCCAGATATTTGATTTCTTATGTATGTGAATTTGGTCTTAACCTAATGCAATTAGATGCGAATGAGATTCTTTTTTTCCTTTTATGACTAAACAGCATGGGCGTAGACAGGGAGGGGCCAGGGGGGGCCGTGGCCCCCCCTGGGAATTCAATCGACTCATGACTTTTGTGTAAAAATTGGGCGTGGCCCCAAAAAATTTGTTACTACTGCGGCCTTGTCTACGGCTCGCCCCCCCCCCCTGAGAAAAAATTCTGTCTACGCCCATGCTAAACAGCATAGCTTTGGTTTTTCCCATTGATAATTTAAAGGTATGATCTTGTAGCCAAATTTCTAGATGACTTAGATATTCGATTACTTCCTTCACTATTTGTTTTAAATCATTTCCTGTGAAGAACAGTGTGATATCATCAGCATATTGTATAATTTTCATATCCTCGAGTTCACTATTTCCTGTTCTGTTGTATAATTTTCTATTAAATAATAAGTTAAAAATCAGGTTTGCTATGTTATTGCTGATACCTAACTTTTTCAATTTTGTGTACAATTTGCATAAGATTGCATTATCATAAGCTTCCGAAATATCTAGAAAAATCACCACGGTGTATTTATTCTCCTTGATATTAATAATTATATAAGTATGCAGTATAGATATGCAATCTATACATCCCTTGTCCTTCCTGCATCCGAGTTGATATTTAGCTAGTATATTATCGTGTTCCAATTTCCATTCAATTCTGTTTTTCATTAGGGTTTCCAGGATTTTTCCTACACAATAATTCATAGAAATTGGTCTGTAATTCTTCGGATTATCTTTATCTGCTTGTTTTTTTTAATAAGTGGATTTCCTTCCATCCTTCATGTATCTGTCCGGTTGACAAACATTTATTTTAAAATTGTAGAAGTTTTTCCAACGTTTTTTAGGTAATTTCTTCTTCATGGCATACGATATTATGATCTAATCCAGGAGTTGTATCTTTTCTACTATCAATGACGTCTCTTAATTCCCTCATAGTAAATTTACTCACCTCACTTCCCGGCTCCCCTAATAGAAATTTCGGTTCGATGTTTATTTGGCTTGTGTCAAGGTGTGATTGTTTATTATTTTTGATTGCGTAGATGTACCCTTTTTTTGGTCAAATTTATTAATAGTTTGCTATACATTTAAAGCGAAGGTGTATCTACACACCTCAAAATTGAATAGGGGACAAGCCTAAAAACTATATTTACTTTGAAAAACTATTATTGACGAGTATGAAAATATTAAAATTTGTTTATTTGAGATATGGCATTCTTCTGCTTTTTGTCTGTTTGCTTGGAACATTCCTTATCAGCCATTAAAAATAATAAAACGGAAAAATGTGAAATGAGCTAATATTTAATAGGCACTAAGCAGTGTGTGTAGAAGTGTTTATTAGTCGATTTGGAATAAAGGTTAAGTGAATAAGATGAACCGTCACCATCTTGACCGCGAAACACAATTGAGAGTGATATGCTGCAAGCGGGTATGACAGTTACGTCCACAGCAGAAGCTGTCAACGGCTCAAAAAGTGCAATTGGACGCTTATGGCAACGTTATCAGGATACTGGGGATGTTCGGGGAAGATACAGGGGCGCTGCAAGAGCTACACTTCCAATCCATGACAGATTCATTCAAATGCAAGCTTTAAGAAACGATGGGTCCAGGAATACTTAGAGTGGGAGGATGAAGACTGGGGGCGCGTCCTCTTCACAGACTCGAGAAGGATAAAAGTTTGGAGGGAAGCTGGAAATGTAAATCGCTTAGAAACAGTCCAGGAAGTTGATAGGTATCAAGGGGGAACGGTGATGGTTTGGGCAGGGATCAGTCTAGGAAGCCGTTGTGACCTGGTTTCTGTCGAAGGGTTTTTAACGACAAATCAATACCGTGAAGACATTTTGAAATCTTTAGTTCTTCCATATGCAGCACACGCGAACAATGATTTCATTCTAATGCACGACAATGCTCGAGCACATACTGCTAGGACAGTAAGAACGTTCTTAGAAGAAAACAATATTGATGTTTTACCTTGGCCTGCGCAGTCATCGGACTAAACCCCATCGAGCATGCGTGGGATATTCTCCAGAGACGCGTATTAGCACAAAATGCAATATTTCTAACAAGAAACGAATTGCTAAATTGCCTAGAACAACAATGGCGTTTAATTCCCCAAGAAGATCTTGACAACCTCATTAGAAGCATGAGAAGAAGATGTAGAGCTTTAATTAACAATCTAGGTGGTCATACTCTCTACTAAAATGTTACAGCATTTGCTAATTATGCATTTGTTTTCATAAGAATTTAAATTTCAGTTTGGAGAAATGGCTCTAATTTTTTTATACCCTGTATAGTTAATCGTTTGCCTTAATAAATCACTACTTATAACCGATAATACTTTGATGAATTATTTTTCATAAATTACGTAACTATTTTTGACCTATAAATCTCCTCAATTTAAATCTGCAATGTTGTCCCCTATTCAATTTTGATGTGTGTATTTATAGCTTCGCAATAGTTTTTTAAACTATTTTTCTTTTTAAATTTGAACATCTTTTTTGCTTTTACAATGACCTTCTTTGCTTCTAAAAAATTTGTTAAGTTAAAATTGCTTTTTAAGTTTTCAATTTTAACTTTTCTGCCTTGAAGCACTTGTGAACATTCATCATCCTACCAAGAAGTGATTTTTTCCTGAGTGTTGTGTTTAGTTTTTTTGCTAGTGTCAGTAAAAGGTATTGCCTGATATCCACTTAAATTTATGTGATTTATAAATTCCTCATTTGTGAGTTTTTCCATTATTTGGCCTTCGATAATTAATTTATCTTGAAGTGCTTCCCAGTTGGCTTTCTTGTAGTTTCTTTTACCACAATTTTAATTTGTGCTTTTACTATTATTAAATGTATAATTATTTATATTTTGTTCGGAAATATTTACAATTATAGGATATTGATCCCTATTGCCTGCAACTTCTAATATTTCCCATGAAGAATTAATTGCCTTTCTTGATGAAATCATAGCTGAATCTACCACGGACGACTTGTATTGATTTACTACTTCTAGTCTTGTCGCCAAACCATCATTTAATATCACAAAATCAAATCCGTTCAATGAATCCTGTATAGTATTCCCATTATTGTTTGTTGTTTCACTTCCCCATATAGGATGGTGTCCATTGAAGTCCCCTACTAAAAGTTTTGGGTTCGGAAAAGAACCGATCAGATTACCCACTTGTTTTTACTATGGTTTACATTCGGCGGGACATACATATTTACCACCTTGAAATTATTGTCCTTTAATGTTATACTTTGAAGGTAAGTCTTATCAATTAGAGGATTTTCTTGAATTTTATTAATAACAAAATCTATATTGTTTTTGATCAGTAATGCTATATCACCCTTTCCATCTTTTCTATCTAATCTAATTGTTATGTATTTATTTTTGATAAACGAATGTGTATTTTTAAGCCAAGTTTCATTTAGGGCGAAAATATCCGGATTTACTTCTTTTATAAAAAAATTAAATTGCATATATCGGAACATACACTACGTATGTTCCATTGGTAAATTTTTAGGTTGTGTTTATTCAGTTTCGGCATCTACCATCCTGTCAAATATATTATTTTCTTCTGACAATATTTATTTTATAGGTGAGAAAATTATCACTTTATTAATTTCATTAAGCTTATTAAATTCATTAAAAACCTCATTGGAGAGGCCATCCATATTTTTAGTTATAAGTGAAGATAAGGGTTGATTCCTATCTAAGCAGTCAAAACTTATTGGTCCCAATGGTGTTGTGAACACTCTTGTGGACTGTGGTGATAAGCATGCATTTTGTGCAATTCCCTTTTATTCTGAAGGCTTCCTCTTTGTTTCTGTTGCCTTTTTAGTTTCAGGTATCAGTTTTAATACAGCCAGTCAACTTCTGCTGGTATTAACTCAAGCATCGACTGTAAAGCACTAATCTTTGTTTATGGTAGATTTAATTACATTTTTTTCCTTTTTTCTCAATTAACAGGAATATAAGATTCACTTCGTGAGTCAGCAGTAATATGACTTCTCAAATTTTTTTGGGCGTAAGTTAACAACAACAAAATGTTCTTCAAGGATTGAGAAAAACATTTTGTAAATACCCAACACGCAACTTTAGAAAATGGCACTTCCTTGTAATTCATTTGCTTGGAATACCAATGAAAATCTAAACAGTCTTGGGACAACATCTGTTTGACTTCAATCAAAAACCTTAAAACTTATATTGGCGAGAAATATTCCGACTAGCTCAGTGACCTTTCTATTGCACTGTGGACGGCAACAACTTCCTGTACATATGAGTGCCATGGAACAGAAAACCTCATTGTTATCTTCTCAAGAGTTCCAAACGTTTGCATAGTATGTGACTGCAAAACTCATTAAGCTATTTTTGTGTTGAGGTACGCCATTGCCACTCCAAAGGATGAGTTCCTTAAATTCTCTATGCTCTTGGATCTTATAAAATATACTACCCGTTGTTCCATGTAGTGCTTCTGACCAAGCAGCACAGTATACAGTTTCATCTACAGATAGGTAAGCCGTCATGTTATAAACACTTAATTTCCTTTTGTAAAAAAAAAGTTCTTAATAGCAGCTTTTGGACAGCTTAGAACGTTTTCCAGATCAAAACACAATACCGGTATATCATTATTATCTCTGTCTATATTTCTATCCTTTCTCATAGCATCTTTCTCATTAATGTGTCTTTCATACTCGGGGTTTTACTCTTCAGTCATGGTTCCTTCCGCTTTTTTAAGTCAACTTCAGCATATACATAACACCCATCTTTTTTTGGTTTACTTACTTCTTACAAAAAATATTTCTATGAATACAGAATTTAACTGGTGTACAGGGTGTCCCAAATTCGAGCCTCATCATTGGGATCTCGGGAACTAGAAGAGATACGAGGTCGGTTAAATGGAGGCAAAGTTACGCGATTTGGAACTGATTAAAAGGCCACCTTACAAGTTTAAAAATTCCAAATACTTCCGAAGATTTTTGGAAAAAAACGAATATTCGCGATTTCATTTTTATTTTTTATGACTCTATTTGACTAGACATAACAAAATAATTTTCACATTCTCATTGCTGCTTTTTCTATTCTACAAGATGATGTTATCAGACTTTCAAACCGACGTTTCGTCCTTGAGCTGCCATCATCAACTTTGTTTTTTTAAATACGGCCCTGAATTTTTTATTACGGATTTTAACAGCTGTTAAGGTCCCAAAACCAATGATGTATCGCACTTATTCGAAAAATTCATATTAGTGACATGTGTTAGAGAGTGACAGAAAACAGATTTTTGGTAAGATCTTACCAGGAAATCATTAAAATGATTTTTTCGAAAAAGTGCGATACAACAATGAGAATGTGATAATTATTATTTGTTCCAAACCTAATCCCACACAACTATTTACTTGGGCAAACTGCTAAAAATAGGTATAGCCTGGTTTGAGGGTTGACACTTTAATAATTATATTATTTATTAATCACTTCTTATGTTAGTTTTTAAGCTTCCTTTATGCAAGGTGTTAAAGCGTAAAAAAAGGTTTTTGTTTTTAATCCCATTAAAAATCTATTTTCTGTCTCTGTCTAACAGATGAGTTCTTATGGAAAATGTCACTAATATGAATTTTTCGAATAAGTGCGTTACATCATTGGTTTTGGGACCTGAGAAGCTCTTAATATCCGTAATAAAAAATCCAGGGCCGTATTCAAAAAAACAAAGTTGATGATGGCAGCTCAAAGACGAAACGTCAGCTTGAAAATCTGATAATACCATCTTGAAGAACAGAAAAAGTAGCAATGAAAATGTGAAATTTATTTTGTTATATCTATTCAAATAGAGTCATAAAAAATAGAAATGGAATCGCGAATATTCGGTTTACAAAAATCGTCGGAAGTATTCGGAATTTTTAAACTTGTAAGGTGGCATTTTGATCAGCATCTAACTGCGCAACTTTGCCTCCATTTAATCGACTTCGTATCTCTCCTAGTTTCCGAGATCCAAATGATGAGGATCGAATTTGGGACACCGTGTACAGTGTACATACATTTTCTTTTATGACAGGTCTTCTTCTAAATATTCCCTTTTGAAACTCTCGCGACAATATGAAACCCTCGGAATCATATTGATATGCTCTTTTACCAGATTTGTGCTTTCGTCGGACGTGACTTTTTTTGTATGTTTCCCTTGTATACTAGTTTCTTGTGTATTTAGAAGGTCTTATGTTTATACGCAGTGTAGATAGGCCTCTGACTTATACTGATTACTGCAATAAAACGGTTTACATAATTGAACTTTGTCATTGTCCATTATGAAAAAAAAAAATTTTAAATGCATGTGCTTTTCTTGAATTATTGATATTCTTCCCTTTTCTACTTCTTTCTGGATTAGTCATGACCGTAGTGTTAAAGATAAACATTTTCTTCTCTTGTGCGCTAAGCTGATAGTAGTGAGAAAATATTTCTTTCCTTTGTTCTTCACTGACTTTTCTAGCGCATTTATATATACATTTACTGATACAGTTTTTATTTATTTTTATTCCCCTCGCAGGAACTAATTTTTTTCTGACTGAAATGCTTTCTTTTTCTCTGTCATAGTTCTCTTTTCGAACATTACAAGCCCATTTTTGGGATTTCTTTGTCTGACTCGAGATAATTTATTTATGCTTTGATTTATTTTCTGTGTCATCATTTGCTTCTGCTTCAACCTGGGTATTTTCCATTGTTTCTTCCAAATCTTCATTAGCTCTGGCATTTTTATAAACTATCGAATCTGTTTCCGTTTGCTCAACATCCATACTGATACCCTCTTTACTATTTCGTGTCTGCTTCAGTTTGAGAAGATACTGGATCTGTTTCTGCCTGGTAAGAAGGCCGATATCATTTGTTTCTTCCCCAACCTGACCATTTTCCACAGCTTCTTTCAAACTTAGAAAACTAGAACATAACCTATACAACTACGCGTCGCGTCGAATTTAACAACGGTGTATGTTCCGACATAGAACTTTGAGCATCTAAGATTAAAAAAAAAACTTTTTTACTACCGTGCGTAAAGTATCTACTTTACGCATTCTCTAAGATTCGTAAAATAGGCCTTTTTAATGTGCAGTGGGTAAAATAAGTTATTTTACGCACTAGTGCATAAAGTAAATCTGGCATATTTTTTGACATTTAGAGCAGTGCGTTAAGTAATTTAATAATATTTTTATTTTTTCATATATTTTTCGGTAGTAGAATAGTATATTATTTTATATGGAGGAAAAGTAATACTTTTCATGGCGCGCTCGTGTTTAACAGCCGAACGGAGTGAGGCTGGTAATAGAGAGCAAGCCATGAAAAGTAACTTTTCCTCCAAATAAAATATGCTGTTTTTTCTTCAAATGTCGACAAATTAATGCAAAAACGTCTCTTTTTAATAGTAATAATAATTATTATTAAAGATAAGTGGGTTCGCAAGGCGGCTTAGACCGGTGCGGTGTCGGTGAATAGGCTCAGTTTGTTGCTGTAGTAATGTCACATAAAGCTGTCAGTGGACACTGTCAACAATAATTATTTTTTAAAATTGCGTCTTCGATTGCTTTTTAAATCCGTATTGATAAGCAGTTATTGAGTAAGTTCGATTAAATAATAACCAATTTGTTCCTAAATTAGTGATTTTTAGAAATACAGTCACAAATTGAGTGATAAATACAAATTTTAGTTTAATAACTCTTGAGTTGTTGACGCTTATTTTGATGTTTGTTTGTATTGTATCTATGTTGATATGACAACACTTTTACCTCCGCCGGCGGAAAAGTGAAAAGTAAAGCTCCGGCGGAGGAAAAACGAAACTTCACTGCCGCCTACACAGTCGAGTAATGATGGATTTACTCACGTTTGAAGAAAAAAAAATTTGTATGCTACTCATGTGTTTGCAAACGGATCATGCGACAATATTTCCATTCATAAAAATGTCATCACTTTACACACTTGGTGCATAAATAACTATTATAACACAAAGTTTTATGTGCCAGCCACATACAACCTTGATATACCATTGGTTTATTAAATTTCTAATTGCAAGGGTATATGTTTTTACATACAACAAATAAAATAAACCAAATTAAATAAGGTTGTATGTGCCACATACACCTATGTTGTGATAGCAAATTAAGTTATGTATTCGATAACAAAACGGCTTGTGAAAGAGTCATTAAATCAAGTTCTATGTTGGTACATAGACCTTTGTAATGGCAAGTTGCGTGAACATAGAACTTTGTAATTTTGGTAATTTTGAGGTTTCTTTAACTTATATAACTATAAAACCAAGACCTATGTGTAGCTCAAACATACGTCTTTGCAATTATACTGGCGTTAAATAATACATTTTTGTAACATTCACCTTTGTACTATTGAGGGAGCGAACTGAGATTTGGTGATTTGAGTGTTAAAATTTTGCATCATATCGTATGTTTCGTCTGTCTGAAATTTGCGTGAAACCTTTTTTTGGATCTTTTTTACTTTCTACTATAGGAAAATCTTGATTTGACCATGTTAATGGTAAATATCTATTGGCTTTAGGTACAAGTCGATCCGCATCGTAAAAGGATATGCTGTCTAGTGGCATGTAAAGTCTTATTTGTTTTTGCCTTAAAAATTCAGGGCATTACCTATAAGTGGAATTGTGGTCTGTAGCGTTGCAATGATAATATTTCCTTTCACTTTCACATGGACCTTCGTGTAATATTTTAGCACAGTTTTGACATTTTTGTTCACTTTTACAACTTTCTTCGTATACCCGTATAATAAACAATTATTAAAACATTGCATTATGTACGGTTTAACCCTCCTTCAAGGCCGTATATTTTAATTTCTCTTGGCATAATTTTCCCTTCAAAACTAAATAAACATGTACTTGTTTCTACATATTCTATTGTTTCATTATTTACAACTTTTCTATTAAATCGTTTGATATTGATTACTTTGTACTGGGACTCACTATTGTCCATTAATTCTATTGGGTCCATATCTTTACACACTTCTCTTACTATACCTTTGCAGAATACATTAAAATTTGGAATATACAATTCATACTCTTCTTTTAATCTCAATATCTCATTGCCTAAAAAGTTATTCGCAATTGTCGGACTGGTAATTCTAGGATTACTTTATTATTTTCTTTTTTTAAAGATCCTTTAGTGTCGGCCAAATGCAATTTAATAATATCTTTAGATGAAGGTATTTTAATTTTTTATTCTCCCCTTGTATTATAACTGTAAATGGACCCAGGCTGTTTGTTTTATAATAATTATTAATGTGTTTAGTTTCATTTAGAATATTTTTTGAGTAATGCTTTCCATCTCTGACCAATTATCTATTCGCTCTGTGCGTTATAGTAGTGGGAGAAATGACGAACGATCGTGCGCGCGAGTCGGAGAAATTTGGAACTTTATTCAGCTACTATACAAATATACACGTGAAATACATCGAAAAGGGTCTGGTGTGGTGTCATATAAGCACTGTCAATTTTAAAGATTTTTTTGGGTTGACTGGAAAGATTACATCAAATGGAACACATTAATGCAAAAAAAATTGCGGATGAAGCACTTTTGACGCCAAAAATTGAAAAAGAAATTTAAGGAATGAGGCTGTTTAGTGGTATTTAAATGCGAAAACTCTCCCAATATGACGTTAATGATGACAATTTACTTGCAATGTTGTCAGACTTGGCTAACCTTCTTGATTTTTAAGTAAGCCATTTGCCAAGTCCAGGAGCATGTTTCATAAAGTAGAATAACAACTTGTGAAAGTAACTAAACAAGCACACATCACGCGCGCGTGTTCCTTATATGCCTACTAACCCAAACTAACCAAATAAGCTCCCATTTGTCTGTTAACCAATCCAAACTAACCAAAACTAATTCAGACTAATGCAAAATAACCCAAGCTAACCAAAACTAGTCCAGACTAACGTCAACTAACCTAAACTAACCTAGATTGACCAAAAGTAACCCATACTAAGCAAAACTAACCCTGGCTGTTTGGACATACCTACATGTATATATAAGTAATAAAAGTTTACTTACGGTACACTGTCGACTCAATGTGTGCATTTCCCAGTAAATGCCCTAGATCAAGTATATTTGTCATAAAATGAAATAATTTTAAAAGACAAGCGCGCTACGGACAGCTAACCCAAAATAACCAACACTAACCCAAACTAGCCAGCACTAACCCAAACCAACCCAGACTAATACAAACTCACCAAGACTAACCAAAGCTAACCGTCTAATCATAAGTAACCAAAGTAGAGACAGTTCGCTATTCGAATCTAAGCAAAACCAACCGAGCCTACACAAAACTAACCCAAACTAACCAAAACTAACACAAACGAATAAAAACTAACCCAGACTGACCAAAAGAAACCCCTTCAAACCAAAACTAACCCAGACTAACCCTAATTAACCAAAGTAAAAAGACAAGTGCACAACGCGCACTTTTCTCTTCGCTATCCCAAAACAAACAAATCCATCCCAGACTGACCAAAGCCAATCCATACTAACCAAAGCTAACCCAAACTAACCCTAATTAACCAAAGTAAAGAGACAAACGCGCTACGTGCGCTTGTCTATACCCTATCCCAAACTAAGCAAAACCAACCCAGACTAACCAAAACTATCACATACTAACCAAAACTAACCAAGACTAATCTTATGTAACCAAAGTATATTCCAAACTAAGCAAAACCAATCCAGACTAATCAAAACTAACCCATACTAACCAAAACTAAGCGCGCTACGCGACCTTTTCTCTTCGCAATCATAAACTAACATAAACTAACCAAAACCAACACAGACTAACCAAAACTAACCCATACTAACCTAAACTAACCAAAACTAACCTTAATAAACGTATTCCAGATTAAGCAAAAATAATCGAAACTAACTTTGATTAGCCAAAGAACCGCATTGAAGCGAGCGTGCTACACGCTTGCCCACCCCCGCCCATCACAAAATCAAAATTAATTCAAAGTAACAAAACAAACGCACTACGCGTGATACTCTCTTAAACTAAGCCAAATGATCTTTTAAATTTGTATTTATTTCAATAAACTAAATGAATTAGTTTATATGACTTATTATTAATAGTGACCCCCTTCTAGCGTAACATCTAATTCTAGTAAATCATATATTCGAATTATTGTTATTTTATTAAACAAAGCAATTAAGAATGAACATTTATAAGAAGTTTTCGTCCCACAGTACTTTTGAAACGTATTCAACACGAGGCTGTTATATTTTGGAACCAAATAGAAATTACACTTGGCAACATCTACCCGTACAACAGTCAGCAGAGCCGTGCTAAGCCAACCTATATAATAATGTTTTAATAGTAATGTTGACGTTTATCTCATAAATATTATATTATGGTTTTAAAGTGCAAAAAAACAGTTTTATTTGCAATTTGTATGAAAAGAAGCTTTATATTATGTTATTATTCACCTTCTGCGATCATACCTTAGGACAAAGCATACTGGAATTATTGTGTTTATTAGGAAAAAATTTATATTAAATTTTAATTTTAATTTTGAATTTATTTTGAGAAAATGTGCTTCATCCGCAAATTTTTTGTGTTAATGTGTCCCATTTGATGTAATCTTTCCATAGAACCCAAAAAATGCCTCAAAATCGACGGTGCTCATATGAAACCAGAACCAACAAGAGTAAGTATCATAGCCTGTGTGATATATTTTCGAAGCCGGTTCTTATGATTTACGCAATGGACAGCCCTAATAAACCCGAAAAATATATTTAACAACTTAATTTTAGTTTGTCTATCAATTTCCAGATTGAAAAAATAAATTATTCTAAATCGTCTTCATTCATTCTAAAATAATTTCAGTAAAACTTCATGAATCGAATTTTTGATCGTATCAATTTTACAATGCTTTTATTATTTTTATGATATTCTCATGTTTAGGCTTTTAGAACCTACAAAGTTTTAGTATTATGCTGAATACACACAAAATTCAATATCGAACTTGCCTTTTTTCAGTCGAATCGATAAATATTCTCATATGGCAACGTATTATCGCCAGAACTAATTATATTGCACTAAAATCAACAATTTTTCTTGAATTTTCAATCGTTTCCGATTTACTTGACGTGTTGCGTATCTAAGAAATTCGCCATATTTTGTACCACCAGATGTCGCGTCGTGTAACGCACATAGCGAATAGTATGCAATGAATTATTTAAGTTTCCGAGGTTTACACGTTTAGAAGGAAGTTCCGGCCCTCCCTCAGGAGGGTCGTTCATTACTACCTTATGAGAATATATTTATCAGCCCAACTCTGACCTATATAAAAATATTACCGAATTATGACAAATAAAAACTATTATCAAAATTACCTTAAGCAACTTCTTTACAATCAATTTCAGTACACTTTAAGCACTAAATTATAAGGATGGATTGGGAAAAATGAGATTAGTAATTTTCTTCTTTCGCTCGATAGCTCGGTCAAGAATCATATTCACATTATGCTCTTCCACGCAACCAAAATTATATCATAAAAATATATATGTACACAAGAAAAAATACAAAAAATAAATTAGTATCTAGGTAGCTAGAAAATAAAAAACTGCTCGAATCATCACAACCTCAATGTATGCTTCTTTCTGATAACATCTGGTGCATTTAAAGATCCTTTACACAAATAGTGCACCATGTAAAAATCGACCCCTCCTATTGGTCGATCCATCTCGTATTACAATATGTCTGCATGATGCAATCATTTTCTAACAAGAGTTCTTGTGGTGTAGAGGTTTAGATCGTTGGGTCTCACCTGGAAAACGCGGGTTCGAACCCCGTTGCTTTTTTTATTTCTTTTTAAAGATTATGTTTCTAAACAGCTTTTTTTCTTGATTTCGGGTATGTCTTGGGTTAGATTGGGTTAGCACCTGGTTAGTTTCCTTTTCTTGAGCCCCCGTAGCGAGCGAAGCGAGCAGAGGGCCATGCGGATCGACCAATGGAAAAGGCCGATTTTTATATAGTGCACTATTTGTGTAAAGGATATTATAATGCACATCTGGTATCGAAGTTTACACTTAAATGAAGTGAGGTTGAGGCAGACTTTATGTGTACAGGAACACTGCGAATATTTGCATGCTATTGTAAGAGAAGGAATCCTAGTCAAATATGGAGGAATGTTCGATTAATTAATTTTATATACTTGACAAGCCATTTGAATTTTAAATCTGTCGTCAGTTAAATTTAGACAACAGATTTAAAATTCAGATGGCTTGTCTAGTACATAAATTTAACCAATGAGAGTCGCGAAACCAATCGGTAATATGGTCGAACTTGTGCAAATCGTAAGCATATCTAATACAAGAATTTTACAACTTTTGAAAGGTATGATTTTCCCGCAATCTTAAAGCCAGCTAGCATACAATTTCGCGGTAAGAAATAGATGATAAAATGAACGATTCACATAGCCTTAGCTTAACTTTCATCCTCAAAAATCCTTTATGGCTGTATTATAATTTTAATTTCGAGTATGAGCGTCCTACTCAATGATCAACGTATTGCAAAAATCTCAGATCACTGTCTAAATACACACCCAAGGTTTTTACATCTATTTGAAAAGTTCATGTTTGTACCATTCAAAGAAAGGCTAATCTTATTTTCTTGTAAGATATCACATTTCTGTTTTTCGCAAACAACAATATCTCAGTCTTGGCTTTATTCAGGGCCAGAGAATGTGCACTCGACATCTTTGAAATTATGCTGACGTATTCATATAAGCTGTTCTGTGCAATGTTAGATTCCTCAAGTCGGAAGAAGTAGTATATCTGAGAATCATCTGCATATGAGTTAAGTTTGACATGTTTAAGAAAGTTGTGAAAGTCGGATAAGTAAATCAAAACCAGCAGCGGACTTCAGGAATGCCACGTTCGTGGTAGGAAGATGATCCGAAACGACATTTTTATATATCACTCTTTGTTTGCGCGAAGACATATAACTAGACACCTATCAGTCTCTCTGACAAACCGAAATAAAAGAGTTTATTACACAATAATTCGTGATCCAAAGTGTCAAAGGCCTTGCTAAAATCCAGCAGCATCAAGCATATATTCAGGCATCGGTTACAAGCAGTCATCAAAATCATCTGACATAATATACTGGTATGCTTGATTAGGTGTACAGTCAAATGTTTTCAAGATGGCGCCGAGTGCAGGTGTGTTGTGTGCGGTTGGTGCTATAAAAACGTTCCAAAATCCGATTATAGAGTGCTCTGTGCGGTGTGCAAGCAATATTTTCATAGTAAATGCACAGAAATTAGTGAAAGTAATATCAGAATAATGCAGGCTCAGCAAATACCATGGATTTGCATTCCTTGCAAAAAATCACAAACGGGAGTTGAGGTTAGCAACTCAACAACTCCCACCAAAATGAGCGACATAAATGTAAGCGCAAACGTCGGCACTAACAACAACATGGACAACAGTACTACTAGCAACAGTGGGTCAGATGAACCAATTGCAGCATTGAAGTTGTTGATACTGGACCTAAAAAGTGAACTGAATGAAGGTAGGAATTCTGTCGATTTTATGTCAAATAAATTCGACGAAGAAACTCAAAAAAACAAAGTTATTCTAGAAATGCTCGATGAATGCAAGAAAGAAAATAGGGTATTGCGGACAGAAATCAAACAAATGAAGGCCATACTGAACGAATACGAATACGAAAAAAAGAAAAAAAATCTGGTAAATAATAGTTTAAACGTAAACAAGAAAGAAAACAGCGATGTGTTAAGAATAGCCGGCCATACACACAGAGGTTTATCTGCAGACCTTATACGGCACAGTCAAAGTCTGTCGACAAATCTGTTCGTTAGTGGGTCAGCACGCGCCAGACGCGCCGCGATTTTATCAGGCAAAAACTTCTCTGAAAGTTAAAATACGCAGGTTAAGTTTCTTGTTACCACACAAAACAATTTGCAGTGTCGGGTTAAATCAGCCAGAAATTCCAACAGAGTATTTTAGATCTTCATAAGATCTGCCAGTTGCAAGACATCTAAGTGTGGCTACCAA
The DNA here is from genome assembly GCA_016904865.1 of Pissodes strobi. NCBI lineage: Eukaryota > Metazoa > Arthropoda > Insecta > Coleoptera > Curculionidae > Pissodes > Pissodes strobi. The sequence goes on along the minus strand of MU182472.1, from coordinate 3,531 downwards.
AGGTTTCCTCTGGAGATACTGGTTCTCGCATGACAGTAGGCTGCTTCGTTAATCCTTCTTTTAACCACTTTTTTACCCATTTACTTCGACGTTTTGTGGTTAATGCGAAGCATTTGTCATAAGATGTATGTTAATCATAGCCAAACACAATTAATCTTTTTTTTTTATTTATGGTTCTCCTGGGCATCTTCTCACCAACAACAAATTACGACGTGTCAGCAGAACTGGTAAAGACCTTCAAAACTTTCGCCAAAACTGAATTTCCACAGTTTCGATAAAGTCAGCAGATAAGTTGAAATATTTAGCCACTAACAGACAGTTTTGTCTGCGACAGATTAAGAACGCCATAGTTGTCTGCGGACTTCTCTTTTAAGTTAGTGTAGTCACAAAGATTTAGTCTGTCACATGTCAAGTCCGTGAAAGACCAGATACTTAAACCGCGCTGGATAAAGCCTTCAGATAAACCTCTGTGTGTGTGGCCGGCTATCTCAACAGTTAAATATGTTGAAAGACAGGATAATTCATCAATGCTTATCATCACTATTCAAAATTAAACACTTAAACAGCGGATTTTACGGAAGAAAAGAGAAAAAAGAATTTTTACCGTAAGCGACTGCAAGGTGGATGATGGAAACTCCAAAATCTTTTTGAATGAAGAATTGACTCGGCAAACATACCAACTTTATAAAGATGCCAGAAAACTAAAGACCAATGGATATAGGTTTGTGTGGCATAAAAATGGTTGCATATTCGCAAGAAAAACTGATATAGACCCTCATATTCGAATACGTAATGAAAATCAAATTGAAAGTCTTATGCAACCGTAGTAATGTAAATTACAAATCATTTAAAGTTCCTAAAAGCGTGTACAGGTATAAAAATGGCTGTTAATTCTATTCTAGATAAGTATTGGTGCGGTGATTCAGAGTATTGTGATAATTTTGAACATTGTAAAGATCTAGTTGATCCTCAAAAGAATTGTATTATTTTCCACGTTAATATTCGTAGTACATGTAAAAATTTTAATGATTTTTTAGCTTCCTTAGATAGCTATAATGTAGAACCAGATGTAATTGTACTCTCTGAGACTGGTAAGTTGCACAATATTAATGACTTTAGCATAAAGCAGTATAAATTTTTTTTAACGAAAGTAAAATTAATAAATGCGATGGCACTTTAATCTATGTGAAAAATAATATTTTCTGTACTAATGATATAGTCTGTGTCAATGATAGTAGATTTTTAAGGGTAACAGTGCCAAATGACAACGTTTCTATTGTGGTCGTCGGGCACTATAGATCTCCCTCCACAGATCCAGAGAGATATGTTGAGGATTGAGAAACTCTGTTGTCACAGAATGACTCGCAAAGATGTACAGTCAAGTTTTTTTATGGAGATATTAACATTAACTTGCTCTACACAACATGTAAAACTGTAAATAACTACATGATGACTATAAAACTGACTATAACATTTTAAAAACACTTTTAGAAGGGCAAAGCTGGGGACAGGTGTATAGTGCTGAAGACCCTCATGACATTGCAAATAAATTTGTTAGTATATTGCAGGACTGTATAAGTAGAGCAACTAAAACTTTTAAAATCTCAAATAAAAATTTACGGATAAAACCTTGGGTAACAAAAGGTATACTAACATCAATTTGCCAAAGGGACAAACTTAAAAAAATATCTGCAAAAGATCCTAGTAGTATGATTGCTTTGAATAATTTCAAGCAAGCACTATCGTAACAATTTAACTAAGATTATTAGGCAAGCTAAAAACTGGTATTATAAGAATCAGCTTGAAATGAGCATGAATGATCCTAAAAAAACATGGTCAGTAATAAGGGATATATTCTTTAAAAAATATCAATTCCTCAGGTGAGGATGGTATTACCCCATATATATTAAAATATTTTAACACACAACCAGTGATGTAAAATTACCGCAATTTATATTTTTGGTTATTTACGCTGGTAATTTACGAGTGTTAATTACCAAAATTAATTACCGTGGTAATAAATTTGTGTCGTAAATTACTGTGGTAAATAACCGTAATATATTTTTGGTAAATAACAATAAATTACCGTAATTTACCGTAAACTGCAAGTAAACTAATAGCGATTTCCATTCGTAAATTAATGTAAATTGTGTATATTACTGTCTTTTGGAAACCTCCAACTAGTTTACAAATAAAAATTGCTATTTTTCCAAAGAAGCATGTACATGTATTAAAAAATATCTTGTCATAATCATGTAATTACCACTTGGGAATGAAATTACGGTGTGTGTAAGTATCGGTGCAGGACAAAGAGTTGTTTCATTTGTTTGTGAATAAAACATTGTGTTTTCCTTAAATATTATTTAATTTTAAAACGAAAGCAACACGGAACAAAGTGAATGGTAATGAATGACAGCCGACAGTAAATATATACCCGGTTCGGCTAATAACCGGCAGCCGGCAGTAAATCCCCGAACGCATACTGTTCATATTGCTGAAAAACATGATACAGGCTGATCTCCTATAATGTCGCCCCCTTTTAACTTTTTTGTTTTTAGTGTCTCAAAAAAAAATAAAAGTATGTTTATGTAGGTATTGAAAAATACTTTTTTCTTCAAACGTCAGTAGATCCGTCATTACTCGACTGTGTAGGCGGCCGTGAAGTTTCGTTTTTCCTCCGCCGGAGCTTTACTTTTCACTTTTCCGCCGGCGGAGGTAAAAGTGTTGTCATAGCAACATAGATACGATACAAACAGACAACAAAATACGCGTCAACAACTCAAGATTTATTAAACTACAATTTGTATTTATCACTCAATTTGTGACTACATTTCTAAAAATCACTAATTTAGGAACAAATTGGTTATTATTTAATCGAACTTACTCAATAACTGCTTATCAATACGGAATTAAAACGCAATCGGAGACACAATCTTAAAAAATAATTATTGTTGACAGTGTCCACTGACAGCTTTATGTTACATTATATTCACCGACACCGGTCTAAGCAAGGCCACCTACGACCGTGGTCTAAGCCGCCTTGCGAACCCATTTATCTTTAATAATAATTAGATATTATTACTATTAAAAAGAGATGTTTTTGCATTAATTTGTCGACATTTGAAGAAAAAATAGCATATTTTATTTGGAGGAAAAGTTACTTTTCATGGCTTGCTCTCTATTACCAGCCTCACTCCGTTCGGCTGTTAAACACGAGCGCGCCATGAAAAGTATCACTTTTCCTCCATATAAAATAATATCCTATTTTCTTCAAACGTCAGTAAATCCGTCATTACTCGACTGTGTAGGCGGCCGTGAAGTTTATACTTTTTTATATATTGGAAAAATGATCAGTATGCAGGGAAAAACAAAAAGTAAATTTTTTCAATGGATCACCCTATATATCAATTTATTTTTCGATTCCTCGTAAAATTCTCAGCATAATTTATGTATGAAATTATCTCTAGAATCAGTAGTTTCACATCAGCTATAAACGGTTGAAAATCGATACTTTGGCTACTTTTCACCTTG
>MU182471.1:359762-389044 GCA_016904865.1 Pissodes strobi | reverse complement strand
ATATATATATATATATAAGAGCTGCCCAAAAAATAATACCGTATATTATACAGAGCGGTCACAAATTAACAATACGTGTAATTTTCCAAGAGTAAACTACGTGATTTAATTTTATTTTAATAATGTTAATCAAAAAATTGATTGCAGATAAGTCATTGGAATCCAGGAATAGTATTAACAAGTATACAGGGTGCTACAAATTCGTTTCTATGTATGGGTATCTCGAAAGCCGGAAGAGATACGAGGTCGGTTAAATTGGGACAAAGTTGCGCAATTTAAGGATGATTGACATGCCGTCGACAAACTTAGAAAATTCCGTCTACTTCACTGGATATCCGTAAAAAACCGAAAATCATCTATTTTATTTTTATTTTTTCCTACCTTTGTTTGAAGAGATAAAGTAAAATAAATGTCACATTATTATTGCCACTTTTTCTCTTCCAAAAGCTGGCGGTATCAAATTTTAAATCCGACATTTTGCTTTTCGACCCCCCTCATCAACTTCATTTTTTTAAATACGGACTTGGGTTTTTTATTTAATTTTTAAAAAGCCTTTGGTCTCCTAAAACCAACGATGTATCGCACTTACCAATAAATCAACAAATCTATCGGACAAGTGTGATACATTGTTGGTTTTGGGAGACCAAAGGCTTTTTAAAAATAGATAAAAATCCAGGTCCGTATTTAAAAAAAATAAGTTGATGAAGGAGGCCCGAAAGCGAAACGTCGGATTTAAAATTTGATACCACCAGCTTGTAGAGGAGAAAAAGTGGCAATAATAATGTGTTATTTATATTACTTCATCTCTTCAAACAAAGGCAGGAAAAAATAAAAATGAAATAGATGATTTTCAGTTTTTTACGAATATCTCCGGAAGTACACGGAATTTTCTAAATTTCTCGACGGCATGTCAATCACCCTTAAATTGCGCAACTTTGCCCTAATTTAACCGACGTCGTATCTCTTACGGCTTTCGAGATACCCATACAACGAAACAAATTTGTAGCACCCTGTATACTTGTTAATTCCTGCATTTCAATAACTTATCTACAATCAACTTTTTTGATTAACATTATTAAAAAAAATAAAATCACGTGGTTTACTCTTAGAAAATTCCACGTTTTGTTAATTTGTGATCGCTCTGTATAAAATACGGTATTATTTTTTGGGCAGTTCTTAGCTTTAGAGGAAGCAAAAATTTTTATCAAGAATAACTTTTTTTCGTATCTTTCAATTTTTAGTCCATTTGTCCTCTTGTTAACCCCATCCGGGGACATACTGTATATATATGATAAATAATAAATAAAATAATATAATCTGCATCTGTTTGCACTACCTTTACCTTTTTCAAAAGTGAAGGGAAAGCACGCACCTGATGCCTGAGATATATTTACTGAATCACGTAAGACCCGAAGAACAAAAACCGGCAAGGCTTCAAAGTTCCGTATAGATATCCCCTCTTCACCTGAGGAGGCTTTATTTTTAATATTTGAGATGGTATCAAGGATCTCTCCAGGGTCAGTGGGTCTCAAGATCAGTACGAGAGAAGCAATACTGCAGAAATGCTCTTTTCTGGCTACCAGTCAGACAACGATTTATTCTCATTTTAATTATCGCTGTTATGTGCCTTCGGTCTATAAACTCAAACTTATTAAACCAAGTGATTTTAGGAAAGTCCTTTTCTATTTCAGCATACTCATTTTAAGATCCTTTACAGCTATACGGCACTCTGCTATATTAGCCGCTTCTGATTGGTGGATTAATGTCACTTCCACTTTATCTACAGTCCAGTCAGTTTATTCCACCAGGTCTAGTTAGTCTAGTGGCCAGATTCTGTGTTTGCAATACGGACGGCCCACGTTCTGTTTTCGTCGGGGGCAAGACATGTTTTCTTTATTTTTTTAAGGTTATGTTTGTTCCTTTTTTAAATTTGGGTTAGTTTCGGTTAGTTTTGTCTGGTTGCGCTTCGGAGCGAGCGAAGTGAGCGGAGGGCCATGCGTGAAGAGTTAACAGTACTTTATAGTGACGTTAACCCACCAATTAGAGGTACCGCGCCGTAGGACTGTAAAGGATCGTATTATGCGCAGCATACCACTTACACTTTTGTTTTTTAAGGAATTCTTCGATTGAGTATTGTTTTTTTTTTAATATTGTGGTTATTTAGAGTTATCCAAATCTATTGTTTCAGATATATTTAAATTCTTACCTATATTTGCAAGTTGGTCCGCAATTTCATTGCTCGATATGTTCACGTCCCGGGATCCAAGTAATTATCTCAGTACCATGGTCATTTGGCTGTAGAAGCAATATTTTTTACGTAAACTATTATAGTCTGTGTTAGTGTTAATTTAACATTTATTTAGGTTTTTACGTGCGCTTAGTGAATCGGTGAAAACGACAGCTTTTGAAATGTATTTTTGTAAAACTTTCTTGCTTCAGAAATAGCCACGTTTTTCGCAGCACTTAGACAAAGTTCCCTCGGAAGCCAAGCTGAATAATTATATTTCAATCCCGGGATGATGGCCCATAACCTAGTCCGGTGGAGTTCTTTGATGCATCATTGTAAACAGAAGTCTATGACTGTTTATATTTTTCTCTTACATAAAAATTGTTACTTGATCATCATTCCTTTTTAATATTATTATTTTTCTAACTTGATTTTCAAATTAAATTTTAAGTTTGGGACAGCGAGTGGCAGCCGATGCTGCGTAGTTGCGTAGCGACCCTTGGGCTCGTTAATGTGCATAGACTGACTGCTAGATCACGGCAAGATGGTCGCATGCTATATTGTGTTCAGGGGCCTTGGCGGCGATAATTCCAATTTTAGTATTAATGCATAGTATTTATCCCCATTGAATATTAGGAGTATTTTAGGTTTTTTGGTCACTAATAAATTTCTTGTAGATCGTTAGATCTAAATTAATGCATTTTAATATTGTAACTAAAAACGCAAGCTGCCTATATTGGTCGATCGACGAATCGGGTGAAACGATGGTATTCTCGCTATTTTGATGCTGCGTTAAAATATTTAATGCCTAGGATGATATTTATAAGACCACATACCCTGAAATATCTAAACTTTTAAAAAGTACTATAATTTAGCCAACTACCTGTCAAGGTCAATTAGCAATTTTAATACTCTACTAAAATAATTTTTGCCTTGTATATACCAGTGTTACTATGACGTTAATAAAGAGTTTACATGGAGACTTTCTACCCATTTGTTATATTTAGGGATAATTTTACAATCAACAATTCCACAGAATATGTAACATATTTTATAACCACATTTCACAATTGATTAGAATATATATCGTTTTCTTCCTGTTGTTAACATTTTGAATTGGTAAAATCAATTATTATTAGGGCAATGCTATAGTTTCTGATGCTATGATAACACATATAACTTTATAGATATGTTTTGTATTGTTGTGACTATTTATTTTTTTTGGTTTATTACGCAAGTAGTTCAGGAATAGGACCACTGCATTCCGAGCGATAAAAGCAATCCTCACAGATTGGAATAGAATAATTTATTGGCCCTAAAGAAGCTAGAAACATACAAAAATACTTAAGTACTTTTAGGTAGGGCCAGTAAATTGGTCTCATTTTGTAAACTGGCATTAAATCGGAACTGTTGCCGTAAGAGTAAATATTCCCAAACACCAAAATATTTCTGCTTAGTATAATGGATATTGAAAGTGGTTATTATAGTTGGCCTAAAAGGTATCATATTGCTTTAGGTTAGTAGGAAGGTAGGCAAAAACATATTTGTTCTTCAACCGTTAGAAATCACCCAATAGATGAAATAAAAGTACCACTTTATATTAAAGAACCTGCCGATCAAATAACGAATTTATTTTTATTCCTTGAACGATTCCGTCATGTCAGATGTGACCTGCTTGTCAATATTTTCAATAAATAAATCAAGTTGACTTTTGATTTCGCTTTTACTGACACCGATAGCAAAAGCATTTCATCTACTCCGGAAATTTAAGAAAGTCAGTATTTTTATTTTTACTCATTTTAACGTTCAAACAAAATATTGCCCGCATTATTCGGAATATAAGCGCCGAACATTAACAGGAGACTAGAAGGTCCACTCTTAGTCGGTACTTTTGATGTAGTGCTTACAAAGGCGAGACGCCAGACTTTAGACGAGACGGGTTGATTCGTGGCACGAGGGCTGTGAGCAGTTTTAACCAGCATTTCACCAGGATGCGTGATGGGGCAAGGAGGGAGGGAAATGCTGGAGGCGGGGCTTAGAGTGAATTCTAGTCTATTGTTAATGTTCGGTGGTATAAGTGACTTTTTGGGGCTCGTCTACAAAAAGTTACTTTTACTCGTAATCATAGAATATCCTCTTAATGATATTTTTTAGTTCGGGCCAGTGAAGGTGATGCATATCCTTTAGGAGCTTTGCCATTAGGGACACAGATAAATTGTGTAGAAAAATACCCTGGTTTAGGTGGATTTCTTGTACATTCAGCTGGGGCGTACGCGACCATCACCCGAAAAGCAGCCAATAATCGAGTCATTATCATGATGCCCAGTAAAAAGGAATTTAGGTAAGATATACGTTTCCTTTTATCAATCTATCATAACTAAAACTATTGCATGTATCAAACCAACACCAATTGTTTTTAAGTATAACAATCCGTGAATCCTTTTAATATTAGTCTTTACGCCCCTAGTTACAACCTATAAATTAATTATATCTAGTCAAAAGTATTTTGCGTACAGAGCTGTGACCATTTTGGCCCTGGATTTTGATATATTTACTGTTCTTAAAGAAAAAAGTATACTTGATTGAAAACCAGTTAGTTTTTACCGCAAATCCAAATCGATGGCATTTTAAAACATGCATTTTTGAAAGAGGTCTTTAGATCAGAAAACTAATATCAACAATTACTATTCATCTTTTTATTAACGACATTAAAAGCAAGACAGAATCCTGACAATGCCACTCAGACTAACGGTGTCATGTCTGCCTGTTTTTTGTCCAGGATTAGATTTATAGTTTTTAAAGCAATTTGTGAGAACTTATCTGTCGTAAGTATAAATTTGTTTTGTCCAATTGTACACCCTTGTAAACTAGTTGGATAGAAACTAAATGGCTCTTTTCAATTAATTTAATCTCAGATTAATTAAAATTAATATATAAATGTAAGATTATTGTTATTCAAGAATCTCTAAAACATTATTATTTATCTTCACTATACTAAATGTAATAATTGAATCATTTATAAACGCCTTAAAATTAATTTGGATTGGTATTTTCTGAATATTTCTTGTCAAAACGTATTTGAAATATAATATTGCAAACGAAAAATAACTGCAATTTGAGGTCTACACGTTCAAAAATTTGTAATTTCGATGTAATGTATTGAATGTAAATTTAAATAGTCAGATATCTCAATTTGTGAATATTTCTTTTGGTATGAACCATCTATAAGTATAACTATACTGGTTGTTTTTTTGTTTTATTATTGAGTTTGGGCTATAGTAAGCATTATATTATTAATATAATACTATTCAGAAAATTTTTTATACTTTCAACCCCTACCTTGATATATGATGAGATGAACATATTTTCACAATACCCTATGTCGTTACTTTTCTGTAGTGTAAATTTTTTTTATGGATGTAATTTATCAATTTCTACATATTTTGATGGAAATTTCAAAAAAAGCGATATACATACATACATATAATTATAAATTTGGCACTTTCAAAAATCACATCATTATTAAGTTATTCTCTACTTTAACTTATCTCTTCTTCTTTTAACTCTTGGTGCTATGCTCCGCTAAAATAAAGTTATGTTGCCTGTTATTATAAGACAATTCGATATGTTTGTGAATATAGGTTTTAAATTAAGTATTTGACAATCTTTATTATATGTGCTGACACACATTTAAATGTACATCAAACCCACCGTGCATTCTAAGCCGCTTTACTTAATACATGTTCAAATAATTCAATTGACTACTAGCTTTTAGTATTTCTTAATAAAAGACAATACGTTAATTGAAGACCATTAAAACATAATTGTTAACGTCCATATAATAATTATATATTTTATTTATTTATTTATTTTATGATAACGTGTTTTAAACATGAAATGTTTATGTCAGAATGTCATTAACACGCCTTAAATTTATTTTCCTACGGCGTGAAAAGTGGAGTTTTGCCTCTCGCCAGGAGGTAAAGTATGTTGACTCCCTGGGGAAGGGGGGCGGGAAAATATTTTTTCTGTGTTCGTTCGAAAAAATCAACATTCTCATAACTCGCTATTCTGGTATTGCTATGAAATTGCAAATAACACTCCGGAAATATTATCAACTAGCATCTCCACTAATATAAAATCACGCTGTGGAAATTTACAACTTAACCATAGATCTCAAGTATAAATCGTTACTATCCAAAGTATAAACTGTCAAGATTAACTGCGCAGCAGCCAACACTGGCAGACTTCGGTACCCAGTGTAAACTGCTGAAAGGGAAACGCCCGGGCGCCCCTCTGACAGGCAAATACTCTTAGACAACATCTTAAAAGTAATGTCGTAAAGCAAAGTTCTTATAAATCATGTAAATATTAAAACTAAACATGACTTAAGACAAAGTATTAAAACTGATAAACTATAACGCCCTTTTGGCAACCTTCCTCTCTGCTATCTTATTAACATTCGAGAAGACCAACCCCGGTGCCCACGAGACATGCATACCTGGATGTTCTGATAATACCTACCAAATTATACTTTCAACCTGGAGCTAATAATGCTAAATTTGATTTTTACTGCAACACTGACAATATTACTCTCTTACTGCCGTTCCATCAATTTCAAAAATATCAATGTTTTATTAATTTTTTCGATCGCAGAAAAAGTATTTTGCCTTCGGCCGCTGGGAGCACATTGCTTCCCGCGGGAGGAAAGAACCTACTTCCGAAATGGGTTAAGAGGAAATAAAGTGTAATTTTTTGACAAGGTCGTAGAAAATATGTTTTAAGCATAGTGATTCAAAATTTCCGGAAAATTTGAATGCTGGAAAAAAAACGGTTTTTTTTCCTGGAAAAATTGGAAAAAAACGGTAAATTTCGGAAAAATTTAATTTTTATTAAAAATAATCAAAACAGTTTTGTTCCAGGCTTGCTTTAGCTATTAAATATTTTTCAATATTTAGAAAGGTATTGAATATATATTTTATAAAAAAAAAATGCAGCGCGGAAATTAATTTATCGGTGAACCGTGAATCCCCCCACAAGACGAGGCGGCACAATTTCAGTTGTTTCGTTGCTTGTTAAAATTTTATGATATATACCATATACCTCTGTTGGCCGTATTAGGTATATAGGCATAGGACAGGAAAACGACCGTCTGCACTTTTCTATCGGCGCCTCTCAAAGCTGGCTATTGATTTTATTTCGGAAATTGCTCGTTTATTAAATTTGGATGTAGGACAAGTTATGGCCAATCTAGCCCACTTTAGAACCGAAACAGCATTTTTTAGTAGAAATTCTCTATGGGAATCTGCAAACAGCATCCATCCTGTTATATGGTGGCAAGGTTTGTGTACCTCACAGCCACTTATGCCAATTGCTTCCAGGATTTTAAATGGACCTCCATCTTTCGCCTCATCAGAAATAAACTGGTCTTTACATGGTGTCATACATACCAATAAAAGGAACAGGCTAACAAAGGATAAGGTTCAAAAGCTTGTTGCCATTCAGTCTAGTTTAAAATTGGATGAAAATGACAAGCTCGTTTACAATCCAAGACCATATCCGCTTTTGGAACAGAATCATATTAATGCTCACGAGCAAGATGGCGAAGGAAATGTTACGGAAAAGGAATCGGACTCAGATATTTCTGATGACATTCCCTCGGAGTCCTCGGACTCGGATACTGACAGTCAAGATAAAAATCCTTTAAGCGTTTTGGCGTTGGCTAAATAAAGTTTTTTATTACTTTTTTTGTTAATTTTACGTCTTGGATTTATATTATTTGTTATCTTCCACAGAATAAATTTTTAGTTCTTGTATTTTTGCAACATTGCAAGTTGCAACTGTTTCTAAGAGTTTGTTCCTAAGCCTGGGTTTTAGTAACGCTTTTTTCTGGTGTTTTTTTTACCTTTTTCGTTTTGTTAACTATGTTTATTTTGTTAATAAAGATAAAGAGTTATATTTTTATATTTTAAAATAAAAATAAGCATTTTTGTCCTTGTTTTTTATTTAAGCGACCTTCAGATAGTGCAAAAATATGGAAAAATCTACCCATATCCCTTATATCGCTAATTTTGACGTATCTTTTGGGTTTCAGTTAAATTTCTTTTTTTTTTTCAATTTTTCCTTTTTTTCCAATTTTTTTAAGGATGCAGTAAAAAACGGAAAAAAAACCGTGTTTTTTTTCCAATTTTTCGGGTTTTTTCCAAATAATTGAATCTCTATTTAAGCATGAATTATTCTGTTCGCAGTTTACCAGAGGAGTGTATGTGTACAGTTGGAAGATTGAGCAATTTAGAACATGCCGATACACCTGTTGGATCTGCCCAAAAGAATAGAGAACTTGGCAACAGGCCGCGATCAGGTAAATTGGGCCGATTATTTTGTAGTTTATAGGAGACTGTGAGTACGTTTTATCTCTGGAATCGTAGCGTAGTAAGTGGGATTTGGTGGTTATTCGGAGTACTAAGTCAGACACCATATTTGAGTTATGGGTATAGGCTACTTTTGAATATATATTTTTTTGTATTGGGACGCTCTTTCAACTTTGATACTCAACAAAGAGAGTATTTTACTTGTTTATTATACAGCTGCATAATGTATTGTCACTAAAATGAATAGAAACAGATGTTTTGTTCATAAGGGCTTATATACGCGTTCAATTTCAGGTTGGTGGCAAAGAAAAACAGGCAGATTTGGAAGAAAAATTAGGAAACCTCCACCAGTTAAAGTTATTTCTGCAAAAAATCTAAATGAGCTGGAAGAAGTTGTATTTACCTGTGATCGCCCGTTTGTTAAGACCAATATGTCATATTTTCATTATTAAATCAATGAAATAAATATTTATATTTGTTGTTTGTATTCATCATGTATTTATTTAAGTATTAAATGATAAATTAATTTATTTTTAATCAAAATGTTACTCGTAAAGTTGGTTAGGACATCGTCATTTTTCTAATACACAGGAACCATCAGGAGTTTGTTGCTAGTGCTTAAAGATACGGAATTAGATATTGAAATCTCGAGTTTTAAGTCAAGACCTCTTGTCAAATCGTTGATGTTTAAATACTTACATCTAGATGTTTTAAATATAGAAATAGAAACCAAATTTCTAAGGTAAACAAGTAAAAATATAGTTTTTCTACAGCCGCGCGCAAAATAACTAATTACCAAATTGAAATGAAATCGCAAAATCGACGAATGCCGTGGATCCTTATTTTGCGCTCTAGCGCGAACATGGAAAAGAAAAATCTCACTTTTTCCGTCGAGTGTGCTATGAATGGTCATGGAAACCGAAGATAAATAAATGACAGTCCCGCGTTTGTTACAATTTGTTGCTAGCAATCCTGTTCTAAATATGCCCGAAGCCCGGATATAATATGTCAAAATTGACAGTCATTTGCAAATTTCAGAATAAGTATGGAGACAAATGTTGATTTAATTTTTAAAAATGCGACTGTAGAAAAAGTTCTGTGTGTCTTTCGAGCGCAAAGTAAGATTGCCGTTTTTGAAAGATTACTGCGCTCCGCTACGCGTCGCGCTGTAACATTCTTTCTCAAGCGGCAATTCGTTACTTTGCGCTCTAAATACACAAATAACTATTGTACTAATTTCCACTATATTTCTTTTTTGGTCTTTTCGTCTGACAGAAGGTACTTAGAAACTAAATTATATCAATGGATCAATTAATTAGCTATTATATACTATATTACTGGTGGTATAAAACCCAAAATTAATAAGGGTCATTCAGCAAAACATCTAACATCTTGAGTCTGTTTATTTCCACGGTCTCTAAAAGGTTAAGTTTCTTGCCTGTTTTACAGGTATGAAGGATATCTTACAAAATTTTGCCTTTTACTCCTCTTCATATGTAAGCTTTTTGGAAAATAGGGCCGCTTCGGCTCTGACCCCAGGGTTAGTTTGGGTTAGTTGAACACCCTCGGGAAGGTAGCTGAAAGGCTTATCTTATCGAGGGTTAACAGGATAGTAGAAGAGCTCAATATACTTCCGAACGAGCAATTTGGCTTTCGCGGGCAACATGGCACCGTCATGTTGGCCGCGAAAATAGCCACTGACTTCAAGGGTTTTACTAACAAACAGTCGACAGCACTTTTGCTGCTCGACATCGAAAAGGCATTCGACAGGGTGTGGCACGATGGGCTGCTGTACAAACTGTTGGCAAAGTACAGCATGCCACTGTACTGGGTAGCGCTCATCGGGTCATACCTTGCCGGTCGCTCTTTTGTCACTCGAATTGGCCACCACAACTCGCGCAGTAGAAGATTGCTTGCGGGGGTGCCACAAGGTACAGTAATGTCGCCGCTACTCTTCAATCTTTTTATAGCAGATATTCCGTCTTGTCCTAATACCCATAAAGCCCTTTTTGCCGACGACACGGCAATCTATTCCCTCGATCCTAAAGCGGAAGTGGCAAAATCTAACTTGGTCGAACACTTGAGTGTACTTATGCCCTATTACGAGAGATGGAAGGTCACCTTAAATGCAGCTAAGACTGAACTCATCGTGATAACACGTAAGAGGAAGGACGTCGACGTCACTCCTCTTGTAATAGGGAATAATGCAATACTACCAAAGACCCAAGTTAAATATCTTGGCATTATATTTGACAAAAAATTAAACTTTAGCAATCACTTTCGAGCTATTGCAGCTAAAAATACCTATATCAAAAAAGGACTTAATATGTTGATAGCGGGCCGATCCTTTTTAAGCCCAGCTAATAAGCTTATATTGTATAGAACAGTAATTAGGCCGGCTCTGTTCTACGGTGCTCCGGTCTGGTGTTCGGCGGCTAAAACTCATAAACGGAAACTCCAGGTGATCCAAAACTGTTACCTGCGAGCGGCGTTTTCCTTAACTCTGAGAGACCGAGTCCGGACTGAGGACCTGCATGCTTGGGCAAAAATGAAGTACGTCGATGAATTCATTGACACCCTGGCATGCAGGTTTTACGCCCGACAGATAAGAGGATCGCCGCTTACAGCAAATATTGCCGACATTAGATACAACCCGGAGCGCCGTATAATACACGGCACGATCTATCGGGAAATTACCTTGTTCTATCAACAACTAATGCCTCCCTAGACTCAATTTCCCTAGGGCATATTAACTTGCACCATAAAAATCGCATCTAATATCTAAAACCATGAACTAACTTTCGAAAACAGTCTATTTCTAACTTTTCAAATTTCACAAAGTATCAGAAGAGCAGGAGCACATCGCCCAACTGGGTAGTATGAGCGACCTGCCTCCTGATTGGCTAGCTCACCGTGTTCGGACACGGGGGCCGGGCCTGACAAGGGACATGCGAAGCATATAAATATGCAGCAGCAGTACCTTAGCCATTCATTTCGGCACATGCCACGGAAGCGTCCATGTCTCCGCAGTCGGACCGTGAAATTCGATTCATGCGACCTAATACTATTCAATTGCTACTGTAACAGGCCTACGCCTAGTAAGCCTATACACACGTGTAAATACATCTTGTGTATATATTCTGTATATACTTATTTTATGTTGTATAGTGTGCTTGTCCATTTTAACATTATGATTCCCTGCTCGAATCATGAGCAGTTTTAAACAGGGTTTTTCATTGTTTTTCCCTGTGTTTCCCCCAGGCAGTAACATATACCCCATTTTACAAGCTTTTTCATCAACCAAGAGCTTTATGCAATTCTAAGAGTAATAACGGCTTTGAAGGGTCCGCCCAAAGAAAGCGAAAACAAAAAGCAGTACCACATAACCTAGTAAACTAAATAGGCTAAGATCAACCCCCACTAAGGGTGTCAGCTGCTGTTAGCAATGGCGTTGATCGAACAACGCCACGCACATAACATGCGCTTGTATTACTTGTTAATATAGACATATTTAGACTAGGCATGTAGTTATAACTTGTTAATAACTAAAATAAAGACAATTAATTAATAAGAGCCTCTTAAAAATGAACTAAAGCTGAAAACAGAAACCCCTGAATTCTTCCTCAACACATAATACCAAATTGTAAATATATAGCACCTCAAAAACGCATCAATTATTTACCTAATAACACCTCAATATCACACTAACCTAAATGACCAGTAACCAATAATTAAACGATATGACATTATTATTGTCATCTTGTCAAAGTCAATTCAAAACTTGACAAAGTGCACGGGCTTTTTACTGTTTTAATTGCATTTACCAACCATTTTAATTTTTAGATTGTTCGTCCTTGACAACGGGGGCACTAAACTAGCACTTGTGCTGTTTACACCCTGGGGCCAGAGCCGAAGCGGTCTTATTTTCCACAAAGCGTACATATTATGAAGTGGAGTAAAATGCAAAAATGTGTAAGATAAACATGAATCCTTCAAAACAATATAGAACATATCTACATGTTATGAAATATATTGTTTTCAGTATCAGTGGCGTGCACACAATGAAAGCACAAATGCATTGCCTACCCTGATGTTTTGACATTTTTTATATTTTCCCATTTAATTTTAATCCCGATAATATAAATTATAATTTCACTAATAAGTATAATCCAAATTTAAAAAGCTTATCTTAAGCGCCAATTAAAATATTAATTATATTATAGAAAAACATCACAGTCTACTACTCATATTACGCTACCTATATTAAACGGAATAAATATTCTTCGACGGCAACCGCTAAAAAGCATTCCATAACAAACCGAAGGTATGCATTTATACCGTCAATACTGGATTTACTATGGAAGCGAAAAGCAGTGCTTGAAAAAAGACAGCCAAATGAAACGTGACATAAAAATAAAAGAGACAAAGCATACGAAGATGGTCCGGGCCGACGCGACGCAACGATAAGTGCTGTTGCCAAAATATGCTCTCTTTAATTAATATTTTGATTTGATAGACATTTTTTTTTTACCAAGGATCATATTGTTATTGTTTTTTGCTCTTTAGTAATTGGTTTGAAAGCGATTACCGGTTACATCATTACAGGGTTTGGTTAAGAAAGCTTTATTATTTCCCTAAATTTATTAATATTTCGATATCTGGGTATTAATAACGCCATGCATTTTTTTTTGCAAGAAACTGAAACCCGATAAAGCAGGACGCCCACAGAATCGGCACAGACCGGCTCGGCACGGCCAGCACTGCCGGCATTCGTTATTAAACGAGATGCCGTTCCGCGCTGTTCCGATTAAATGGGCGCTGCCTCGTTTAATAACGTACATAGCAACTTATGCCGGCCGTGCTGGCCGGTCTGTGCCGATTCAGTGGGCGTCCTGCTTTAAGCAGGCTTACTCCTTCTGTATCATTTTCCTATTATGTTGCCTACCCTCTCCTAAATGGCACTGCACGACACTGTTCAGTATTAAGATGTAACGTATAGTTAGAATCCCTGCGTTGCTACCTGCTTGACCGATATAGTTTTTATAATAAGGACAACATTTTAATTTATATACTTATGATTTATTTATTAACTATAGTAGTTTTAGATTTATTGATTTTAATATATTTGCTAATTTGTTTATTTGTATGGAAAGCTGTTTAAATGATCTATTATCTTTAATGTTTGTGGGAAAAATGCGTTCTAGGTAATTTTTGTATTGTTTTTTTTATTAAGTAGTGAATCTATTATGGCTGCAAATATTATTATGTATAATTCGGTCTTAAAGTTTTATTGTGATAATGGAATATTTACAAATCTATGAATATAACTGATCATAGATTAGTAAATATTCGATTAAAATGTGGTTCTTGCCCAGGTAAGACCGTTAAAAAAACGTATAAAGAACTCCAAAGTTCTTAAATAGACATAGTGATTCTCACTATGCATTACATCTCATAGTCTCTTCCTTTGGAAAGTGAAGTAATAAAAGAGTTGAGTGCCACCCAGTGGGTATTAAACCAAATACGAGCCGTTTACCTGCAGTTTGGATTATAAACCGTGTCCTAGGTACACTGTCAGTTAATTTATCGCATCGTAACACGTCGTACATCAGTTCAGAATAATAAATATGTCTTCCCCAAAACGTCAGTTATTAACGGCTTTAAACTTATATGAAAAGATCATAAGTAGGAATGTGTTGAATCATATCAAAAAGTCATGAAAATCTTAATTTAAGCGTCGACGATAGTGTTAAAAAGTGGAAAAAACTATCGAATTTTGATGTAAGGAAAAGCAGTAGTAGTTGCTGCGCCAAAGCCAAAAGCAAGTCGATTAAAAGTGGAGGTGACAGAAGATGTAAAAAAATGAGCAAGTCTGGTAGTACTCGAGACACTGATGTGTAAACACATTCTATAACGACATCGGTTGTAAGAAAATGGCAGCAGGACGTTGTGTTTCCAAGTGATAACCCATCCAGTACTAAGCACGCCCGACGTTGCTTAACTTCGCCCGTGATCGGACGAAAACTGGCATTTTAAACGTGCTATGGCCGTTGCCTGTACGTTTTAGCTTGTACAGAGAGTGAAAATTAGGTTTAATAACAGTTTATGCGTGAAAGCGTAAGAAACAAACAAAACACACACATTCGCATCTATAATATTAGTTAGGATTCTACATGGTGGTGCTTCCGGTGATACCGGAAGTTGATGCCAATTCGCTTATTTTAAATGGGACACCCTATATATTGTTACATTTTTAGATTCTACGTAGATTACGTGTTTCATCTCCTATACCTAAGTCCAACTATTTTTCACATACATGGGCGTAGACAGGTTTTTTCTCAGGAGGGGGGGGGGCGAACCGTAGATAAGGCCGCAGTGGTACCCGTAGGCGGAGGCTAGGCGAAAATTTTGGGGGTGCCACGCCCAATTTTTACCCAAAAGTCGTTAAAATCGTTTAAAAAAAAACAAGGATTCGACACCCTCTTGAATGGCATGGCATAAATGCTATGTTGAAAAATGAGTCGGTTAAATTCCCAGGGGGGGCCGCGGCCCCCCCTGTCTACGCCCATGTTCACATATTTTGAATTTTATGTCAAAAATGACGTTTGCAGGCCATAAAATAATTAACAATTTTTCGAATAAGAGAGCCCTAATTATTTAATTTGGGATGGATTCCTTATGGAAAGGGACCTATTTTCGTGAACTGAGTGGATATTTTGATTGTAAATTAATACAGGGTGGCCAAAAATTAAGTTATAAAATACGTAAAAAGTAATTTTTTTCGAATGGAAACTCCCATTTTTATTAATTCTATCATATTTAGCATTGAACATAAGGGTGACTTTGTATAAAGTTGTTTATTAGAAATATTTATAGTTTCCGAAATATTGACAATTAAACATTTTTTTATAATGAAAATGCCATGATTTTTAAATTTTGTTTGTTGGCTATGACAGTGGCCATGACGATGTTAAAAAAACAATCAATTTTAATTGAAATGTAATTATTTCTAGTTATTCCTTATAATTTGCCACCCCCTTAGCTCGGTGGCACACTAGGCGGGAGAGGTGGTGGGACGCAAACACCCATAACAAGAAATCAAAGCTAACGCGGCACACAAGCCCGTCAGCGGCGACGGCATCGCTTCGACGAGTTTTTACCCGCCAACTGTCGCGGCCTGTTGCCCTAATATAAAAGGGTGAACCCAGAAACGCATTTTCCTCGGGTGATCTCAAGATTGGTAGCAGTCTAGATATTTCTGCCACACTAACGATTATTGCTTTTCTTCTTCTTTCTGCACATAACATTTCCTGCCGTCTCCTTGACATAATGTAGTTGTAGTTTGGGTTATCTGGTGTATCTTGACCCTAGATCATATATATGATCTAGGATCTTGACTGATGGCGGGACGGGTCCACCACCGCCAGCGGCCACCGCCCCAGCCTAGTGTGTCACCGGGCTTAGAAACATTATTTAAAGAGATACCGAACAAATGTTCAAATGAAAGTTTCAGGATTTTGTTCTTCTGAAAAAATATTAAAAATAAGCAAAAAATCAAATGACTATCGGAAAACAAGAAAATTTGTATTTTTTGAAGTGAATAATACGTCTTTGGTTTCATGGTAGTGATTTTTCATAACGACATTCTGGAATTTTCGTCTCGCAAGAGAGATTAAATATATGACTCTCTCTCTCTCTTTCTATCTATTTTATCTTATGAACTTGGTAAAGAATTATTCAATTTTTATGAGACTAAGTGGAACTAACCGAAAGTTGATTCGACGACTATCGAAAACTAACCAAATCTATTGAAATTGATTATAACCTATCGGAACCGGTTTAAATTACTAAGTTAGTACTAAGCGAAGCCAAAGAAAATTCTACTACGATAAGAAAACCCACCACACGTTAAATATTTGAATTTTCTTTGGTGAAACGAACCGAGTTGATTGGACAACTAACCCCAAATCTATTAAAATTGATTATAACGTATTGGAACCGGTTCAAGTGGCTAAATAAATTGATACTAAGCGAAACTAACCGTAACCGAAAGTTGATTAGATGACTAACCAAATCTATTAAAATTGATTCTAATGTATCGGAACCGTCTCAAATAAATAAAATAAGTTGAGACTAGGTGAAACTAACCGAAACTAACTTGATTAGACGACTAACCAAATCTATTAAAATTGATTATAACGTATCGGAACCGACTCAAATGACTAAAATAAGTTGAGACTAAGTGAAACTCACGGTCACGTTATTTCTTAAAGTGACCGTGAGTGAAACTAACCTCGTTAGATCGGGGATTGAGAGACGAATCGAATGCAAATGTTTCTGAAGTGAATATTTCTTTGGGTGCATGAGGGTTGTTTTTTCAAGGCCGCATCATGACACGGTTCATGAAAAAAATATGGGACTTGCTCTATTACCTGATCAAGACATAGGCGAAACTTTTATAAAGAATAGTATTTTCTCATTTAGGCCTTCCTTTTTTGTCAAATGAATGTTATATTTTAAAAGGATCACATGTTAATCAAATTTTTGCCCGGCTGGAACCGAGGTATTTACGTTTAAAATTATTTTCGGCCATAAGGGCTAATGTAAATGATTTTTTTTTAATAATTGTAAAAAAATACTCCCTACAAAGACCTTTTGGTGCTTTGGACAAAAAATATCTGTTTTTCTCTATATGGTGGTATCAATATCTCGATTTTTGACGATAGTGCCCTTTTGCACAGTCTAATTTTGTATTACCTCCGGAATGAGGGTTACCTTATCATGTACTTCCATCCCTGAAAAATTCAGCGAAGTGGGAGGCAAAGTCAAAATTAGTTTTAAGCTACGGATCTACTGCACCCTACTAATCGATATCTTTTTGTCAATGATTTTCTCCCATAAATATTTGAATACATTTTAGGGACGAGTTATATTATGTTATACATTAAAATCGGTTAATAGAAACTTCACTTCCGAGTAACCAAAAAAAAAAACATAACTTAATAATTTATAGAAATAAAGAAACTGGTTAGAAAATATGTAGTTTTATTTATTAGCATCTTTAATATCCTAGGAATGATTAAATCGCTGAAAACGTCAGTATTTTTACTTTCTTGCAGCGAAATAATCTATTAATATAGTAAATAACAAGATAGGAACTCATATTTACAAAAAAAAAACAGCTATCTGACTTTCCGTATTCCGTACTGTTTTCATAATGGATAATTATTAAATCAGTCAAAATGCAGGAACCGCGCCCATGGAATTTTCGCTGCGGCGCGAGACGACGTGGATTGAAGGTCACCCAGCGCTTTTGGTCAATATACACGGTGACGGTTGTGAATTTGGATTCTGGTTATTTCTTAGAGTCTCTCTCTAATCTAAGGGTTATTTATTATTCTTGTGCCCACTAACGTCTAGCCGCTGACGGCAACTGACTATCCATATGGTATTATTATGGATTTGCATGGTTCTTTGCTCGCTACGGGGGCTCAATCAACAAGAACTAACCTAGCACTAACCCAAAATTAAGAAAAAAAGGTAAATTAGTTCATATTAATTCAGCCCCTGTAGCGAGCGGAGGGCCTTGCAAAGCTATATGGATAGTCAGTTACTGTCAGAGGCGAGACGTTAGTCTTTTGCCCGGGCCGCCGTATCACATCACAGATACATCATCTAACCGCTGCACCACCAGGCTCGGTGAGAGCATGCAGAGCAATGCAATCCACCGAAAATTAAAAGTTAAAAGCCTTTTGCCAAATGTGTCAAAACCTGAGCACGCGCGAAGCTTCGCAATCGACATCCATTTTGGTGCAAGTAGACGCTTCTTACAATCGGTCAAGTAAGCTCAGTAAGCTCATAACAATCATTTGTCTTTATTACTCTATCCCAGATAACCCAAATGCGTAAGCGGGTATCTATATGCGTGCAACAAACTCGACTCATATGGTCGTAGATGGCTTGAACAGGTTTTGGCTATCTACAGTTTAGTGCGGGTCCGTATGGAAAAAGCGTTTTAAGTCGCAACACAACCACAAGCGGAATAGTACGGAGTCATATTCAATCTTGTTTTTTAAATTAAATTATGAAATTAGTTTAAATGCGTTAGTGACATGCCTGGTTATACCCTGTTGTTCAAACAGAAGCACTATTCCTGTTGTTCAAAGAGAAGCACTGTCGATAAATCTTTTTTCAGGTGCCCTAAAGACCGAGAAAGATACGTCTTGTGATTTTTACATGTCAAAGCAAGTTATTTATATATTTTTCTGCCCTGAAAATGCACTAACAACTGCTCCTGAAAGCTGCACATTTCACACGCTTATTCGGGTATTTAGATTAAAGGGCTTCGTCTCAGTTTTAGAGTTTCGCCCTCAGAGGTCCCATTCCCAGATCTCTAATAAAGGGAGTCCAATTTTACGGCTTCACTCCCCCACGAGCCCCTTTTTGCAAAGTAGAAAATGGAACTCTCATACCAGAGGCATCTTTTTAAGTCTTGGGGCCCAATTTTAGGGCTTCGTCCCCAGAGGCTCCATTCCTAAATCTGTAAAAAATGGGACTCCTGTACTATGGACCCAACTCTATGGTTTCGCCCCCTATGGCCTTTTCCAGATATGTCAAATATGAGGCTCTCACACCGGGGGCCCCGTTCAAAAGCTTCGCCCCCGAGGGCCCCATTTAAAAATATGTGAAATATGGACCCCGTATAAGGGGCCCTATTTCAGGGCTATGGGCCTCATGGAGCACCTATTTAGGGCTTCACCCCCGTATGCTCCCTTTTCCGAATATGTAAAATTGGGGTCCTCCGAGGGAAGGCAAAGCCATATCTAAGAGGAGACCGTCGCCCGGTGAATGGCGCCTTTTTCCAAAGATGTGAAAAGAATAACTCCAAAAATTAAGGGCGAAACCCTAGAATGAGGGACGAAACCCTAAAAGGGCGGCCCATGTAGCGCATTGTCCCAGCACTGGCATCTCAATACCTACTCATCAACTAGTTATACAAATTGCTGTAGAAGTGTTTGTATAGTCTTTCTAAACTATAAATTTTAATTTAAAGACAAGATCCTTGACATATATTATAATAAATATTATATAATATCAATATTATTTGCAGTCGTAGGAAATAGTATACTGTGCAACAAGTGTTGAAAATAACACTTGAGTATGAACTTTGATGGCACGAGCCGTAGGCGAGTGGCATAAATCATACGTGAGTGTGAAAAGTGATTTTCACACGCGTTGCGTACTATACTTTTTCTACGACTGCAAATAATATTAATATTATATAATATTTATTTTAATATAATATATCAAGCATCTTGTCTTTAAATTAAAATTTATAGATTACGAAGACCATACCACACACTTCTACAGCAATGTACAGATTTAGAAAGGGGGCTAAGGGTACAGTCCTAAAATGGGGCCACCGATGTGGGGTCCCTATTTTCCAAATATGTTGAAAAAGTGGCTCCGGGGGCGAAGCCCTAAAATGAGGCCCCAGGGGGGAAACCTTAGAATGGGGCCTATGGTACGGGAGTCCCATTTTTTACAGATTTAGTAATGAAGCCCCCGGGGACGAAGCCCCAAGTTCTAAAAAGGAGCCGCTGGTATGAGAGGCCCATTTTCTACAGTTTTGCAAAAAGGGACGCCTTGGGGGGTGAAGGCCTAAAATTGAGTCCCCTTTTTAGATATCTGGGAATGGGTTCTCTGAGGGCGAAGCTCTAAAACGGGAACGAAGACATTTAATCGACATACCCAAATAAGATGTTTGAAATGTCCAGTTTTTAAGAGCAATTGTTAGTGCGTTTATGTCTAGTTTCAGGGCAGTCGTAGAAAAAGTATAGTATGCAACCATTGATTTGTATAGGAGTGGATAAGCAATAAATAGACCAAACATGGCAAATTTACGACCGCGAAATGTAAACAAAGAGATTTCTATTTGGACTTGCGCATTAGAAAATTAGTAGGAGCTAGTTGTTGCACCGTGAAGGTAAATAGGCAGGCCCGGACTTCGAAAGTGATTATTTCACCAAATATTCGGTAGATGAGTCTTGCCGATTGTGAAATGGGCCCCAGTTAGCATAGTGAAACAAACAATAAGGTATAAATAAGTAATACTTATAATAATTAGACTTACTTGAAATAGGAAATCCTGGGTATTTTGCCTCTACTACTACAAAACACAACCATACACTTTCGGGACTCTATTTTGGTAGGGTCGCCCATTGTTTATGTGCGTATTGTTCAATTTAAACGAAAATCAAAATAGGGTACGCACAAACCACAAACGTGAACCACTAAACTAAAACTAATTAAGCAACTACAGACACTAGGTCCAAAGAAAGTAAAAAAAAAGTAAAAACTCGAATTATTAACTCAAAACGCCGCGCCGTCAAAACGAAAACACGTCAAAGACAAAAGCTAAGTTCGATCCTGACCGACGCCTGCTGAGACGGCAAGTGTTTTAGTGCGCATGACAAAACGGTATCTTCTTTGTTTACGTTTTTCCATTTTGCGTCGATTTTGTCATGCGCAGAAACCTGTTTTTTCGCCCATAGGTTGCCACTTTTGAATAATGCGACAGGCGGCTATTGCTTATCCACTCCTATACAAATCAATGTATGCAACGCGTGTGAAAATCACTTCTCACACTAGTGTAAAGTTAAATGGCACGAGTCGTAGGCGAGTGACCTAAATCACACGGTTATTTTCAACACTTGTTGCACAATATACTATTCACCACACTCGCAGTAGGGCACCCTGTATGTAGCAGTCGTAGAAAAAGTATAGTGTGCTACACGTGCTGAAAATAAGACTTTTCACACAAATGAGAGTTTGGTGACACGAGCCCTATACCATAATGATGCTCACATATACCTACATAAATAAAATTGGTTATTGGTGCGGCCAGTCATTTACTAATTCCCAGCCGCAGGTTTAAAACTACTTTGTGCGGACAATTCAACTCCGCGGATCGACGCGTCATAAAACGAGATTCGATATTTCATGCGCTTTCGGATCTGCAGTTGGGTTATCTAGGATTTTATAAACAATGTAACAACGGAACTGTTGATCCCATAGGCTTTAGTTATATGTCTATGGGTGATCCTCTATCACTGATCGCTGAGACTTTCATCCTGGTTGTCGCAATAGTTAACGTTTGGTCTTCCCCCTTAATATTTATCTATGGTTTGGTCAGTATACGGTTAACTAATAGAAATGCTCTTAGCATATGTTCCCAGAGCAGTGGCGTGCAAACTTTTTCTATGACCGTGAACATGCAATTGCTATTAATATTTAAAAAATAGTAAAAATACTGCGTTCAGTGCGTTTTCAAAACATGGCTATTTTTTTGGCTAATATTTTAAACATATTATTCAAAAACAGTCTGAAAGTTGTGCGATATTCTGACCGTGATCTAGCTTATTTTTAACTAGAAGCTTGAGAAGAAATAACATATATAAATCATGGTAAACATATTAGCTTATTTTTATTTATGTAAGGCACATAAAAAAAATTACATCATGTAATGACCATGCAGCTTTTCTATCTTGGTATTTCCAGGTATTTAATATTTTATTATATAGGATAACAACAAACAGAAATCAATTAAAAGTGGCAGCTCCCCTGGAGTTAGTGATGATTCTGAGGAAGAAGAGCAAGATGAACCATCTTCTTCGAACCAGCAGGTGATATTATTTTATTGATAATGTTTTAATTAATAAATCATATTTATGGGAACTGTTTAGAAGCTCTTATTATGAAGAAAGCTCTTTAAAATGATTGACACATAGTGCGTAAGGCCAAAAAAAAATAAAAAATTCCAATAAGTGCCAAATATGTCCATGAAATTTGATTTTTATACCTATATATGAACTTTAATGAATTATCTGTTAAGTAAAATTAAACTTATTTTTGTTTATTTTTGTTCTTATTTATTTATATTTCACTTACATTATGTACATGTAATTCCTAAGATATATAAACATTATCAATATGTCCGAGACAACATGGGAGGGTGTTATGGATTCAGAATGCCCTCTCATATCATTTGCTTATACACGTCAGACGAATCAAATCATAGATATGTCAAACTACCATGGCTACCATATACATATTGTTTACAGGGTAAAATGAATACTAAAGATATCAAGCGATGTCTATCCCTCAGGCACATAATACGAACCTTTACATTAGCTGCTTCTGATTGGTGGGTTAACGTCACTTTAGAGTACTGTTAACTCTTCAGGCACGGCCCTCTGCTCACTTCACTCGTTCTGGGGCACAACCAGACAAAACTAACTGAAACTAACCCAAATTTACAAAAAGAAAATCATAGCCTTAAAAAAATAAACAAAACATGTCTTGCTCCCGACGGGAATTGAACACGGGACACCTACCAATTGCAGAATCTGACCAGTTGCAGACCAACTAGACCTGATGGAACACACTGACAGGACCGTAGATAAACTGAAAGTGACGTTAATCCACCAATCAGAAGCGGCTAAAATAGCATAGTGGCGTCTGATTGTAAAGGATCTTAAAACGCCACTCAGGCCATAGGCCTTTGGGCTTGTCTAATCTTAGTCAAAGTCTAATATTGCTTTATTGTTATAAACAGAAGTGTTGTTAACAAAAGCAGTTAAGAAATTAAAACTAATTATCTACATTCTGAAGTAGAAAATAAATTTTTACATGCAAAATAAGACAAAAAGAACGAGTCTGCTACTACTTGAGACACTGATGTGTAAACATATCCTATATCGACATCAGTTGTGTAATTTAATGTATTGCTTCAATAGCGTTTAACTGCATAATTTTTTAAAGCATGTATTTTGTATGCTTCACAGATATTTGAGCAGCCCTTGTAAAGAGTATATTTCGTCTTCGTGACGCCTGAATATAGGCAACCACCGAGGCAACCACTTATTTGGAGTTAGTTGCATATATTCTGACGTTAGAAAGAACGTTTTACAAGGAAGCGCTGAAGTAGCTGTGCACTAATCGCTGCACATGGGTTATGATGTCACATCCCCTTACCCACTTACATCCATTTTCCCCAAAATGTTTACACATCAAAAACGTCAGTTGTTTTACATTATTCTTTGAATTGTGGCTCGTTGTCCGTATAATTAAGCCTCATTTAAGCCTAACAGAAAAAAAAATAGGTTTGTAACCTTAATAACTAAATAAGGATGATATGTGAGAATAGTGGCAGATAGGTTATTTGGTGGTTATGAAGGAAATAGAAACATAATTTGGAAAGAACAGCAGTAATTGGAAGAAAAAAATAACCAAGGAACAGCAAGATAATAATCTCATGAGATTTTTGGAAGAAAAGGTGTTTCACTAAAGTTAGAATGGTTGAGTCAGATTTGACAAGCGCTATACCCAAAATGCTGCTAACATTGAACATTTCTCAGTCAATGTGTGGGGATGGATGAATTAACCCGAACTTTGGGAACCTTCAATGCAGAAGCATATGTAAATACTTTGGGAACCAAAATGTTACAATCTGTGAATGCTGTATTTAATAATAACTATATTTGCCAACATGACAACTGTCCCATCCACACTACCCGAGTAGTTACTAATGGTTGTAGTACTGGAATGCTCAGACTAATTCTGGGAATTGGAGGAGCCTGAACTTAAATTTAATGGAAAATGTGTAGGGTTATGTGGTGAAAAAGAAATTAACAAATTAAATGATTTTTGTCTACAAAATGTAGACAAGTTATGGCGAGTATGGCAAGAAATAACTCAGGAATTCGCCCAAGATTTGGTGGCGTCAAGGTCAGGTTTGGTCACTAGGAAAAGTGAAGCAATGACAAAATATTAAGTTCTTATTTTAATTTTTTTAAATCAAATTTTGTTGACCTATTTATTTATTATATTTTTAAGTTTCTATTGTGTTCCCAAATAATGTGATATTATTAATAAACATAAATCGTTACCTAACTGTGGATTTTATTTCTCAAAATAAATCATAATAAATGAAATCTTTTATTTATTTTATTTTAGTTATATTATTTTTGTTTGGTATTTGTTAACTCTTTCAATTTTTATAATGTGTATGTTATTTTTAAGTTCTTTTATGTTTTATGCTTTTAAATTTTCCTGCTTTGTAATTGGGAAGTTTCTTGTTAGGCAGTGTAGTAATAAATAAATAAATAAAATAAATAGTTATACACTTTCAATAAATTATATCAAGTGTCCATTAAGGTTTACCTATGTTGACAAACGGGCAAGTTAAGGTAAAAGCCCAACTTACCAAGTCATGAAAAAGTCACAGTGTCATTTTGGTCTTCAGATTTCAAATTTGTTAACTGTATACATATATGACTGAGCCACTGTGTAGACAGTGAAGAACTATAAGTTATTAGAAATGGTAGGTATGTAACCTCAGATTTGCTTCACCTAAGTCCCCAGGGCGAAAAAGAAGAAAAGTTGCATGGTGGCGCCTCTAAAATACTCCAGAGGAAAAATAGCGCCCCATTCAGATTACCGGCGAGGCTAGCCTAGGAGAACCATCAGGCCTGAACGCGTATGAAGACGTCTCCAAGACAGAAAATAGACTGCGATTGGACTTCTGCAACATAAGAGGCATCAACACAAAATATTAACTCGATCCACCAGACCTGGCATCAAGTAAGCTCAAGTTATCCTAGCTAGTATGGAAACTTATATTCCCTCTTCTATGAAGCGTATCCCAAACGGTAAATCAATGTTTGGTAAAAACTGCTTAAGAGCGGTCAATGCTAAAAATACCACTTGCTGCAAATGGCGGCAGGATCAGACAGCCGAAAATTGAAATATATTCATCACAACTAGAAACCAGTGTAAGCTGACCAAGGAGGGATATAACGAGCAGATCAAGAACAAGCTTCTCAACTGTCCTGATGCATCGAAATCCTTTTGGTCAGTTGCCAAAGCTGTCAATCAGGGTTTCTCAGACGTCAATCCCACGACTGATCAAAGATGATGGCTCAATGGCGAAAATGGCCAAAGAAAAAGCGAACAATCTTGCCGAAATGTTTGCATCAAATTCGAGCTTAGATCTTCCAGGGAATGACTCTCCCAACTATTCTGGGAGTGTACCCCTCAATGCCAGGCCAGGTCTGATATTTTACCAACACGTAGTGAAAGGAATACTCATAGGCCTAGACAGTAACACGCCCACAGCACCGGATAGTGTTCCTGGAATAGTGCTTAAGAAATGTGCTGCTGAACTAACAGCTCCACTATGCAAGCTTTTCTCCTTATCCTACAGAACTGCGTGCTCTCCTAACAGGCTGGAAATGCGCTCAGATGCAACCAATCCCGAAGAAATTAAAAAAAAACGATTCCATATAACTACTGCCCAATTGCCCTAATTCCCATCAGGGCTAAAGTCATGCAGAAACTGATCAACGAACATCTCAAAATATCTCGAAGGCTTCAAGTCGAAGCGGCAGGCATAAGCGATCGCCTTGCCACTATAGCTTCCGCAAGCACAGATCAACGGGAGATCTCCCTACTTACGTGACCTACCTCTGGACCAAAGCCATCGAGAGCTACGGCGAATCTCGTGCAGTGGCTCTCGACATATCCAAAGCATTTGATAGGTGTAGCAGGACGGATTATTAAGCAGATTGACAGCATATGACCAGCTTTGCTTCTATGGCTTTCCAATTTTTTAAGGAATCGATGCATCCAAGTTGGTATTGCTGGGTTAGGAATCTAAAAATAGTGCTAGAGGTCCTCAAGAGTGTATAGTATCTCCCAAAGTGCTTCTGTTCTATATCAACTATCTATCTAGACAGGACGAACAATTCTATTTACAGCTTTGCAGACGACAGCACCCTTATATGATCATTCATGTCACATACTTCAATGACCGCTGCTCGTTCCCAACCCGAGCGAGAAAAACAGATTGCTGCCATCAGTGAGAAAGTGAACCCCATCGTGGAATGGGGTGAAGATACAAGCAGCTGTCTTCTCAAAAAAAGCATAATACGAACCTGACAGGGCCGCAGGACCTGACATCAATGGAAGGACAAAAACTTCTGGGGGTCAATGTAGAAAACAACATGTCACCAAAATCGCTAAGGCAGCAGCATAAAAGCTAGGAGAACTCTATAGAGCAAAAAAGTTGTATACACCTCATCTCCTCTTACTGCTCTATAAGACCCAGATAAGACCATCTCTGGAATACTGTTCTCATGTGTGGAGCTTGGCACCCAAACCTTGCTTAAAATATTGGACTCCATACAGAGAAGTGCAGCCCGTTTTGTGGATGGATGACCCAGAGTTGACTAAAGACCTTGATAGCCTTGAATATCGAAGAAAAGTGGCGGACCTATCTCTTTACTATCGATACTTCTACGGAAGATGTTCAAACGAGCTGGCACTTATGATTCCGCCCAGAGTTGTGCCAAACAGAAACACCCGTCAAACACAAGCTGCTCATCAACATACAATTCAGTTGCGAACACCTAGCACGTCGCTGTTACGGAACTGCTTTTCTGGAGGACTGCCTGGAATGGACTTCCGAGTATCCACAAAAGTATGAACAAATTTATATAAATTGGATGAATAATATAAAAGATTAGTGCTAACGTCTTTCCCCAAAAGCCACAACCTACAGCGCTTCAAATCCAACGTCCACTTCTTCGCGCACGCACTGCTCGTTGAATTGTATAGGATTTTCCTTTTTTGTGTGTGCCGAACATAAAAAGTACATAAGATATTTCAAAATGATCTAGGCTGCTAAGAAAGGTCTTGTTATAGAAAATAAACTTTGAGGAGTAGGTATTTTGCGAATTTGCTTTGTACCGTTTCCAGTCTTCTAATATGGCATTGGTAATGAGGGTTCCATATTAATAATTATAGAACAATATTCCAAAATACTGCTGACCAAACAGTTGTAGAGGGCTATCGGAGCCTTAATGCCATAAATATGCTTTGTGCTTCCCTTGGCAAAACCCAATAGCCTAAAGCCTTTGAGAATGATGTTTTCCATGTGTAAAATAAATGACAGATTAATATACAAAATGACACCAAAGTTATTAAAATGCAATACAAGTTCCAAGATTATGTTGTCACTAAAATACCATTCGTTCTGTGGTTTATTACATTTGAAAAATCATAAAGCTTTACATTTGGTTACGTTAATCTATAAATAGTTGTACACGTAATGTATCCTTCGAAAACGATAAATGATGCACAGTAACTATGACTCGAAACGGTATTTTTTTTTCAAACGATATCTGGAGTTCCAAAAAAAAAACAGATATGATAAGTTTTTCACACTGTCCTGGGAAAATAACTCAAGTTTGATAAGTAATAGTATATTATTGACCAACGTTTAAGGAGACACTATTAATAATAGTTATCTAAACCGTGGTTAATATACAATTTCTTCCACAACTAAGAGACTAACTAGCACATCTACCAAATATTTTTGTAGTTATATACATTTTATAAGATTGCCTATCTGTTAATTATGGTCAATAATGAGGGTAAATAATGAAATATTGTAAGTTAGAAATCGGCCAATGAATGGTTGATATTAAAGCTAGTAAAGGAAATACATCATTTTTGAACTCTTCGAACTACATTTTCGAAGTGCCATTTAAATAATATATGACCAAAAAGATCTAGGATAGTTTACCTGTTGAGAAATAAATTAAAAATAATTAATGTCTGTTTATAAATTTGTTTGTATTCTTTGCATTCCTTCGACGTGTGGCCTTCGCCTTCGGCTCGAGCTACTAATCAATCTCATCTAATAATTTCTTTGATTGTATCCAACAATATAGTTTTAAACATACATAGTAAGAACTTTATTTCTGTTAGACATAGCTTATGCAAGGAAGCCATCTTGTTCTGAGTTCTTGCTAATATCAATGGCAAAAAATTCTATCCTTAAATAAAAATATTAAGCCGTCATAAACCAGAAGACCATAAACGGTCATTAATTTTAGAGAGATAAAAGCTCCTACAAGCATCATCAAACTTCTTTATGTTCATGCTCCTTATTGTACACTTCTGAATTACAAGTATTCGCTGTAAATCAGAATATTCACAGAAAATTATTCCGTATCTTATGAGTGATTCAACATTTTATTGTTAACTCATTTTTAGTGTTTGTCTGCCCACACATCAAACAATCAAAAAATTCATCTATGTGAATGCCCATGACTTTAGTATGGCTAGTTCATTATCAACAATCTTTATGGTATCAGGAAAGTTGATTTGATTCTGCCTTGATCGATAGAAAATTATATTAGTTTTTTTTTTTTTGATAATAATTAATTTATTTCGTGTAAACTATATGCTCCCTAAACTACAAAATCGAAACACTGCCGAATAATTTAAGAAAGAAGTACCTACTTTTAACGTCTTTATTTTGTGCAAATTTCATTTTAAACCTTGTAACTGTTTTCTATTCTATTTCTTCTTAAACAAACATTACCAATAAAATAAATGAACCCTATGTTAAATGAATATGCACACAAATAACAGAACAACTTAAATTTTTGCAAGTTAAATTATAATAAAATTTTAAATTAATTGTAACCTATATATTTACTTACTTAAATTTATACTTGGGTTGGCTAACTACTGATGTATTTTAATAAACGTTCGTTATGATCGTTGTCTTTAATGTCTCAACGGTACAAATAAGGGCAAAAGTGATAATTTCG
>MU182471.1:343087-359752 GCA_016904865.1 Pissodes strobi | reverse complement strand
TTTTTTTCTTTTGGATTAGTTAGCTTTTGGCATGCCTTGGGTTAGTTTTTGTTGGTTGCGCCCCACAACGAGCGGAAGCCATTGTATGAATACAAATGCGTGAAGTGAAAAAACGTAAACAACATTGGCGGGGTGCTAGTGTAACACACGTGCTTATCTAGCAAATCAGGCGGTGTTATTTAAGTGGGGTTCTGTTAAGCGGAAGCTTCCGAAATACGCCAACCGACAACCGCTAGTGAACGCAAAAAAGGCATCTAAGAATTCAAAGAGCCTACTGATGCGTTCTCCAATTTTTTTTTCTCAGCCTACGTTTGGTCGAGTTGATATTTTTGTTTAATAAAGATTAGTTTTGTTTTGGAATTAAGATTATAAAGATAACGAAACTAGATTCGCAATAATCTCGAGAGCATAGCAATAACGCGCAACCCTGGTCGCGACGCCATCAATGTGCAACCCCCCCCCCCCCCCCCCAATCCAATTGTCGATCAATGTCAACTCCCAGAAAAGAAACTCTCTCAACAGATGTTACTAGTTGATTATTGTATAAAAAAACTAAAGCTGTTTAGTATTATGTTTCCAAAGAGTTTTATTATAAAATATTTCTTATACACTCACCACAACATCTTGTCTGTATACCAATTTTAAATGTTGAGAAAGCAAATAAGCAATCCCTCCAATGGATTTACTTACAGCAGTCGCAGAAGACATATTGAGGAGGCAAGCTGTTATCGTTACTCGTATTATTTACAAAAATCAAGAAAGTTTAATTATTGGGGATTAAACTTTCCGCGCTTTGAATAGATCTGGTTTTTCTTTATAATTAGTTTTTAAGCCTGGAAAGATGAACACATTTTTCAATTCTAAATGTTTATTAAGGCATAAAAAAAGTTGGGTGCATACTTATTTGTAACCCATTGTGACAGAAGATGAATGAGGGAAATTTTAAAAGAAAAATGTCAAGAAATTTTATGTAGATACAGATGAAATAATTGTTTTTTAACTTCATGCAGTTGTTTTGATTTTATTAAAACACTATTCATAAAAATAATGTCTATTAATATTAATGCAATTTATTTTAATATTTCAGAAACTCATGGGACTGAAGAAAGTGACAGCTCTAGTGATGATGAAGTAGTAGAGGATGGGCAACTGTTCGCCAAAATTCAAAAGAAAATTTCGAAAGCTGGATATTTATGTATTCCAAAATTTGAACAAAATGTAAGTTTAAAATCGTATAGACCGCAAACCCATCGAAAAAATTTTGGGGTCATTGATACAGGGTCAGTGCATACAACTGTGATCAATATACTCTGAACGCTGTACAAAAATAATGCAACTGAAAAAAAAAGAAAATGTCTCATTTTCGGAAAATTGACCTCTGATACAAAAGTAATAAGATTCTGTACGGCTTTTGGGAAATTAATTTTCTATATTGATAAAGGTATATTATTTCTCTATGCCATACAAATTAGTGTAGCTCTGGGGTAGTAAATGAGAAATCAACCTCCTCCCTTAGACTGCAGGGGCAAGATCATTTGATTATGTATGGCATCAGTTCTGAAATATTAATTGACATCTAAAATCTTTTAAAAAAGTTGCAACTATCACTAATATAAATAAATAAACTACCCACAGGTAAGGGTGAAATAGAGATTTTTCGGAGTAAAATCATTAGATACTGTACGGAAAACGATTTTTTAAACCAATGTATGTATGAAGTTAAGAACTATTACTGTGTTTAGTAGCTGTACAAAAATATTGTTGATCGATAAAAAAATAAAAGTTGTAAAGAAGAGTGATCTTAAAAATAGTTATTTATGCAACAAGTGTGTAAAGTCACCTTTTTTTATGAATGGGAATATTGCCGCATGAGCCGTAAGCGAATGCGACAATCCCATAAATAAAAAAAATGTACTTTACACATGACTCATGAGTAGCATACAAAATTTTTCTACTACCAAAAAATATAGGAAAAAACGAAAATATTATTAAATTACTTTACGCACTAGTGCATAAAATAACTTATTTTACGCACTGCCCATTAAAAAGGCGTATTTTACGAATCTTGGAGAGTGCGTAAAGTGAGTATTTAAAATGATTAGAATTATAATATTGTCATCATGTCTTTGTTTAAGGGCAAAAGAATACAGGAAAACATATGCCGTAGTTTTTATCTTTAGAACTGCCCATGGTAGATATTTTTTTTAATGTAATTTACATAAGCCTTAAAGGTCATTAAATAATGTACGGCATTTACAAAATATCATTGAGGATAATAAAAAGTGATGAGCAGTCATGATGCTGTACATTTTAGATGGGGCTGAAGATCAGTACAAATAATTATTAAAAGTTTTTTCAAAAAATGAAAAAGAAAATCAAATTTGGACTTTCATGGTAATTTTTTTTACCTCTAAAATCCTATGGTGCTCAACTCTATTTTCAGATCAATATGTTTTTAAAATGTTGAGTTAGGCGCTTCGTAATTTAATAGAGAATATTGTAAAAAAAATTGCAGCTATACACCAGCCAGTATACGTTGTCTTTTGTGTGTGGATTATATAGGTAATGGAGTTCTTTAGGTTGCTTTGTGTAATCATTTTTTTTTATTAGTCGGTGATTATTTTCTATAGTTTATAATTATTATTTATAGTGATTTTCGCATGCTTTTAGTGTGATGTGATGAAGTGAAGTATTCCAAAAGATATTCAGTAAGATTTATATGCCTACATTTAAGCACACTATTAGAAAAAAATTTTAGAAATTAATTTTTTCCGATTCCACCACCACAAGTTGAACAGCGACTAGAACCGCCATCCAGTAATAAATTCTATTTACGTCAACCCCAGAACAAAAAATGGAATAATTAATTATATCTCAACTTTAAAAAATAATAGTTCACGGGATTATGATGGTATACAAGCCGATATTATAAAGCAGACACATTTGGAATTAATTAACCCGCTAGGTAATAGAAACGGGGAAAATACCTTCGGAATTTAAAACTTCAGTAGTAACGCCCTTCACAAAAGTGGTACCAAAACCTCCATAAATAACTACCGACCTGTCAGTCTTATCAGCAATTTTGCGAAACTTTGAAAAATGTATTAAAATAGACTAATTCACTTTTTAAAAATAAATACTTATTATCTACAAACCAATGCGGATTTCTTGAAGGTTGTAGTACCGAAGATGTCGTGCATATGTTAATATCAGAGTACAAACAATATCGAGTAGAATCATTCAGCAAAATCGTTTTGATGTGTTTGCATTAAACGCAAAAGCCGCCGCACACCTGCAGCAGCGAGCTGTCTGTCGGGAGAGATTCAAAAAGTATTCGCTGATGCAAAATTGTTTCCTCGGTTATTATTTCAACGCGACCCGACGGTACACAATCTCAGGGCGTTTGCACACTGACTGTAGATTGTCCCTCGTAGCCGAGCCACCGCAGGTCACGAACCAGATTGATCCGGATTCGCTCCGACGTATATTTATTTGTACCGTGTTAATAACGGAAGTTGTCAATAATTTAAATTTAAATAAAACAATGTTTAGCTGTATTTTGAGACCTTGCAAAGGCATTTGATACTGTGCCCCATAACGAACTTCTTAAGGTACTTGAA
Organism: Pissodes strobi; assembly: GCA_016904865.1. Lineage (NCBI taxonomy): Eukaryota > Metazoa > Arthropoda > Insecta > Coleoptera > Curculionidae > Pissodes > Pissodes strobi. Next base: position 356,132 of record MU182471.1, on the reverse strand, counting down.
AATTGTGAAATAAGAGGAGTAGCTTTACAGTTATTTGTCAGAACGGCTGCAAATGGTCAAGTTAAACAATATCTTGAGTGACAAACAGAAAATTAAAATTGGTATTCCACAAGGAACCGTGTTGGGAGCAGTACTTTTTATAACATATATCAACTCATTGTTAAAATTACGTGTTGATGGCTTAACCATATATGCAGATGATACGGTTTTTGTTATCTCAGAACATACTTGGGATAATGTAAAAAATAAAACTATAAATAGTTTAGTAAAAATAAAGAACTGGCTTCAAACCTATTAACTAACATTAAACTTAATGAAATCAAACTATTTCTTAAATGGCAACCACAAATTGATTATGTTTCCAACAAAATTCGCAGACTCATTTATAAGTTTTACTTGTTAAGAGAATTTTTAAATAGGAGGACGCTTATAAAAATCTATAAAGCATTTGTAGAATCAATTATAAGATATGGAATATTGGTGTGGGGTGGACTTTATAATAGCATATACAAATTAAAACAAATTAAATATAATACAAACATTTATACAAAAAAATATAAAAAAAGAGATTATATCCTACTCATTTGCTTTTTAATAAAGATGTATTCTCAGAATTTGCTTTCATATACACACCCGTCCTAACTTGAAACTGTGTTCATACTTATGAAACAAGAGCCAGGCACAATAGGCAAATTAAACTGCCAAGAAGTACGAATAATCTTAATCTAAGATACATAAATTATTTGGGTCGCAAACTGTACAATCTGCTGCCTGGTGAAGTAAGAAGTTGCTCCAAAATAAGAAGTTTTAAATTATTAATTAAAAATGTAATTTTTGAGAATAGCCATCAATTTGGAGGTTTTTCAGCTGATTGTATTGTTTTTTTTTTCGTGATAGACTTATTGTCTGTGTGCAAATATTTGATTGTTTGGAATGTTGTGTGAACTAGGCTGTTACTTTTTTGGATAAACTGTTAATTTTTTGCTCTCTTCCTCATGTTTTTGACACTCATATCTCGATTGTATTGTTTGCGGGCTGATTTTTTATCGGACTTTGTTTTAGTTATTTGGGAGATCTGTGAACTTAACTGTTGCTTTTTTGTATAAACTGTTTTTTGCTCTCTTTCGCAATTATTTTTTTTGTCATATATTTTTTTAATATACAAATCAATAATAATAATAATTAAAGAAAACTACTAAGCAACTCTGCACTTATAGGTGTTTTACATCTAGGTGCTTGTATTAAAGCTTCTATATGATAATTATAATACAGCAAAATTTATTAATTTATTAATGTAATACAGAAATAAATGTAAAAAAAATCTCATACCACAGTCGAAAGTGGCATTTTCGCTCACGAGAGTGCATCCACCCTACAGTTCCACCAACTAAAAACTAACCCAAGGCATGTCCAAAATCCGTTCTAATCTAGCAGAACGAGTTACTGGCTTTGTTTTTACATTTTTCAAATTTCACTCACTTTTGCGCATTCCTATTGGTTGAATTAAGATCCGTAATGGAACTATGGAGTGGATGTACTTTAGCTTTTCGTTTACGGCTTCTAACCAAAAATTAAATGCCTAAGGTAGAAGAAAAAAAAATAGTATACGTGACTCGTGAGTAAATAAGGATCGCCTTTTTTTCCAGCACCTTTTTTTTTGTACCGCACTCGGTGTTAAATAATTACAATTTTATTATAAGTACCATGTAAGTGTACTAAAGCCGTATAAAATTCTTTAGCCAAAAAGACCCACCCAGGGACGGAATATTGAATTTCCCATTGCAGACATCTGTCCCACTTAAAATGTACGGCGTGCTGACACAGGTCATATTATGTAAAATATTATTGATATAATAAAATGTTTCGTTGATACAAGTCACCATCCCAATAGATGTGTAGGAAGGGGGTTGATTTCTCATTTACTAGTACAGAGCTACACTAATTTATATGGTATATAGCGAAATAATATATCCTTATCAATATAGAAGATTTATTTCACAAAAGCAGTACAGAATATTATTACTTTTGTAAGCGAGGTCAGTTTTCCAAACGTTCAGAGTATATTGTCAGCTTGGGTTATGGATTTTCATTTTTCCACAGTTTCCACATGCACCCCCAAAATGTACGGCATGAATATATTTGGTGTGGCAAAGTTTTTATTTAACCTTAGGACTACTTAAATTATACTTTTCAAGGTGTATCAAATGACCTCAAATTGTGTTATCATAAATCATACAAGTGACAATTTTTTAAATCTACTTTGAAATTCATTTATATTTGATGATTCCCTAATATCACTACATAATGCATTATTGGTAGAAAGTAGTTCTAGGAATATTCTGACAGCGGTAATTGTGTAAATTGCGATAATTGTTCTGTTTTTTTTTTCTTAGCAACAGAAATATTGTACTAGTTGATAGTTGAACAAATAGTGTAACCGTTAAATCATGTTTAATATCCATAAAATTACCTACTATGCACCTTTGGAATTGAAGATAGATTAAAATAAAAACTAGAGAAAAATCGTTGGAAAGTGTTTGCTTTAATAAAATGAAGAAGGTGGTTGTAAAATAGAATTCTAATATCATTTACGAATTGGGGGTTAAGGGCATAAGGGCGTTAGCTGTAAGGATCATTCCCTAGTTCATAAGTAACCCGCTAAAGTTGAAAGCTAGTTTTTTATGTTCGGCACACACAGAAAAGGAAAATCCTAAACGGGCGATGCGTGTGCGGAGATGACGATGGACGTTGGAGTTGAAGCGCTGTAGGTTGTAGTTTGCGGGAAAGACGTTACTCGGAAGTCCATTCCAGGAAGTTCTCCAGAAAAAGGAGTCCCGTAACAGCGACGTTCTGGGTGTTCGCAACTGAATCGTATGTTGATATGCAGGTTGTGCCTGACGGGTATTTCTGTTTGGTACAACTGGGCGGAATCATAAGTACCAGCTCGTTAGAGCATCTTCCATAGTAGTATCGATAGTAAAGAAATAGGACCGCCACTTTTCTTTCATGCTCAAGTTCTTTAGTCAACTCTGGGTCATCCACAAGACGGACTGCTCTCCTCTGTATGGACTCTAATATCTTGAGCAAGTGTTGGGGTGCCGAGCTCCACGCATGGGAACAGTATTCCAGAGATGGTCTTATCTGAGCCTTATAGAGCAGTAACAGCTGATGAGGTGTATACAACTTTTTTGCTCTATAGAGTGCTCCTAGCTTTTGTGATGCTGCCTTGGAGATTTTGGTGACATGATTATGCCAAGACATGTTGTTTTCTACGTTGATGCCCAGCAAGCTTATGGATGAGGCCAGAGTCAGTGTTTGTCCTGTCATTAATAAGCCAGGTCCTGCGGTGTTTGCATTTTTTGAGAAGACAGCGGCTTGAGTCTTTCCTGCGTTAAACTGGACATTATTTTCCTCTCCCCATTCCACGATGGCGTTCATATCCCCATTGATGGCAGCAATCTGATTTTCTCGCTCGCGTTGGGAACGAGCAGCGGTCATTGGAATCCGCCACATGAATGAGGATATAAGGGTGCTATCGTCTGCAAAGCTGTAAATAGAATTGTTTGTCCTGTCGTAAGAGATTGTTGCTATATATCAGGAACAGTGTGGGAGATAATATACACTCTTGAAAAAACAACGGCATTGATTTTAAATTCCTCCGAGAGATGTCCATCAATACCAACTCGAATGCTTCGATCTCTTCAGAAAAAGAAAAGCCATAGAAGCAGTCCTGGTGGTAGTCTGTATGATGTCAATTTGCTTAACAATCCGTCATGTCCCACCCTAACAAATGCTTTGTCGAGAGCCACTGCACGAGATTCGCCGTAGCTCTCGATGGCTTTGGCCCACAGGTAGGTCACGTAAGTCTCGAGATCTCCCTTTGATCTGTCCTTGCAGAAGTCATACTGGCGATCGCTTATGATGCCTGCCGGTTCGAGATATTTTAACAGCTGTTCGTTGATCAGTTTCTTCATGACTTTGGACATGATGGGAACTAAGGCAATTGGACGGTAGTTATTTGGAATCGTTGTTGGGTGCATCTGAGCACATTTCCAGCCAGAATGAAAGCATGTACTTCTATATGATAGAGAAAAAAGAGCCTGCTTAGTGGAGCTGGTAGTTCAACAGCACATTTCTTAAGCATTGTTGCGGGATCGCCATCCGGTCCTTGTTAGTGTCTAGGCCTTGAGTTCTAGTTTCACTTCGCGTTGGCGAAATACCAGACCTGCATTGAATGAGTCACTCTCGGAATAGGTGGGTAAGTTTTTCCTTGAGGATCTAAGGTAGAATTTAATGCAAACATTTCGGCAAGAATGTTTTCTTTTTCTTTGGTCATTTCCACTATTGACCCATCATCTTTCATTAGTGGTGGGATTGACGTCTTTGAAAAATCCTGATTGATATCTTTGGCAACTGATCAAAAGGCTCTTGATCCGTTAGGACAATTGAGAAGCTTCTTCTTGATCTGCTCGTTATATCCCGTCTTGCTCTCGTCAGTGGTCCGCATACACTGGTTTCTAGTCGTGATAAATGTATTTCAATTTTCGGATCTCGGCGCCATTTGTGGTAGGCGACATTTTTAGCATTGCCACTCTTGAGCAGTTTTTACCAAACCATGCCTTACAGTTGGAGATGCATTTCGTTGAAGAGGGGATGAAAGCTTCCATACCAGCTAGGATAACTTGAGTTATCTCATCAGCAGATTCAGAGGTGTTTTGCCTCCTAAAGCAGACACCTTTCCAAGGAATAGAAAGATAAAATTCGCGAAGATCACGTAATTACTTGACTTCAGTTAATTGTTAGTCAAATCAATATATTTGGTGTGGTAAATATGTTATTACAGAAGTATAAACATGATTGATACAACCAGAATATCAGTATTACATGAATTATTAATTAAATAAATAAAGAAGTGCATTCTCTTCTAAGTCCATTTGTCAACAGAGTACTTATTTTAGGCGACTCATATATCGATTTTACCTCTGGAGATAATGTTATATATATTGAAATGGGTAGTTTCCACTGATCTGGATTTAAGGTCACTTGAAATGTTTGGATCCGTTTGTAGAGGCTTTTATTTGTGTTCACGTGATTCAGAAATATGGCGACTCACTTGCTTAAGGTCAGTATAAATAACTACCAGGCAATCGTTCATTTTACTTGCTTTAAATATTGTGGTATTTCTAGTTTTGTACTACTAATGTGCTAAGAAATGATAGAAATAATTAAAATATATTTTATAAGGTACTGTTTTTATTGAACAAATGTGCGATGTAGGTATAAGTGAAAAACCATTACAAGAGTTTGTGTCTTAAGAATCATTTTAGTACATTTACAGGTTAGTAAAGAAAGCAATGTGAAATAATATGATTGTTTTCTGAAGTTGCTACTTTTAGGCTTAACCAGATTTGTATAAATATTCTGAATAGGTCGTGCCACTAGCTTTGATAATTTAATATACTCTTGTTATATTATGTATATAAAATAAATAAGTATGAGTAAAGAAAAAAAAGAATACTCGATATTCTCAAGATCGCAAATTTTTGAAGGTGTCTGTATAAATACATGAATTAAACTTAATGTTTTTAGAATTTGGGGTTTAAACTGCAGTCCAACACCAGGTGCCTATGGATCTTGGCGTGGTATGTTTATAGAGCGACCAAGATTGAACTTCAATGGATGCTATATTAGTACGACTACTTACATTAGATCTGGCGAAAACAATTTTCAAGATGAATTTTATAGGCCCTGGCATTTGGTGACTTATTATAGATATTTAAGGTGAGATATTTCAGTTTTGAATGTACACGGCGGTAAGTTTTGCAACGTCACTTTTATATTCCCTAATTCATGTCTCTTTATACTTAAACAACTCATAAACCTAACAGAATTTTAAGTGTATCTAGAACTTACACCAAAATTTAAAAAGAGAGTGTGTTGGCTGTACTGGTTCCTCCGGTAGTAATCTTTTCTGACGTTTTAATAACCTCTCCACATATTTAAACTTTTAGGTACGGCTTCAAATACAACATAATCTATTGATTCAAATGTATCCGATTACTTTGTACTTTGTTATAATTTGATAAATTGGTTATTCAACAATCTGTATATACCTACCACTACGGTACAATCCAAGGACCTTTCTCATGAATAAAATATTATATAATTTTGGTATATATTGTTTAACTTCTGTATACTGAAGTGGTAAGGTAACGAATATAATATTTAAAAAACGGTAAATTTTCTCGAAAATCGCTTGGAGCTGTCGATTTTGTTTTTAATGTAATTTTGTATGCAGAGTACCTTGAAACAGGTGAGCTCATATGAATTTCATATTTCAACCGAAATACCCTGCGTATTATGCCATTTTTTAATTTCTCCTGAAAATCTAATTATTTTTTCATGTATAATATCCTATACCTAAATTCATTTTCTAAATATTGACATTTTAAACAATATGATAGATTGTAGAATGTAAACCGCTTAACTTGGAGTGAAACGGTTGGCACTCTTTTATATTAGTTTTTCATAATCTATCGTCTGATATCAACTTCCATTTGAACCCGAAATACGAATTTTCCGGTTTTCGGTACTTCCGGTTTAAGCGGAATTATTGATGCCAGACGATTAATTATAAAAACTAAAGCCCGACATACACATTGGCCAATATATTTGCCGAATCATTTGTGTACAATTATGGCAACCCCACAATGGACGTATCGCCAAAATGTTTGGGGACACTGGGCGGCACCAAAGACATGCTCGAATTCCTTTGATTTGTCGGGATTTACCGACAACGAAGCGAACACCGGCAAACTTTACCAAGCAGCGGCCAACCCCGATGTATGTCTGGTATAAGATAGGAAAGTGGAACACTTGCACTCTAAGTTGAGCAATTTAGATTCTACAACCTGCCATAATATGTATAATGTCAATTTTCAAAGGGCAATGTTTCAAAAACATTTTAATTTAGGTATAGAATATTATACATGAAAAATAATTCGAATTTCTCGAGTAATTAAAAAATGCCATAATATGCAGAGTATTCCATTAGAAAAATCAAGTTCATAGCTGCCCATCTTTTTCAGAATCAAAATTGAAAAACTGCGTTAGCTTGAGTTGTGCCAAAACGTGCTGAAATATTGAAAGCAGCCGTTGACCAGTCGTAAAGTATTAAGACATTTGTGTATACAATTTTAATATCAATAAACCAAGTAAATTCAAACTAAGTTGTAACAATACCACATTATGATACAAATATCTTTTTTCTCCGATTGACAGCAAATATTAATTTTGCAGACCCATATCAATCAGCAAAGTATTACTTTTTCTGTCCAGGCAGCAAAGTAAGTACTTTGCTGCCTAGGCAGCAAAGTGATTAGTCTCCATGGGAATAAAACGTCTGACATAAGTTGTCAAACTATAATTATTATGGACATATACATTTCCATAGCAACCAACCGTTCCAACAATTGCGATTTCTATCAAATTTTGTCTTAATTTATCACTACAGGAAAAATAAAAAGATTGTGGGAATTGTAATAATTTGCAAATATACAATATACATATATCATTATAAACAATCGGAGAAAAAATTATATGTTCAACTCGGCAGCAAAGTAGATTGACTGCCTTAGCTGAATTCCTAGCCTCGCTACGCTCGGCTATGAACTATCAGCCGCGGCAGTCAATCTACTACTTTGCTGCCTAGTAAAACAAATAACTATTTCATATACATTTTATAGTTTGATGTTAAATGTTTTATTTGCGCCTTAATGTAGATCTCTTTATCAGATTTTTTCCTGAAGGCATCGTTTTGATGTTAACATCCCCTGATGATCCGGCCCAGTGTGTTAATCAGATGAGGACCAGACATCCTAGACAACCAGTTTTGGCTGGGTATTATAGGTTGAAAGATGACAAGGTAAACAAACTTATTTCTTTATCTAACTGAATTTTGGTTATAACCTTCAGTTATTTATAGAAATATGATATGAACTTTTACAGGTAATTGCATTTTTTTTCCAGATATTTGCGGATAAAGCTTAGTTAGCGGTGATTCGACATACAGGGTGTGCATGTCATATATTTTTAACACCCGGTATACTGGAAATAAAGGATTTTTTGGCGTATGACTCTATGATAACTTTTTCATCTCTTGGAACATAGAATCTGATAGAGTTAAGTTGAATTTCTAATTTTCAGACATCGCCCACTTCGAACAAATTATCCAGACACTGATAACTATTTAACATTAATGTTGAAATATCTCGAAGACCGTGCGTCACATCATAACAAAACAAAAGTACCGTTTTTATGTAAAAGTAATAGTACTTTCGACTAGTTTTAGTTATTGAAAGGTAAAAAAATCTCAATAACGGAAAAGTTGTGGCAAAATTTACATTGATACGTTACGCCCCTGAATTATTATTGTTTTAATTTGAAACAAAATCCTGTTAGCATTTTTAATTTTATGACAGTATACCAAATTTCGGTAATTTATTCAACACCGTTTCAAAGATATTGCGGAAAAACCATCTTCAGGAAAGCCCATTTATTTTCGGTATAAGTTTATTAAGCAAACTAAACTTATTTTTAGCTGATCTATCAGCCGTAGAAGTTTGTGTAGGTTTTTTTGAAACACCCTGTATATGCGGAATATTATCCTTTATACACTTCTTCTAAAAAGGTTTGCATTCCTCCCGCCCCCGGTAAGGCCCTGGGATAAAATTTAGCTACCATTCTAGTACAAATATGAAAAATAACCAAAACCAAAATTATGAAGCATTTTTAGATACTTAAAGAATTTTTTCCGGAAAGTGCAGTCGGTCGGCAGGCTACTTCGACCGTTCCGTCGGACGGAAAGTTATTTGTTTTTTTGTAGTGTATTTATAATGTCGAGCTTCACAGAAGAGAAAACTGAATTGCTCATTGACTTGGTGCGACAATACCCAGTATTGTATAACTTACAGTACAAAAATTCTGAATCCAAAAGCTAGAGATCGAAAGTTCTCAGCGGTAGCATATATACCTGAAAATATGAAAAAAAAAAATACATTTTATATCAAGGCATGATGTAGGTACAACTGTCAGGCGAAATATACAAGTTCATAAAAGTTTTCTTGTGAATTCTTTTTGGCACAAGTTGTATCGTGATAGAGAATATCATTATTTAGCCATCAAAATCAAACCTAGAGCAATTCACCAAACACCTATAATTATTAATTAATAACTAATAAATTGGCATAAGTGAAAAAAATATTGGTTTTCGAATATTTATAAAATTCGAAGAGTAAGGATCAGTGTACTTACCTTAAGGTTACACCAAAGAACATGTTGTAGTAACATTTTCTTTGGCTACACATAATTTTTCCTCTGGGAAAATTGATTTTGTCACTCGGTTATATGGCTGTTTCAAAATGTCTTGTCTTATATTCGATAAGATATTCGGAAATAGTTTTTTAGAAACTCAAAAATACTCGCGAAATTTTGACTGCTAGTCAGAAGAAGCTCTTCCTCTATTTCATCTATTAAAATTTGCAAAATTAAATTTTCCATATCCATTTCCTTGCGTCGGCGTGCATTCCTAGCGGGCAGAGTCCGCTAGGAATGCACTGTGACCAGGCGGGACGGCAGCGAAACGTGCGAAGGCACCGTCGTTTTCACCCCAAGCTTCCGTCGCGTCACCGTCACGTTTCCTAGGACCGCAAGCTTTAAGGTGGCATTAGATTTTCAGGGCGATGATGTCGATATAGGATATGTTTACACATCAGTGTCTCGAGTACTAGCACTCCCTCAATTTTTTTTCTTTAAAAATCGATTCAATGGCTTCCTAGAACCCACTATTGAGGAAGTGTAATGTTAGTATTCTCTTCATAGTTTAGATTATTTTGGTTTAAGTATGTAACATCTTGATTTATTTAAAGGTTACGTTGGTTGTCCAAAGACCAAAAGAACCTCCTAAAGCGCTGCAAACTACTTACAGAAAAAACGCAAGAAGAAGAGATGTTGACAATTCAGAACAAACTTATCATATGGTGAGTGACATCATAGTTATTAATAAATGGAAATATCTATGCTTTATTCATATTTATTTTATGCAATATTTTCAAAAAGGAATAAAATGTTATCTTCCTGGATATACAAATTTATAATCGTCACATTAGTATGATTGATATTAATTGGGTTTATATTTCTAGTGTTTATTGTTAATTTGAGTAAAATTTATTAGGCTCAAAAATTGGTAATTAAATGTGAAGATAACATTAGATTTATTTAATTTAAAAATGTATCATGTGATAAACAATCTCAGCACCTTGTCAGAATTTTAGAACAAAGTTTCATTTACGTTCACTTCACAGTCCAAATTGGAATTACATTTGAAATATTGCCATTCGCATTAAATAGATTTGTAGATTAACTCTACAAAAAAAAATCCTCACAAATACCTCATTTTGTTGGGAAATAAATAAATTTATAATTAATTTGAGTTTGATATTCGTATATAAATATTTTCTGCACGAAGATTAAATATTAGACCATTCATAAAATAAAATAATTTTAATTAAAAATTTTATTTTTCCTAGTCTTTATAACCAATTTAAGTTTATGATTAATAATTAATTTAAAATACGTTTTTTTTCTGCAATGCTTCATCTGGTTATACGTAATGATTTAACTAATATTTTTTTTCGAAAAATAAAAAAAAGTAATGTATCACAACTAGACAAATTTAAGCCAGGGTTGGGGCATTGCTGCCGCCGGCGCTGAGTTAAGCTTTTATGGAAAGTTGATCGCGTTGGCCAGACAGCAATAAAATCAAGGAATATTAACTTTAGAGTTAGGAGCAGCGATAACGACGACACACTTCGCATTATTATAGAACAGGTGCAGAAAATTATTCTCAATTTGTCAAATTCACGCAAAATGTGTTCCGCAGCTAGAGGACGTTTCAAGTGTGGACGTGCATAGGAAGAATATAAGCGATCTTAACTGGCGGTGGAGGGTCACGGTTCTAATGTTCAATAAACTATGGTTACTGTCTGTATAGTCATTTAATTGAAGCACTTAAATCAACCTTTACGCTTAAATTCTAACGTAATTTTGTTGATTTTCAAGGAACTGAATATACAAAGCCATAAAACCCGACGCCACGTGAAGCTGGTTTGGACCTACTACTCGGTATTTACGAGATCGAAACAAGGACACGAGAGTACATGTAACTTCGATTTGATAGCAAATCGTTTTCCACCTTTTTGGTTCTCGAGAGTAAAGAGTTTTACAATAGAGTCTGAGGTACCATTAAATTAAAAAAATATATATTTTTGTACCTATTTATATTGTAAGGAAATAGATATGAAGTGGTGTCTAGTTAGTATATTCTTCTTCATAAAGGAAGCAAGTGTTCAATAGAACTATTTTTGGGAATCAGAATTTTATTGTCACAACAAGTTTTATTATATTCCTACACAATAAAGGCGAATATGCAGCGTATTTCACTTACGATTTACGCATTTAAGTATATCGGTCATTATTGAGTAGACGTGTTTCGTATCTGACCGGCATTTGTGCAACAATGGACAAGTTCTGAAAATATATATTTTAATCCAAGTATAAGGTGTATATTGCTAAAGTTCAAGCACGTTGGTGAAGAGTAAACCCATTATTAGGGATTAATTTCTGTCAAGTAGTTGGAAGTAAATAAGACATTTTTCATTTCAACCCATTACAGTTTTAGGATTTTTGGTCAAATGTTGCAAGGCCACTGCAAAAGTTTTTTAAAATAGTTATCAATTTAAGCAATTAATGTCTTAGGTGCTATTATTCTGAAATTGAAATACCACTACGAAATAAATGGATTATGAAATAGTCCAATTTGTGAGTTGTGCCAATCATAAAGGAGACCCTCTGTAGATAGATATCGGAGATTTGCTCTAGTGCTTCAATAGTTGCAGCAATGTTTTTCTTATTGTTGAAAATTATCAGGTATGCTTTATTGGTTTAATTTTTATAGATAAGGAATTTTATCTTATTTGAGGGTGAAATCTAGTAGTTTGAATAATTTTATTATATCTTTTTTCTAATTATTTTTCTAACTCGTGGTATAAAAATGCATTTTTGCTGCATTTCTATTAGTTTTTGGTGAGACATTAGTAATCTTAAGCAGCTTGTTATACCAAAACATGGATACGTTAAATGTGCAACATTTTGTCTTCTTTCGAATTACTATTACCACCCTTCATGAAGTTCAATAGCTTTAAACCTCATTGTATGTGAAGATTGCAAGTCACATGAAAAATCCCGAGCATTTGAATAAGAAGATTTTTTCATTTCGAAAATTGCTTCATAAGTGTCAAACAACCAAAGCTTCCTGGCACGGAGGAACTTTGGTATAAACTAGGGCTTTTCGTTGAGAATCCACGTCGGTATGCTGTTATGGTTATGGCAATATAACATATAAAGTACAAATAAGTTATTTCTTGGTCTAAGATTAATCTAGTTCTGCTAAGGCGGGCAAACAGTTTTAGACATTTAAGTATTTTTATTATATACAATATTTGTGCTGGCATAACCACTAAATGCAAACTGATACCTGCCTTGCGATAATCCTATATGCCTCAATATTACTGTTTAAGGTATTATACAGTTTAATGTACAAATTAAATTGCATTGGACAATAAAGGTTGTAATAAATAAATAAATATATATACATATATATACAGTATGTCCGGCGATCGGGTAGACAAGAGGACAAATGGACCAAAAATTTGAGTTTTCGACAAAAAGTCATTCTGCATAAAAATTTTTGCTTGTTAAAAAAATATAATTGTCGTAGAGAAAAAAATATTTTTTTATACAGGGTGACCAAAAAGTAAAAAAAAAATTTTTTGAGGAATAAAGTACCCTTACTTCTCAGTTTTTAGCAAAATACTACATAAGAATTTTGGTTCGAATCATTCCATCTTTTCAGATGTCGATTTTCATCAACTTTGGATAAAAAGAAATTTCTTGTGTAAAATTTGCATTTCACCAAATTTCGTTCATT
>MU182471.1:327701-343077 GCA_016904865.1 Pissodes strobi | reverse complement strand
AACAATGTTTTGGATGCAGTCCAACTTGGCATTTGGAGCAAATAAATTTGTTCTTACTCCCGCAATTTCTACACAATCTTTCAGTATTTACATAGTCTGGCCAATGATCGCGACCATCGTAACGAACATCGTTCACTGAATTATGTAGTATTTTTCCTTTCATCGGCTGAGTGCGGTGTGTTTTGATGAGACAGTTTGCTAGGTTTCTTCGAAAATTTATCAAAGAATCACAATCTTTTTCTATAGGACATATCCTTTTCACCAACAGCCATGCATTGTTACTGAAACATCCACCAAGTAACAAAATATGGACTACCATATTCTGGTTCTATATTTGGCTACCAACTGGTCCATTTTGTCAACGCCGCCCATGCCACTATTATATTTTTGGAATAGTAAAGGTTGAACTACAGCAATTTTTATTGTTGTGAATAGTACCAGTCGCGCAGTAACCAAGTTGTGTCAAATGACATGCCGAAATAGGCTAACGTACGAAAAGTAGTTGTCGAAAAATAATTTAAATCCTTTAGTAGGAGGTATTCTGGAAGTCGTTATCAGAGATAATACAGTATCACCTCCTAACCCAAAAACATTTTCCTTGTTACTTCATATAAGTATATAATAATTGTTATATCGTGGTGAAATAGTCAAATACGTCACTTACGGAAAAGTCGAGTTAATTTGGGGAATTTCATGAAATCATGAAATAACTAGGTTTTTTAAGAAGTGTGACGTATTTCACTATGAGACTATGACACATAAATAAAAAGTGTCAATTTATTTTTCTTTGATAGCTCGCATACGGAAAAAGTTGCCAATAAAACATACAGTGTGGAAAAAAAGTATGGACTACCCCTAATAATTAAGTTGTCTTTAGGTTTTATGAGAAACGCTCAAACACGTCAATTTAGTTTTTCAGTTTCCTACATTCCGACAAAATTCATTTGTTTTTTTATTGACATCTGTCAAAAATATGACGTCGTCGACTTTTTTTTTAAATGACAATATATGGCATGTGATACATCATTCGAAAGGTCTTTTCTCACTCAGTATGTTCCTAGATTTTTGGCCGATTCTGTTACGCCGTTTCAAAATGGCGGCCGTTCAATAGTAAAAATTATCTTAAGTTAACTCCCAGTAAAAGGAAAACTCTTTTTTATTTCATTAGAAAAAGACGCAAACTATTAAGCATAGTTTTATTGATACTTACACTAAAACAGCGAGAAGTATTAAATAACACAAAACAAGAACATAACAAAAAAGAACAATTTATAGAAATATTAATAAAATAAAAAAGATCTGCTAATCATTACCATTCTTATGCGGCACTTTAGATCATCAATATTTCTTGGGCTATTTAAAAAAAAAACCTTAGATTTCAAATAACCCCACGAGAAAAAGTCCGAAGGGGTCATATCAGATGACCCGGTGGCCAATCCATTTTCCTGGAAACATTAAATCGAGATATTTTCGAACTTCTCTTGCATAGTTTGTTGTGGCCAAATATTTGGACTGGGCAAATCGGGATTATTGTGGTCAGGATAAAGAGTGACTAAAGCTGGCAAAAGATCAAACTGCAGAGAATCTTACTGGACCACCAGAAAGATTTCCTTCAAATAAAATTGGTCCTAACACTTTAACTTTCAATATGCCTGCCCATACATTAAGTTTCTCAGGTGATTGATTATGAGCTTCTTGAATCCATCGTGGATTTTCTTTGGACCAATTTCCACAATTTTTTCTGTTTACAGTACCGTTTAGGTAAAAAGTCGCTTTCATCTGAAAATAAAATATTGGCGGCAAAGTTTTCATCTTGATGACAAATTGGATGCATGATTTCGCAGAATTGCAGTCTTCGGTCGATATCATCCTCATTTAATTCGTGTCCCAGGCAGACTTTGTAAGGGTGGTATTTTTCTTTGTGCCAAATTGTTTGCACAGATTTGTGACTTACTCCCATATCAAGTGCTATTTCCCGACTGGCACTATGCGGATTTTTTTCAACAGCCAATATGATGTCAAGCTGAATATTTTCATTTACCTTCGGCTTTCCGGTAAATTTTAGGTAAATTTTTAACACGGCCATGTTCCTCGTATTTTTTAAAAAATTTTGCAAACGGTGGATTGCGAAATCGGCGTTCGGTCTGGATGAATTTGATTAAAAAGTTCACCTACCTCGTTAGTAGATCTGCGACGATCTCCGTAACCAACCACCATAAGAGTTTCAATACGTTCTTTTTCACTGAGCGACACTTTTTGTTTATAAAACGAAAAAATTTGAATACAAGGCAATGATAGTAAAACTTACTAATGTCAGCACTTGTCAAACTGACAATAATTTTTGTTTGTTTATTTGATTTGTCTCAGCTTACCATGACCACAACTGATTGCGTCGACATTGAGATATCGAATTTCTTTTTCCACGATGGATTTAATAACAAGCTCA
The DNA here is from genome assembly GCA_016904865.1 of Pissodes strobi. NCBI lineage: Eukaryota > Metazoa > Arthropoda > Insecta > Coleoptera > Curculionidae > Pissodes > Pissodes strobi. The sequence goes on along the minus strand of MU182471.1, from coordinate 340,631 downwards.
GGCCAAGAAGCTTAATGGGACAGGCACTGAATGATACATTCTTAGGACTTTCTTAGTGTGATTGACAATTGATTAGTAGTTTTGTTTTACAAATAAGAGATTTCTTTTTACTGGGAGTTAACTTAAGATAATTTTTACTATTGAACGGTCGCCATTTTGAAACGGCGTTACAGAATCGCCCAAAAATCTAGGAACATACTGAGTGAGAAAAGACCTTTCAAATGATGTATCACATGTCATATATTGTCATTTAAAAAAAAGTCGATGACGTCATATTTTTGACAGATGTCAATAAAAAAACAAATGAATTCAGTCAGAATGTGGGTAACTGAAAAACTAAATTGACGTGTTCGAGCGTTTCTCATGAAACCTAAAGACAGCCTAATTATTAGGGGTAGTCCATACTTTTTTTCCACACTGTACAATCCGATATATCGGATTTCAATTTTAGGCTCACATATTTACATAATATTGTAAATTTATGAGCAGATTACTACTCGATCATGTCAGGTGGTTTACTACACATACAAATTCCACTAATTTTGAGGTCGACGTTGTCAAAAAATTAAAATAAAATCGTAAATACTTGCCCTTGTCGTCTGGTTGAATAGAGCCATGGATCCATGTTGCTTTTAGTGCAGTTTTAACTTCTTTTAGGCATTTATCGCACCGTAAAAATTAAATAAATAAGAAGTTTAAACGTGAAATATGTCACTAACGCCTGTTACAAAAGCCAGTTTAAGCTTATACAAAAGTAGGGTTGCATAAATACGACATCCGATTTATCGGATCTTATGCACTAATGGGTTAAGGCTTGTTTTGGGTATTGCAGTCTTTTTTCATTAAAGATAAATTTATATTCTATAGAATATATAAATATATGTAAGAAAACTCGTAATTTTCACAACAAACTTTATTTTCCAATCAAAAAAATACTACTATTAACTACTTAAATACAAAGTAAAAATGGCGTGATGCTCAATCTGCCGACCAAAGAACAAGTGTTCCTTTTTAAAAAGTCCTCTTTCTACCTACTCAAAAAGTTATTCATTTTCTATACTGTAAATACCAAAATAAAACGTGACCTAATCTAGTACGATTGCGTTCTACCCGCCTGGCGATGACGCCAGACGAGCGATAAATTGTCCTTAGCAACCCTATCAGGAGTCGACGCGTTAGAAGATTCTTCATATACATGGTATGTTTAAAAAATACCTCTATTTTTAGTAAATATTTTTTCCCATGTATTTATGAGTGGTTTATGCTACTTCACCGTAATTTATTTTTAGCCTGTACTCCAGTTCTCGATATCACTTAACACGGTAGTCTGTAGTGGGTAGTTCCCCGACCTATTTTGTCCACTATATTTTAAAGTAAACAAAATCCCCTCGCTCTCTCCCTGGTCTAAGAGCCCTCTCTGCAGGTTCATTATTCGTTTTCTAGTGATCGATCGTTCACGTCGTACGTGGTGATATACGCTAATATCGCCGTTCACATTGTGATCCTGTCTTATTTCGCTGCGTTTTCGATTCTTGGGGGTGTGTTTAAAATTGCACCATATAAGTACATTTTGATTTTTACATTAATATCTTCATTTAGATATGGGAAAAAATAAGAAGAGGAGTAGGTCAAACAGCAAAGAGAGGGTCCATAAAAAAGATTTATTAAAAAGGTTAGAATTTTTGGAAAAGGGATATAAAAAGTGTCGTCGGGAAACTTCTGTCGGAAGATCCTGGTCAAAGTCGAGATCTTATGATTCTTATTCTCTTCGAGCCTCTTCTAAGTTTCGAAGGGACCGTTGCTCTCATTCAAGAAGGACCTCCTCTGCATCTCAGAGCAATAATAGTCACAGTCGGTCCAGATTCCAGATCCCCATCTTATACCCAACGTAGCCGTTCTCCGAGTGCCATCGACCGATCACCGAGAGGTTCGGCAGTGCGCAGTAGTACTGATCGATACTTGCATGTATCGGCCGTCACTACACCTAATCATGGAACGCAAAGCAACGAACACACATACACCACCTTTAATATTGCTGGACTTCTGGGGTATCTACCTAAAAAGGTATAACTTTACATCAGGCAGTGTGATCACGTTGGAAACACTTGATATGCCATGGTTTCAAAGATGGCGATAGAAAAGTTATTTTTGAATTGTTTTCATTATTAATTCCTCGGGGATTTCTTCAACCATGTCCGCCATAACCAAAAAAAGAGACTACAAGAATCTCCAATAAAACCTAGTCGGGGTATAGCTGCTTTGGGCGCTGCATTAAAATTTTCGCTGGAAGACGATTTCCCTTCGAAAATACGTGGAAAACTGTTGGGTTCACTCTGGGATCCCCGCAAAATTTTTGTACACACCTTTTATAAGATCACCTCAATCAGAAAAACTTTACTTATACAGGGGTTAAATAACAGGTCAAGGAAAATGCGGAGAAAACTTTGTCAGGGAAGTTTCTGTTTGGATCGGATTTGGGAGAACAAATAAAAGCTTCCAAAGTACTAGAAAAAACTGGAAATCAACACAGGCGCCCTACTCAAAACCTTCATGACATTGATATAAGAGCTGGTTTTAGAGGTTCAACTGAAAGAAGGGGAGACGTCTACCTTCCTCATCGAGAACAATCTCGGGAAACCGACAGGCCGTTTCGTCAACAGAGGGACGAAACATCGTCCGGCCTATCGTGCCTCCCTGGGGTACCAACAGCATTACTGGGGGGAAATAGTCCAGGTAATACAACATGCTGGCCGCTTAGAACCTTTTCTAGGGGCATAGAAGCAAATTACCTCCAATAAAGTCAGATTATCCTGGATCAGGGGATTAAAGATAAAATACAAAATGTGTAAAATTCATGTCTTGCCAATTCTTTTGCAGTAGACGTATTCACCCTAAACTGGATATTTTTTTCTCATTTTAGTATGTTACTTAGGGTCATACAAAAAATAATAGTAGATAAAGCAGATAGTATTATAGTTCTACCATGGCAACCGTGGTTTGCTCTATTCCTCAAATATAAAAAAAGAATATTATTTTAAAACTTGACGAAAGTCTTCTTTCGTGTCCCTCTAGGATGAAACATCCTATGTCCAAACATCTTACCCTACTTGCCGCCATATTATCAGCGAGGCGTATAAACTAAGGGGTGTTGCAGAACAGGCCATCAACACATTTCTACAGTCCATATCGGAAGCAACTATGGGTATTTAAACTGTGGTGGGAATTCTGTAATGCAAACAAGTATAATGTGTTTAACTCCAGTGTAAACCAAATAGTACTGGAATTTTTACAGAATTTATTGGACACTAAAACTTGAAAATATGAAACTTTTAATTCCCATCGGGCGGTACTTTCCTTAATATTATCAGGTATTTGAAGGGAAGGGGATATCCAATTTGAGACCACTTGCTCCAGGATATAATGTTACATGGGATACAGAACTTTTACATTAATTTATCTCATTGCTGCTTCTCTCTACTGGCCATCGGATACAGACTATACATTTTATAATTTTGAGCAATATAACCAGAGGGAGTCGCTCTGGTTTTTCAATTTTAATAACCAACAAAATTAAGACTTCTGTTATTAAACAAAACAACCTTGTTTCAATATTCCTTATTTCATGGAAAATAACCTTCTTTGTGTTACATCCGTATCAGAATTTTATATAAATAAAACAAAAAACTTAAGATCAGATCAAGTGAAACTTTTCATTACAACTAGACATCCCCTTTCAGCGGCTTCAAAGGAAATTATTAGCAAATGGGTTAAACAGACACTGTATAATTCTGGTATTAACACTTCTACTTTTAAGCCCCACTCAACTGTAGACATGCGTCTACATTTAAAGCTTTTCTAAAGGGCAGGCGTTTCGCTAGATGTAATCCGGCAAACTGCAGGCTGGTCCGAATCTTCAGATACCTTTGCAAGATTTTATAACCGTCCTGTAATTATTAGCAACGAACAGTTGGTCAGGACAGTAATTTCTTAGTGTTATTTGATTGGGTTAGTGTAGGTTGGATCTACCCATGAGGTAGATAATTATTCTATTGGTTTCTACTCTAAGAATGACAATTTACAAGTTGGAAGAATTTATGTATTCAGTTGCTTCAAAGTAATAGTTTAAAACCCTTGCAAGCGTTATTTCTTTAAACAGCTATGGTGTTAAGTGATATCGCAGACTAGAGTACGTGCTAAAATTAAACGATCAAACGAACTTACCCGTGACGATCGTGATTTTAGCAGTCCTTCAGTCCGAAGATATCACTTCCCGCCCCTTTTTAGATCTGCCCTCCCCATCAGTTGCCAGGGGGAGTAAGTTTTCTTCTTTTAAAATAATGATGAACCTGCGAGGAGTGCTCTCAGACTGGGAAGAGAGCGTGGGGATTTAGTTTATTTTAAAATATAGTGGACGAACGAGGTCGGGGAACTACTACGGTGTTAAGTGATATCAGAGATTTATATACGCCTCGCGTAGCGTATATAAATTTGTGGTGATATTTTCGGACTGTAAGACTGCTAAAATAACGATCGAACTTCACAGGTAAGTTAGTGTAATCGTTTAATTTTATGCTAGTTGGGTTAAAATGTATAAAGAAAATGCAGATTTAATGCAGCATGTATTACTTTTTGCATCAGTATGATGTAAATGTAAAAAAGTGTACGATGTTTGATAGAGAGAGATTTGGCAGCGTTGAAGGTTTTATAGAAGCTGCTAGAAAGTAGCAAAAATTGACTTATACTGATGACTAACATTTTAATCGGGCATGGCCCATTCAGATATGACCTTAAGACCCTAAACAAGATCGACAATGAAGACTACAACACTTCACTGGAAACTCATATTTTTTATGTTGAGATGACTTGTAATGTCTAGTTGTTTGCAATGTATTGGGTAATATGAGAAGTTTGGTATCTGACTACAGTTACTATTGTGTATAAGTTCATTAGTGCGAGGTGAGATGTATTTTAAGAAAGGCATATGAATGAAATATGGATCTCTTGGGTTCAGAAATATAAAATTTTAAAGGCACTGCATGCTACGAAACTTTTCTTGCTCTGAGACGACTATGAGAGTTAAATTAAACTACAAAAAGGTTGCATATAACTACACAAAAAAAAATTGCATATATCAGGTGCCAATTCGTTTTCAGTTAAGCAGACACCAAGTACGTATTTATACTTGCAAATGTAACATTGTAAAGTTAAGTTCGTTATTTAATATTCCTTCTACTGCCTTTAATTAAAGAGAGGAAATTCCCGTAAATAAGGCAAATATTGTCGAAAATTCGTGAGATAATTTTTAAACATGGGCCATCAATTTGATAAAATTGTATTCATAATAATTATTAATTGAATTGATTAATTGAATGAGATTCAATTTTGCGATATGGGTCACTTCGGCAGCGGGTTGTCCTAGTTTATAAATAATTGTGTGCCTTTTATAATTAAAGCAATGTTTGGAGACTATAATAATTAAATTTGTATAAATCTATTGATATTTAACTTACATATTATTGCTAGTATGCGAAATAATACAGATAAATTAAAATATATTTTTAATGTCACTTATTTTTGTTCCCTTACATTTAGCAAAGTCAATAAATGATGTCCGAATCTATATATTTCCTTTTTCATGTATCCCATTAAATATTGTACATTTTTATATGAAGTATTTTTAATTACAATAGGTTCAGATTATTTCGCACTTATGGTGTTTGATAGGAATTGCAAAATAGTCACTCCATCTTGTCGACGTCATTTAATTTCTTTTCGAGTATAATAAATAAAAACTTTCAGAAACACTTTAGTGCTTGGTCGTTAAATTTACTTGTAAGCAATTTAATGTAGTAATTTTTTTTATTGGATATTATTGATACAAGAGGAGCATGTGGTTGGATGTGTGCTGTATCAATTTATAGAGTGCATTATCACTTCCATAAAAGAATTATCCTTAATGATGTTCGTCGCGCAGAGCTCGGCATCTAGATCAAAGCTTTATCGACAACAATACGTATAAGTAAATCGGTTAAAGCTACAATGTAGACGTTTTAAAATACGTCAAAGGAACACATTTCTAATTATGTTTCCTGCAGTAATTTTTAATTTATTGATCTTTGCTACATGTGTTTTTTTGTTTAATCATAATGTATCCAGAAAAGTGTGCAATGTAAGCAGCTTTTTTTTCGTACGCCAATTTTTATCAACATTTTTTTCTTTTTTGAAAACATTTTCATATGTTTCATACTTTTTTGTGCATATTTTATCTCCGAAGGTAGATTATAAAGTGTATTTCGAAATCACAGGATATTATATTGACACTACAAGACAAACTAAAAAGCTTGGTTGTGCGATGGATCAATTAAGGAATTTTTTGTAATGCATTTTGGACTAAATGAACATAGCTAACTGATCGTTTTAACATTGCATTTTTTTAGTGTTTTTTTTTGCAGTATTTGTGTTTTATGATGTTGCAAAGCCAATCTTTTAAATAGATATTTTGGGAAATTCAACAAAAATTTTCAACCGTAAATCGTATTGTATTAACGTCACTCTAAACTGTATTCTATAACTATTATATTTTTATAAAGTTGGTCTTTTTTGTAAGGATATCATTATCTACCAGATCACCGTAACTTGAGACTATGAGTCACACTCCTAGTCATATTAATAATGTGAAGTAATGCTGAAATCAGAGAAGTGATATATAACCAGACTTTTTTAGGATGTCTTACTTAAAATGGACAATTGAATTTGGACATCCATATGGCGCAACTATTGTCAATGCTAAGAAGTGGTTTGAACGTACTGGAACTTCAGTTCGGTATTAATTTATCCGGAAAATAAATCGTCAATTTTGATTTGGTATAAGCAAAAACTAGCAAAAACCAAGTTTAAGAAAATAATGTTTAAAAGTTTAACTTTTGAGCAATATGGTATTGAGTTTAATTTGTAGAATGCCTAGTATTCAAATGTTTTTCTCCGTAACAACACATGTCTAAGACTTGAATTCGAAATTATATATTGAGACTAGATCCCTTAATCTCAAGAATAACGTAAATATTTAGTCGCTTCCTTTTTAAATAAGACACACTATAATAATGTATAAAAAGTTTTTCACTTTTTGTGGATACACTTTGATTATTATCCTGTATCATATTATAACTTGATATGCCAAATTTGAATTATTACATACACACCGTTAAATCCTCAAAAATAATTTCTCATTTTTTCTGCTGAATAATATTTCAGTTAAACTCAGATCAAATGATATTGTTATCTGGTACTTACTTTTATGATATCACATTGCTTTATAATATAGTTAGACACATCTAATGAACAAGAACTGTGCAATCTTTTCAGATACAGTTTTACTGGATTAAAATAGATAATAAGTCATTTCAGGTCTTGTCTACGCGGAAATGATTAAATATGTTTAGTAAAGTCGAATAGATGCCACGGCGTGCATCACCTATAAGTTGGTTGCGCCTAATGGCGCTACGTTGAAATTGATTATTAATCATACATTCTAAATTGAAGCGATAAACTATCAACATGATTCATGAATAATTAAAAGTTTTTAATTTATACGTGAAGGTAGATAAATATACCCTAACAAGTATTGCATCAATAACATTGATTTTTTGCTATCCAATGTAAATCAAGTACTGTAGCCTGATGCATACTCCACACGGCTGTTACAACCAATATATGCATTATGTTGTGCGAATTTAGGAAGAGATCGACGGAGCCTGGAAACCACTTTTCTGGAATGTGAACAGCCCCTATGCAGCCTCCAACGATGGACACCACATCCTAAAAATGCCACAATTTAACAACACTTTTTATATTATTAATACCAATAATAGTTTGGGTTATTAGACGCATACGAAAGTATGGAAATTACTAAATGTAAGAATAGTTTAAATAGAGATAGAGGACATATTCCGTATAGTCCATTGCATTGGTTGATCGAGCGTGACTAGTAGGATTCCAGGATTGGTTCTTTTTGGTTTCGCTTGATTAAGCAAACAGTTAGTATAACACAGACTTAAGTAGATTTTAAATTTAGTTTTAATCATCTCCAGATGATGCTAACATGGTGAGCGAAAGGCGCGTCGAGTGCAAAAGTTCTGTTTCTGTATTGCTGCGTTAATACCAATAGTTGATCAATTAATATAAGAGGTTGAACGCTCTCTAGTGGGATTTTTATAATCCAAATGATATCAGTGCAATTTTTATTGCTTGCATGATGTTTCGCAAAATTTTGTTTAGACTAAATTATATACACAATAAATTGTGATGTTGATCGCACCAGACTTAAAAAATTAGCAAGCTGTTGTCTACAGCTAATAATGTAACTTGAAATCAATGGGACATGCACACGGAAAGTGCTTTCCTCACACCGTGCTACAGATGAGGCATGGAAGTACATGTACTCGGATTCACATCTCGTTGTTCACTTTGCGTCGCCAAGGGTGCAACCTTTCGGTTTCTCATATGTGATCATTAGAAAATGAAAATTTAAAAAAAACACAATTTTTACGCTATTTGTTTTGGATTTAAACTAGCCAGTAATAAGGATTGGCGATTCCCTGGCTACTAAGTATATGATAATAATGAAAAAATCATCAATTAAATCCAGTAAAGATTAAATCCATTCCATCTAAATTTGGCGCGAACCAATTCTAAACGTTCTATCATGTTGAAGGAGTGGTAAAGTAGGCAACAGAATAGTTCGTTTCAATTTTAGAAGAGCATTCAGCCCTGCAGGGACATGTTCCAGCTACTCTTCCCAAGAGAACCAAGATACAAGTAGAATTATGATATCAAATTTTTAAACATCATGCATATGCTGCTTTGATTTCTGTTTGTTATTCTGCCTCATTGTTTGTTAATAAGAGCACTGTGTTATTATTAGCAAATTTGATTGCCATGCTAGACTACTCCGAATCATTCAAGAAAAGTAGGAGCAAGAGAGGTACAATAGAGATCCTTAAGCTCCGCTCCCTTCAAGGGTTATGGCACTGATTTCGAGTTTTCCACTCTCAGAAGCAATCTTCTCTTGGAAAGAAAATTATCAGTACGACTGTCTGCCCCTGATATACCTATACATAGTGTAGTGTTTGATTCAAGGAATTTAGATTGAGAGTGTCAAATGTTCGAGCGATATCGAGAAATTGTCCATCGACCATATGCCTTCGAGTGACATGCCATATGAAATTAGAATGTTACAGACTTGCACCTTCGGTGGACCTCGCCGCCTCTGTAAGAGGTTTGTAACATTACTAAAAAAAGTATAGCTTAGTTGATATTAAATTCTTCTTTATCAGGAATAGTTTTAAAGGGTTACTATGTATTATGTATGCGTATGATTGACTATTTTTGTAAATTAGTACTAAAATTAACGTATGCGTAATTATTTACCTGTAGAATAACATGTAAAAAAGCAGCTGGATCACCACCTCCTATACTCGTCCGTCTTAAACCCCACAAGCCTATTCTAGTTAGGAACGGAAGTAAAAAACATAAACGTCTTTCCCATGGGGACCATGCGATCATAGCCTTAAAATGTAGAAATATATCTAGAACTTTCATGCTAAATATAACAGGGCTATTTCGAAATTGTTACTGTGATGGGCGACCTTTATTTTAAGATAGTGATTATATTTGGAATAAATCCGTGGATGCTATTCGGCTAAATTTTTGTATATTTTGAAACAACGTGTGAGATGAAAATAGCATTTACTTTTTTTTTCAGATTTTTTGTGACATATGTAACACGAATTCTACATTAAACTGATTTGAAAAATTCTTCAGAGGGACAAAACAACTTCCCAGCCATATCTATACGCACCGACGGTTACAAAATACTAGTATTCTCGGTATTTCGGTGTGCTTAATTTGCTAATTATCAAAATATTTTCTTGATTATGCTGGTCGCATATTTCTGATTAACTTAGAACAGTCATGTAATTAAAATATAATGTCCTAATAAAATTTCAAAACAAGTTTGCTGGTCGTCCATGCAGCATGATCAGCAAAATATTTTGTTCAACAGAAAATTAGCTCTAATTAAACTCATCAAACGAATGTCTTATTCTCAGATGATATACACTTCGTCAACGATCAGTTACTACAAACAAAAAATATAATTTTTTGGCAACAAAAATCAGCTATAATTACTGTGCCGAGATTAACCGTTTCTTAAATTTTAAATTAGAACTAATATTGGTTGGTTTTCGTTATTTCGAATTTCTTAGATAAAGCCCATACCTAATTAAACATTAATGCACAACCGTTGTCCCGACATTTGAAAATAAATTGTCGTGACAAATCCTAAATAACGATTGAATGTAAAGATAGAAAATATATCGAAAATATTAAATACCTTGTATAAACCCCATATGCTTAAAAGACAATAAAATATTATCACGAACCATCTTAATATATCGGGAAGGCATCTTGTAGAAGCAAAAACTAATGGAAGAGCACCTGAAAACAATACAAAACATTTTAATAATAAATCGGTTATTTATATATCGAGAATAGAGTACTTCTTTTCCGCTTCAGCAAAGAAACTGATGCTATCTGAAGTGTAGCAAAGGTCAATATTCACAAGAGAACGGTACTCTCTGCTGCTTAGGGATTTATTTGGTAAAGCTCCCAAAAGTACTCGCGGCGAGTTTCGTATCACGCCTTCTGCTTGCACGCACCCCATGTGACGATCCGGCGGCTCGTGAATAATTTTAATTAATTTATCTATTAAATTAATTCATAGTTTTCGTCAATCATATAAAATACAGTTACACTCTAGTCACCGATGACAAAGGGTAAAAAAACTACTAGATAGCAGCAGATAAAATAAAATAATCACTATAGGAAAATAATTCTAATAATGGCCAGGTTAAATTTCATCCGTCCGCTTTCCTAACGCGTAATCAAAGGCACTACCCGTAAAGCTCTTGACAAATATTACGCATTTCGAGCGAATTTAGGATCCTTGCTCCAAACCCTGGCAAATGGCCTGTTCGAAAAATCAACCAATAAGAAGCCAGATTATGGAATGCGGAACACCTGCTACTTGCCTATCTAGAAAAGTGCGGTAGCAATTAAAAGCTGAACACGAAATGGGAAAATCATGTTAACAACAATAATCAAATTTTAATTATCAGAAATATCAAAAGGGCGGTATAATAAAATGGAGTTTAGAATTTAAAAAACATGTAAAACCATCGTTAATTGCCCATTAAAATTGGGGACGCGCAAGTGTTCTGTGGAAACACCTGCAGAACACCTGTGAATTCCAGATTGAAAAGCGAAAACAAGCCTTGGAAGAGGGTATAAAACGAAAAAAATATCTTGGAGAAAAAGTAGTTGAAAACGTCTTTAAGTAGTATTCAGATAGTATTCTGATGATATTTCGGTGGTTAGTCGAGACGAGTGTTACTATGTCAAAAGGCAATCCAAAAATAAATTAAACAAGTACGAAAGGTTCTTAAAAACGCGAGTAAGTCTGGCTATGATGCAATTATAATAAACACAAGGCTAAATGATGTTGGGTCGTATTAAAACGTAAACAATTGGGTCTCTTTTTTGTAGGTCTGTGGTTTTTACGTACCTATTTTAAATCTTAGTGCAACACTGTTTCAATAAAAAGGTTACTAAATATAATGGTATCTGCATAAATTCAGATCTACAATGATGATTAATTAATATAGATCGAACGTAACATAGTTTAGAAAAAATTGAGAACTCACCAATACTTTGACTAATCCATATGCCTAGCATATCGATCTGCAAAAGTATATAGTAGGCCAAAGGTCCATAATTCAGATTCATAAACATATGATACACAAAACTACCCAGCCATGGACAAAGAATACCAGCTATATGACACCATGCCAAAAAAGTGAGTTCTTTTGAATGCCAGGGGAGGACATCTGGCACTGTTAAAATAATGTAGAATATCGGAATAGCTAAAATTAGGAAAAAAAAAACATTGCTTAGGCCCGATCTCTTCGTGATTTTACCACTAAGATAACCATAATAGAAACACTTATTTTAACAAACCGTATCCGTGGTGCTTGATTATTTGGTAAATTTACGAAAAGATGTGTATATCAAGCATGAAATAATGAAGATATTGCAATAAAGGTAAATTATATATACACATTAAAACATACTAAATGAAGCTGTTTTAGAGATCTTGCGTATAGGTTGCAGCAAATTTAGATATGAGTCACTGTCACTACTGGCTAAATGTTGCCGCTCGCCTTGGCATGGTATTTTTTGATTCAAACATAAATCAGTTACATAACAGTCATAAGGCACTGCTATTTACTTTTGAAATTCCCGCACAGTAGAGGCTTTAAGAATATTTAATAGATTACACATACACTGTGGGCAAAATTAAATTGGAACCCTCTTTAATGCTTAATAACTTTTTTATTTTCCAAGGATTTTTCATCATTTTTGGATATGTTATGGCCTAAGGTATTGGGATTAAAAAGCACTTTGCAAAGACGATCTACTTCAGTGGCGTGCAGAAAAGGGAATATTTTTTAAAACTAATGTATTTCAGGTCTTTGCGAAAATCGGCCAAATGAAATAAAGATGTAAAAATGGGCAAAAAAGATTTGAAAGGGTTCGGAATATTGACCATTAAAAAACCAAGTCAATACAAACAAAATTAAAATTGATACTTTAATTTTGATAAAACCATGACTTGTAGGCCAAGTTAAATTGGATAATTTTTTAATGCTTAACGACCTTTTATTTTCAAAGGATTTCTTATCATTTTTGGATATGTTATGGCCTAAGGTATTGGGATTAAAAAGAACTTTGCAAAGACGGTCTACTTCAGTGGCGCACAGAAAAGGGGGTATTTTTCAAAACCAATGTATTTCAGGTCGTTGCAAAAATCGGCCA
>MU182471.1:265230-297701 GCA_016904865.1 Pissodes strobi | reverse complement strand
ATGAATTATAACTTTTAGATATTTGGCATTACTGGAGTTGGTATTATAGTATGGATTTTACTAGACCCCACAATTCCACTTCACTTCACTCAAGAACCTGATGATTTTATGATTGCAACCATTATTTATTTAGTGGTTGCATTGATGCTGATATTGTTGTCTTTCTTGGGAATTTACAGTGTGACTAAGGAAGTTAGATGGGCTGTTGTTGTAGTAAGTATTATTTCAGTTTAATTACTATAGCTAATTGAACACTATAGAAAGGCACATTGTTTATTATGTCATAATTAAATATAGCATTTATGACAGACTGATATTTCTAAACCCATAGTAACATACCGAGGGGTAAACCGATGGGGCATTGCGGTGTTCAAACCCTGGGAATTACTGGGCATTACACAGGAATTAGTGGGTATTAGTATTAGTAGGCATTACTAGGAATTAATGGGCAGTACTGAGCATTACTAGGAATTTTTAAAAATTAGTAGGCATATTATGTTGCGTCCAGGAACGAAATAGCCTCACCGGTAAGTGTTTATCCTTGAACTGTCCAATCGGAAATCGTTACCTTCTGCGTTCGAGTCTAATTTTTAAGTCGTGTCTTCCCAAGTAACTATTAAGCTGAATACTCACCTGCGCGGATTTCGCCTTTTCTGACATAAACACTGTCATTTCCAGGTTTAATTATTCCCGGCGAAAAATTTTAACTTCGGCGGCGAATTCGTATGTCAATATTGTCAATTTTGTTTTCATCGATAAAAAAACAATAACCATAACCTTAGAATTCTTACATGTACATATGAAATGGATTCTAATAATTATAATTTTTATATGTGTAGATTTTATCATGCGTCTTTTTGGTAATTACTATCAAAGCAAAACACTTGCACTAGCCAAAAGGCAATAAAGAAAAAAAAATTATGGGTGAGAAGTATATTTTTGCACAAGGGGATTTTCACAATTTAATTGCGGAGATGCGTTACTGATACCAGTAAGTTTTTTAATTATTTAAGAATGCGTCCAATTCAGTTTGACTTGCTCCTACATAAAATAGGTCCGTTAAACAATAACAAACAGTCTCTGTGTTGGATTTGACGTCACAAAATTGGCGGAATTCGCAAAAAAGTTCAAACTGTTTTAACTTTGTAGGGAATATTCGCGGACGAAATTTCGCGTTGCATGAGTATGATCGAAAATTTACATTCGCGCGAAAAATGGACACCTGTCAAAAAGGGCGAAATTCGCGCAAGTGAGTATTCACCTTTAAGCCTAGTTCTCAGAGCTTCGACTGTCGCCCGCGACAATCCCCACTCCTTGCTTTTTCAATGTCGAGCGACAGCTGTCACGTCACAATGATGTCAACCATCTGTCATTTTACACAATATCTCCAATGAAAATTAAGTGAAGTTGATTCAAACCAACTCCAGCGACAACAAACCGGCGACACTGTGGAGGGGGTTAGGGGTTCTGACGTTCTTTGTCTCCTATTGGCCAGAGAGAGTGTAGCTGGCGACAGTCGAAGCTCTGAGAACTAGGCTTTAAGCGGGCCAGTGACGTTACTTCGCGATTGAAGAGTCGTGTATTTAAAGTATTTTGGAAAACATATTTTCGTTTGATTAATAAGTTGTGACTCGTCCACAATTTTTATTGATCGGCACGGATTAAGTGTGATTGTGGGATTATGTAAAGTATTTTATTACATGGCGTCAAATATTAAAACAGAAAATTAAGAAAAGCTTGCATTCACGGGCTGAGGGCCAGTTTTTTACGTGCCTGTTAGTAAGTATTACCAAGAGAATAATCTGTGTGATATCATTGTCGTCACAATTGTATCTATGGAAATTATATTGTTAGTTAAGTTAACAGTCATTTAAAAAGCAGCCCTTATGTTTCATCTGAGGAAGGCTCATTCAAACCATCACTCCATAAATGTAGCATTTGCACTTAAATCTCGTGAGGACACAGAAATAACAAGTAAATACGTCTACCCAAAGTAGAATTTGCTGGCGCTAGACATAAATTAATCTTTATGGAGTAGGTAGGTATCACAAATTTTAAATGGCTGCCGAGTCGCACCTAACATTTTAAAGCTGCTCCGAAAAATTCCGTTTGGTTCCAAATAATTTTCGAAGAGAGTGTATATAATATTCGAACTTCTACTTCTAAGTATTTTATGCTGATTTCAAAATTCGGAAAGCTGAGTACCTACTGATTGTTGGCAAACTGAAAATAAAATAATTTAAGATTATAATTCCCTCTCGAAATTTCCTAGCCAAAAAATGCTGCCAACATGCGTCTTCATTGTCAAAAATCAAATTACGCTATGTGACAGGTCTAAAATTTATCGGCTGTTTTCAAAATCGACAATCTTTCAATTTCACCCTGTAGCTCAAAACCTCCTCGCTGGGAAAATTCTGTTTATGGCAGTTTTCGTTTCATAAAGAAATGGCACAATGTTGCGAAAACCGCAACTTTCCATTTTTAATAATAACTGAGATACCCTGCTAAAGTCGATATTTTTAGTGTAAAAATACCAGCAGCTTTAAAAAAATTAGGTTTTTCTCTACTTTTCGTCTACCACAGTTTCTCTAGTAGAATAAGGCGTTATAGTAGTACCACAGTTTCTCTAGTAGATTAAAATACTTTTTAGCTATACTGTTAAGATTAATGTTGTATTTTCAAAACGTCTAGTAGGTAGTACAGGAGGTTACTAAGTAGGTATTACTGGAAATTAGTAAGACATTCGGGGACATTACAGGTAATTAGCGAGAATTAGTAGGCATTGGTGGGCATTACTGGGGAATTAGTGTGCATTACTGGGGAATTAGTGGCATTAGTGAATAAAAAATGAGAGTAATGCCCAAATTGGGCATTGGTGTACACAATTTGGACCAGCAGCGGCTTACCCTTCATAACATACGAGGTATTGCAAAAATAATGTGTCGAATATTAAAACTTGAAATAATTAATTTGAATTATAAGCAAAACAATAGGCTCATTTAAAAAAAAGCAATCACATTTCTATTAGGTACCTATCCAAAATACTTCATAAAAATAAGCCATATTCAAAATTTTAAATCAATCCGTTAAGCGGTTCTTGAAATATAAGAGTTCAAATATGCAGAATTCGAAGCGCGTCTCGATCGGGGATGTGACATAATGAAATATGATCACGTCTTGTTGCTAAGCCGCGCCACCGCGCTGCGAGAATGCTAACGTTTCTGTCACTGTTCCGAGTTCGATTCCCGTCGATGTTTTTTATTTTTTTTCAAAGTTGTGTGTTTTTTTTTATTTGGGTTAGTTTTGTCTGGTTGGCCATGCGTGAAGTGAACATGACGCCCTGTGGCCCGGTCCGAGCAACGCCTTGTGTATATGTCACGTCAAGTCAAATACCGATGTGACTGATGCCGCCTAAAAATTTTCCAATGGCGGAATTATTGAAGTCGAAAACTCGCTTTCCCTAGATAAACTGACTACTAAATCACCTCATGGTTCTTCTGAACAGTGGGAACAACAAAAGGGCGGCGTCTTTAACAAAAAGGTGAGCCCTCATGCAGTTGCAGGAAGGAGTGTTCAGACTCGATCCTTAAAGTAGCCCCCCGCATATCAAGTGCTTATTTCTGGTTACTCCTGACAGGGCTATCTCCAGAGACCACAAATGCCGACGTGGAAGACTATCTAGGAAATATTGAAATCGACAAATTTCTCTGTGAACGCCTGAGAACCAAAAACCGAAACTCAATAACATCCTTCAAAACAGATATTCCACCAGATTGTGAGCAGAGGGTCCTAAATCCTGATTTTTGGCCCAGAGAACTTTAAGTAAATAGGTTTTTAAACCTGACGAAATCAATGCCTCAACAAGGACAGAATGTCTCATCGAAGGTGGTTCAACAGTAAGAGATGAAACTAATCCACAATTGTTAAAAGTATGCCATGCCAACATTAGGTCTTTACAAGGAAAGCTAGCTGATTTTTATCTATCTATAAATTGCCGTTGCCCAATAGGTCTCGCGTATTTTGTTAGCAGCAGTCCAGCAGTTCAAGGGTGTGAAGGTGAAGTAAGTTGTTGTAATATTTCGTTGGACATTAAGTGAAAGTGAAAACATATAAATGGCTGGAAGAAAAGAAGACATTTGGCAGTTTTATATTAAAATAAGATCCAAATAAATCTGGATGCAGAGCGATTTGCAAAAAATTCAAGAAAGAAATTCAAGAGATAGTTCAAAGACTCAAAGCACACCATGATATTTTAGTAATAAGTAGCAAGAAAGAAATACAGGTAAATAATATTATTTTAGATATTAAAATTATTTATTTATTTTTATTTAACTTTTGCATCCCCATTGAGTGGGAGTGTAGTATTGCCAAAAACATTTTCAAAAAAAGCATTTATGTGAGAAACAACACATTTTAATGTCCATTCATGACAAAATTTTGATCAACTTTTTTATACATATTTATGTTGTTTTTATACTCATACTTATTTTCTACAATACATGTAACAAAAAAAAGTGAAAAAAAAACTATTCTATATCGTATACTTAATTTATTAACAAAAATAAGCATTTTGACATTTAGTAATTATGTTTTTTTTTTCTTTTCAGGCACTCAAAAGTGTCTTGACAGTTCTGTAAGTTTTGCTACTGCATCATATGTCTCGAGTTCCTGCTCCAGCACACTCATGACAGATTCAGACAGATCAGAAATTTATGGGGATGAAAGAGAGATTTTTTTCCTCTCTATTAGGACAATGTGTGAATATGTCCATTGCTGGGTGGTCAAACGTCCACAACGAGCCAGTAGTATGTACAACAATTATAACTGAAGATGAAAAAGCGCTTCTTTATGAAAGTATTGAGACTTCAGGCAATCCGCATGCTTCAGAATATTTGACTGACATAGTTTGTGACCTAATGTATTCGTCTGAATCAAAATACCTGTGCACAGTAAAATCTTTTGTGACAGACAACGCCGCGGCGAATATGACCCTCATGAGAAAAACTTTGGAAGAAAAAACGGACTCAAAAGTTAGAACTTATTGCTGTTCTACACATATTTTGAATTTACTGTGCAAGGACTTACAAGTTCAAGACGTTAAAGAACATGTAGTCCAAATTGTTAAATATTTTCGCAATAATCATCTCGCTAGAGCAAAATTCTGCCAAGCAGGACCAACGCTTTATTACTTCCAAGTGATGTGCCACGGAATAGCCTTGCTGACTGTTTAAAGATGTATGTAACTCAGTGGGACATGAAAACAAAAAGGAGATTGATGCAATCATTTACCAAAAAGTTTCAAATATTGGGATTAAACATGCAGCACAAGATTATTTAAGTGTTTTAACTCTTGATATTTTGCAAAAAAAAATGTACTATCTCAGATGATATACAGCAGTGGAAACATTTACAAACTATCTGCGAAGATGTTGTAGAATTACTTTTGCAAAAAACACAACAATTTCAACGTCGATATAAGCAGGCACTCACGCCATATCATTTTATTGCCTATATGATGGACCCATAAAACCAAAAATACTAAGTAACACCCGAAGAAAAGATCTGGCTTTAGAAACAATTAAAGAGTTACATGGAAACACGGGACTATTACCATTAGTAATAAAGTTTAAAGGTCGCGCTAGTACAATTACCTTTGCAAAAAAAACACAAAAATTTCAACGTCGATATGCAAGCACTCACGCCATATCATTTTATAGCCTATATGTTGAACCCATAAAAACAAAAATACCAGAAAAAATCCGAAGAAAAAAATCTGGCGTTAGAAACAATTAATGAGTTAAATGGAAACACATGACTGTTGCCATTAGCACCGAATATTAACAATAGACTAGAAGGTTCACTCTAAGCCCCGCCCCTAGCATTTCCCTGGCGCAATGCTGTTTCACCGCTCAGGCCTCGTGCCACGTTTCACGCTGTTTCGTCTAAGGCTGGCGTCTCGCCTTTGTAAGCGCTACATCAAAAGTGCTGACTGAGAGTAGACCTTTTAGTCTCTTGTTAATGGTCGGCGCCATTAGTAATAAAGTCTAAAGGACGCGCTAGTTGATTTAATTAATCATGTTATGTTTTCGGACGAGATAACAAAAAACGTGAATGGTTTACAGTGGTGGTTATCACAAAGGAATGAGCTGGAAATCGCAAAACAGCTGCTAATAATGAAACAGTTCATGTGCCCAACTGCTTCCTCAGCGTCAGTAGAACGAATATTTAGTTCTTTTGGCCTTGTAGGTACACTCGGATATTAGGAACAGGCTGGGTATAGAAAAAGGAGGACACTAGTATTTTTGTTCAAACTATGTAACGGAAACGAAAATGCATAAGCTGAAAGATAAAATGTACATTATCATATATTCTTCTTATTTTTGAAAGCGTTGCGTTCTGCTTTTTATTCTTGAGAATATTTTTAAATAAAAAAAATTAAAATTGTTTCAATTAAATCATGATTTAAATTAAAAAAAAAATCAAGTGATTTAAATGATGATTTTAATCGTGATTTAAATTACTTGCTATAAATCAACCCAACCCTGCTTGAAATTAACCTTAAGTTTTAATGACGGCAGAGTCAATCATTTACAGTAACCAGCTGCCATCTTCAGATGGCCGATTCTAGTGTAATCAAAACTTGAAATTAATATAGGGATTAAGAGAACTTCAAAATTAAAAAAAAAAGTTAACGTGGCGAATTGTGCCGACTTGAATATTTTTTGTTTTGACTTGTGCTGAATACTTTTAACATATCAACGTATTTTTTAGTCGTTCTCACTACTACTGATAGTTATTGTAGTAGAAGTAGCTTCAGGAGTGTGGATTTGGATAAACAGAGAAACTCTAGATGAATTTACCCATGCATCTGTAAAACGTACTGTTCAAGAGGTCTATGACAACAACAAAAATATGATGGACATATTAGACACTATACAATCAAAGGTAATTAAAATCATTGTAAATAATTATTCACATAATATAAAGTTGTAATATGAATATTTTATTTTTATGTTTTTAATTATTATACTTACTATTTTTTCCTAAACGACGATTTTTTAGTGAAAGTATGTACTTAATTTAGTTAAAAAAATATTATTTTTGGGATTTTATCGCTTATTGAACTCTTGAAATAATTTAATAAAACTCGGTATGTAGGTGTTTTCTAAAAAAGCTGAATGAGAATATGGTAATAGCTTGATGAAAAAATAGCCGTTTTCTGATATTAAAATATTGTCCCCATATTTGTCCAATTTCTCTTCACGCCAATGGTGAAAACCAAATTTTATTCTGTACAATTAGTTATTTTATAATAACCTACAACCCATCCAAATTTCATTCAGGTAATAAGTCAGCTATTGTTTGTGGAATTTAGAATACGTTTCAAGTTGACACATTAGTAGTCCACATAGTTTAACTTAGTTCAGATGCTCAAAACTAGATTGATTTTGAGCATATGACCACTTCTGGCTAAACCAACAGCTAATGTCAAATAAGAGGCCATGAAAAATTGCTACAGGAAGCGCAAATAATAGTTTTGCTGCAAGTTAAACCATCTAGGATACAACAAGTGTTGAAAGTGTGTAATGTGCAAATTTTCAAATGTCATTATTTCAGAAGCAGTTCAATCTGGAGCATTATCAGAAAAACTTACATTACCCCCATGATAGAGTTCATTTTGTGCCACTATATTGCAAATTTAAATTGGCATAGTGGCCTAGGTTAGTGGGGCATACAGTTTTATAAACTCCTGATCATCATAAACGTTTCATTAAGGGAGTGTTAAGGCAGGGTTGAGACGCCTAATATTTTGTCCACTCTATACACACTGGGAATTTATATTGGGGAAGTGGTGGGTTGGGCACTTAATAGATTGCCCATTATATACACAACCCGTTTTAGTTTTTCAATTGTGCAAATCAAAGATAATTTCTTTACTAGTATATGTCTGAGTGTACTGTATAAATATTGTTTTTAAGTAAGCATTTTTTGTTCTAATGGTTAATATTTTAATCATGTATTTTTCAACTTATCAGTAATAAGAGCATGTACTAATAATATATAAACAAAATAAATTAAGTGAATAGATTTATATGTGCAAATCTTGTTTGTACATACAAATTTGCTGGGGTTTCTATACATTTCTTGAGGGAATATTTTACAGATTGACCTCAGTTTGCACATTGGGAGGTTAACCATTCAGAATTTAGACCTAATACACCTACACAAAATCAAGGAAATGAACAAGAACAAATTGTTTACAGTAATGCATAGCTCATATTCTATTAACAAATGAGATAATAAAAATATAGTATATTCAATTAGAATTATTTACCTAAATTCTCATAACATGAAAAATGATATATGGATGAATTGGAAATGATGTTTTTCAATGAAGGGAATGCAATAATGAAAACATGGGTAAAAGAACAAAAATATTATAATTTTTAAAACTGTATTTTGATTTTTGCTACTAAACGAGAAACTGGTGGAGGATTAGGCATCTTTCTAATTAAATTAGAACTGATAATGAAGTGTCATACATTGTGATTAGAATAAAATCAACAAATGTAATTATATGTGCAATGTATAAACCTTCATCTATGAGAGTAAGATTTTTATGAATTTATTGAACCGAAAGCTGGAATATTCAACAACACTTAAAGTGTTACTCTATTGGTGACATGAATATAATATCTTACATGGTATAATTACAAAAAGATTGATATATATTTACCATTCTAACAACTTCAAAATTTTCAATAAAATCGTTTCTACAAGGGGTACAAAGAATAGTAAAATATTAATTGACCACTTTATTACAAAAGTCATCAAACAAAATGAAAATTGAATATAAATTATTAAACCACCACAAGATTCAAATTTTAAATATTCCTGTAAACATAAATAAAAATAGTCCAAAATTTGAGTTGATTACTGTCAAGCATTTCAGCTTAACCTAACTGAGAAATGAATTGTTTATTTTAAAGCAAAATAAATGCTCTGTTTTTTCACTCAAATGAATACTACAATCTAACCATCGATACATTTCAGAAATGTTCATAATGAATTACAGTTTAAAATAAATATAATGCAAACCATGGTTTAATGAAGATCTTACGCGACTTATGAGGTGAGAGATAATTATATCCCAAGAAAAAGCAGGATACAGGAAATTTAATACTTGCGGAAATTAATGACAGCTAGGTATAACAAACTAGTTAAAAAAAAGATTCGGATTAGTTTGTGCTAGTTTGGGTTAGAAAATTAAGTAAATAATCAAGACATTGAAGACATCATTGAACATTTAAAATCCACAAACTTAGTGGTTAGGGTATCTATCTATCTTTTAAAACATCTGTCTTTCCAGAACAAATGAAAATAGCCAAAGTTTCTCAAATTTTTAAAATGTAAACCTATGAACCAATTAATAATCGTCCAATATCTATGTTACCCATTTTTTCGAAAATTGATATATTTTTTATAAGAATGGTATACTTTTTAGGCGACAACATGGGTTTGGCACTATACCTTCGGGTATATTGAACAAAATGAAACTTGGTATATTATTTTTCCTTTCCATTGCAAACATCTATTGGTCAAAAGCCTGCCCCCTTTCACTGTGAAACATTCCTCTACGCAAACTAAATTAACCTGGTGCTTCAACTCTATTCTCCATTTTAACAATCGTACAAAACATATAGCTAACACTATGGAAACTTTCATGGGATCCTCCACGGAACCAGCATTCCTGAAAAGACAGCCGCGACTTATCATGATTGGCAATAAATATAACCTGCTGGAAGGGGCTTTTTCCTATTAAGAGGAAGATCAACAGTGGTCAAGATGTTAACTGCCAATATTCGGCAAAACAACTCTTGAGAATATTGTAAAAAACTATTATCCACTAAGTAAAAATTTCTCCAAAGACGATATGTTGTACTCTTTGTAAAATAACGCTCTTATCGACAAGCTTCCTAGCGGAGCTTTTATTCGGACTCTCCTGAACGACTGCACCTGCACGAAAACCTTATTATCGTTGGACATTTTATGGCTGTGGCAGTGCACTTCACCTTTGCATCTACGACATTAGTTTATCAATAAAAAGGACACTGCATGATACTAAGTCAGACTTAATACAAGAGGGTAGATATAGAACGTATCTGTTCATTAATCCAAGGCGACTTATGGTCGAACAGGGAATAGTCCATCTCTTTCAAGCAGCGTCTTCGCAATATACTCTGAAAACCCGGTCACTAGTACCAAGTATCAACATTCCGCATAGGATACTCCTCCCGTGCCGAAGCTCTCAGATGGGTAAACTTCAAAGATTCTAGCCTCATTGATGACAATCTTGTCCAAGCATTCGTACTCCTCCCGTGCCGAAGCTCTCAGATGGGTAAACTTCAAAGATTCTAGCCTCATTGATGACAATCTTGTCCAAGCATTCGTGCATGGAGATAGCAGGATAGCGAGATCGGAAATTGCAGATTTCGGTGCTCCTTTGAAGGGTGGAGGGCTTTCTACGGACGATAGAGGTTGCGATAAGGAAGCTATGGGCGAACACCATGAAGAAGCTCAGAAGGCAGGTGAGGCTTCTCTAGGGTGATGATCCAATTCAAAGCAGCTCACCATTAACAGCATTTTTTTTCACAAGCCACATTCATTTTTCTTTAGATGGACCAATATTGGTCCCGGCCAAAAAGGGGTAGCAGAGTATAATCACTACACAGATCAGCTGTTTGTCCCAGACAGTTTGTCCTCTCGCTATCGTACCAAAGCGCTCGTGGTTTCAGAACTAAAATGGTGATGTTCCAGCAAGAACTACTGAACACTACTGAAACTACTCACAAAATTAGAGGTGGCGGCGTACTTTGCTGTTGAGCTGTCTTTCGATTCCATGGTTCTTAGGTAGTGTATCTCAGTGCCTCATAGTGATGTGGAACAGGTGTGAGTTGTTGTCTGCATCAATAGTGTTCTACATTTTTGGCGTAGTGTATATACCTCCCTCGTCTGGCGCACCAGTTTATGAGGATTACGTTTTCTCTGTAAGCTGTATTCTGGATCATTCTTTCCTCTAAGATGGTGTCATTTTGTGATTTTAATCTACCTAACTACAAGGTCCTTTGTACAAGTCAGACCACAAAATATGGTCGAGATAACTATCTATTGATGATTTGATCCAGTGCAACAAAGTTTGTAACTCGAATAATGGAATATTACATTTAATATTTTCCAATTGCTCGAATATTTTAGTATCAAGCGACGATTTTCCGCTGGCAAATGTTAATAGTGAATGCCCAGCTGTACTTTTAAGACGATTTATGGATAGCGCAGGCTGCCATCGGAACTGCCGACGTAAAATTTTTCCATACATAATTAAAATAATATATTGTTTCCTTTTATTTCAATGTTATATGACCAATGTTAGTGTTCTATTGTATTTGGTCCTAATTTTGTATTCTTAAGTTAATAATGTTTGTAGAATTTTTCTTTTTATTCTTTGTAACACCATTTGGAGATTGCTCGGTAGTATGTTGACGATAAATAAATTAATAATTAGTCCTGCGGTGGCTAACAGAAAAAAAATCATTTCTTCTTAGGTTGAGTTCAGAACTTTCAATTCAGTACGGCTTAAAGTTTAAGGATAAATCATTAATATTTTACGATTAAACAAAAATGTTAAGGCTACCCTACAAAATTTTACAATATTTTTCACTATTAAGCACCGGGTATAGCTTTAGATCATAATCCAAACTGAAATGGCTTAATCTTCAGAATCGAAAAAAATGCAGTTCACCTGTTTTCTGCTTGTAGGTGGTGTTCCTTAACTATCAGGCAAATGAAGTTTAATTTTAGATAGCATAAACTGGCTGCTGATCACAACTTTTTAAATCTACCCAAACATCTAAATGCTCTGTTTTGAAATAGTTTCTCGTGTATACATTTGAGAATTCAAGTAATTCTTCTTTTAAATCTGAATCTTATTGGTGAGTTTTGTTCCGTTTCAGTCAATTATTTCTTCGTCATACAGTATAAATGTAGTATAACTATCTTTTGTAATATCAATTATATTTTGTAATTCATTAGGCATGCTCATTTAAGCTAATAATTATTAATTATTGCTTAGTTATGTAGTATGTTTAAATGTGTATTATAAATTATGTTTGTAAAATTATTTTGGAAGTTTACAGCAATGTAGCCCACGCACAGCTACATAAAAAGATGTTTTCTTTTATAGAGCTATCTTGAAAATATTTTCATACATTTTGTTGGTGTAATATAGACCTACACTGGGGATTTTTACATTATTTCTAGCTTTTGTTGATCTGTACAGGTTAAAACATTTACACAAAGTTATGAAATAAAACGAGAGATGTTTACTTTTTGCACTTCCAGGGATTATTGAAATGTTACTAACCATCATAATAATATGGAGGAAAAGCCTAACATAACGTTTGGCTAATTTTATAAATTTTAGATGCAGTGCTGTGGTGCAGATAACCCAACAGATTGGTCTCGTAAAAAGGATATCAACTTGGGAATTGCCTCAAAGCCAACTAAGTACAATATTCCACACAGCTGCTGCCGTGCAGG
The DNA here is from genome assembly GCA_016904865.1 of Pissodes strobi. Classification (NCBI taxonomy): domain Eukaryota; kingdom Metazoa; phylum Arthropoda; class Insecta; order Coleoptera; family Curculionidae; genus Pissodes; species Pissodes strobi. The sequence continues at coordinate 285,104 of MU182471.1, read as the reverse complement.
TATCGCAGATTCTCAATGTATGGCTGTCACTCAAGATATCAAAATGGGCGAAAATCCAAACTATGATATTATATATGATAAAGGATGTTATGTACTAATTAAAGAGGGGGTTCTTAACAGCCTCACAATAATTTTCAGCGTGTTTGGGTCTGTCGTTGGTGTTAAAATTTTGGGTCTTCTAATTGGACTTATTTTAGCCTTTTCTATGAATAGAGCCCATCGCTATAAAGCTTAATTTTTGTTATTTAACACATTTTGCAAAAGTGCTGATTATTCGAAAATGCTGGCGTATACTGTTGATAGTTTTTCAATCAACCATATATTTAGAAAAAAAGCATGTTGACCATTAGACATTATGGAATTTTCTTCAAAAATATAGTCTAATATTTGTTTTACTAATAATTATGCATTTGTAATACCACTTTGACGTAATGTTATAATAAAATGCCATTATTTTGACTGCTTAATCTGGAGATACCATTTTCTCTCAGTAATTTTGCAATAATGAGTTCCTTTAATTTTCTTTTGTAAGTTGTACAAAATAAGCAATTATGTACCTTTGCTCTCTATTCAGAATCTCTACCAGTTAATTTTTAAAATTTTATAAATGATATAATTATACTTGTTATATATATAATTCAATAATATTAATATAAGTGTGGATATTTAAAAATTATCTAAAAACATAGCGTACAAGTAGCCATGGAAATAAATGTATACAATAGTCATTCACCACTCTCTAAATTATGTGGTGCTTGTTTAATGCTAGCTAACTGTAAGATTCTTAACTAAGATATTTATTCGTTTAAGAATTTCAGCTAAAAACTAAGGTCAGAGTTTTTATAAAACTTACTCATGGACCCAGAATGAGTTAACTACCTTTTGCACATTTTGTGATTGCTCAAAGCTCGCAAGCTTCATCTATTACAGGAAAAAGATATCTAGTAGTAACCACCAATTCAAAGGAAAAAATATTTAAATTTTGGGTGCCATATTTTACAAAAAAATTTAAGGTACAGTGTTTTTATTTTTGCTTCTGTCCTTTTATTTAAGCTTTACTACTTGCTACCAAATATGTTTTGTGACTCTCATGATATATCTATGAAATGGATATAATGTGGAATATATTTAATTTAAACTGGTTACAAAAATATTTATTGTTTAGCGGTCAGTTTTCCTTTTCTTAATATTAAGAAATTCATTGAAGGACAAGAATTTTCAAAATTCAATGCTATGTTTTATTGTTTTTATAATATTCATATTTATTTTATATGATTAATATTTTAAGATCGGTTCCGATGATTAGTGGCTTGTTGCGGTTTGTTTGTCGAATTAAACTTAAAATATGTATATGTTTTTCTGTTCTGTTCAATGCAGTTATGAAGTATTATTTTCAATTATCTGCATGATTGATGTTGATTTATGACGATGGTGTGATCAATAAAAATACTTCCAGTTGTTAGAAGACCCCTAAACAGATTACTGGAACGCAGTTACTAATTGCGACTTTTGAACGCTGAAAATTGATGCAATTTTGCTGAAGCAATGGAATAGCTTTGACAGAGTTGCATAGTGAGAACTGGACCAACCCAAGGTTGGCTTAAATGATGTTTAATTTTTAATGTTACTCTTTACGAAACAAAAACCAGGTTGAAATTGCAGGTTGTGTGACAAACCAATTTTAAGAATAAAATTAAGCTTCCTCTGACAAGAAAATAAGTATTTTTTAAGGTTATGTATCGCCCTCTTAACCTGTTTTATATAGTTTCCATGTGTTCTAAAAATATCTAATAAATAGTACTTATTCTTTTATAAGTATCTCTATGTGCCATATTATTTATTCTATCTCACAAATACTCATATTATATATAATATTTATGTATTTTTATACTGACTGTACATTAGCCAAATATATGCTTAGTGAATGTGGTGAATATTCTATACTTTTCAAAAGAACTTACGTTATTTTTCTCACATTCTTTTCCTACTTAGTTGATCTGCAATACTAATGATTACTCTATTTATTGTCACATTTATTTGTGTATTATATTATATAATATTGTTAATTAATAGGTAAACCTACATCAGTAACACAATGTATTCATAATAAAAATCACAAATTTTTCAGAAGCACAAATATGTGACATAGTAATATTCATCACTATGCATATCACTTTTGACTGACATTAGAAGACTAATTTAATTGCTTTAATAAAGGTGGATAATTTCGGTAGTGTGTTTTGTAAACAATGTTTTATTGTGCTTGCCAGTATTTTTAAATTAAGAGCAATACAAATTGACATTCATATAAATGAGCAAGTTATTTAATTGTGTGGAGATATTTTTGCCTGCCATTCCTTACGTTTATAGTAACTAACAGTTTCTTATTTATTCATATTTACAGTTTCTTATTTATTCATATTTAGTAATCAATATTTCCAAATATCTGTACACATTTTCATATTAATCTTACTTCACTTGGATATTGTAGTGCGTGTTATCTGCGTAGTAATACTAGTTGAGTAATATAATTTTCTACAGGAATAAATATATACATATTTGATTAACTTGAACTTTACAGTTGTCCTATGTTTAAATCGGGAACAACTCATCATTTTAGTGACGTCATGTGATGACAATCCTCAAGCACTAAAGTGAAAGATATCTGCTTGTAAATGGTTATATTACGTTCTAACTGTTAATACTAGAAACTGTAGATTAAACCAAAAAACGTCGGCTAGGCCTAAATTTACTATAAGAAAATGCACACGTATTTAATTCTTGTGATGTAATATTTGTAGAGCTCATAATAATTTATTATAATTTTCACTTCCAGTAAGGGCGTGGGAATCGTAAAATATGCTTAAAGTGCTAAAGTGTTCCTGCTTCTCGCATATATAATTTAGTACTGCAAATAATGTAGAGAGATATAACATAGTTTATATTAAAAATATAATATTAATTATATTCTTTAGATAAAGGATAATGCATCAACGTCGTTTCTTATTGCAATAATAATATCAATTGATGTAATTTTGGAGTTAAATTAATATTTTACCATTCTACATGACAATGCCAAAATGGCAATTCAAACTGTAGGCATTTTTTTGTCTGTCGGCTCATGATAGTTGTTGTTCATCCAATAAAAGGAAAATATGATGGTTTATTTGATCAATAATAAAATTATGAAAATGGATTCTATATTCTCGTTCTTCACAATAGCAGAATTAAAATATGTATTCAGGTTGGGCGATTTAGTCCAACAAAATATACCTTAAGTGCAGTCATATGCAATTTGAACAACATTAAACATTTTCTTACGGATTTGAATTTGGAAATATTTTCTTTTACTTACATAGGATGCAGTTCAAAAATGCAGAACAACTGCCTGCCAGAGTCCGCATACCGCACATTCTGAAAAGTATCGCATCTATCACAAATGTTTATTAAAATATTGACATTGATCCTTTACAAACTGTGGCAAGAGGTTTCTGACAGGCTGTTTTACGCATGGAAGTACAAGCTGATGTGTGCATCTTGAAAAATTGCTTTGACTGCAATTCTGGTTATATTTTTAGTTGAAATTGAAAAATAACTTAAAAGGGAGCCTTAATTTATATTAACAAATATATTTAATCTTGGTGTAATTATTAAGTATATTTCTATATATGTATGTATGACTGTATATCAAACTAAAATATTTGAATTTATGTTATGCAGAGTCATCTATATTTTGTACTTCAAGCATATATTTTATACAAGTATTTATGAACTTATACTGTTACCAAATATATATCCTGTCTATCATATACTAAATTAAGCGGATCCAAATAAAAATTTGATCTGGGAATATAGAAAGGTGGTACTATTTTTCGATGGAGACTGTATGTTTTATATCATAGAATCAGAACTCTAAAGGGATTTTCATAAAACTATGTATTTATTTACCCCTATAACATGCTTTAATTGGAATGTTATAATTCAATTTTTTCTTAATTATTGTTCAGTAATGTATGATATTTATAATAAATTAATTGGATAACTTTTCGTTTTAATTTTAAATCTCATCCACACATAATATGGATATAATTGATAATTGAACTTTTTTCATGTTAACGCATCATAAAATGTTCTCAAAAAAATAGTATATTATTTTATATGGAGGAAAAGTGATACTTTTCATGGCGCGCTCGTGTTTAACAGCCGAACGGAGTGAGGCTGGTAATAGAGAGCAAGCCATGAAAAGTAACTTTTCCTCCAAATAAAATATGCTGTTTTTTCTTCGAATGTCGACAAATTAATGCAAAAACATCTCTTTTTAATAGTAATACTAGTAATTATTAAAGATAAGTGGGTTCGCAAGACGACTTAGACCGGTGTCGGTGAATAGGCACAGGTTGTTGCTATAGTAATGTAACATAAAGCTGTCAGTGGACACTGTCAACAATAATTATTTTTTTAAGATTGCGTCTCCGATTGCGTTTTAATTCCGTATTGCTAAGCAGTTATTGAGTAAGTTCAATTAAATAATAACCAATTTGTTCCTAAATTAGTGATTTTTAGAAATGCAGTCACAAATTGAGTGATAAATACAAATTGTAGTTTAATAAATCTTGAGTTGTTGACGCTTATTTTGTTATCTGTTTGTATTGTATTGTATCTATGTTGCTATGACAACACTTTTACCTCCGCCGGCGGAAAAGTGAAAAGTAAAGTTCCGGCGGAGGAAAAGCGAAACTTCACGGCCGCCTACACAGTCGAGTAATGACGGATTTACTGACGTTTGAAGAAAAAAATAATTTTCCATTATGTTCGTAGATTGTGTCACCGATACAGCTGTCACGTCATTTAAAAATAAAGCCAAATCTAAGACACAGTTTATACTGTATTCGGTACAGTATAAACCATTATGAAAAGAATAATTATATTTTATTATTGGGAGTAAAATATAGATATTTTTTGCGGAGAGGACAACAACAATGTTCATGAAGTTATGTGTATAAATTTAACAATGGGGAATAATTAGTGTAATTGCTCATTCAATAAGAAACCTGACATTTTCTTTTTATTAATCTCCATTCCTTCCAAATAATTTTTTGGATTTGTTCTCTATATGTAATATTTTAAAATCTTGTGTTTTTCTGAATTTAAATGTAAAGCATAATGCTAACTGTTATTGTTTTTTAGGAAACTAGATTCATGTTCTTTAATTCTTGTTTTGAAAGATCCACCTGTTTGTCCTATGTATACTTTTGGGTCAGAACCACACTCTAGTAAATAAATTCCTGATTTGAAAAGTTTATTTGGTTTGGATTTGTTATTTTTAATAAATTTACCTAAGTTATTATTGGTTCTAAAAGCAGTTTTTATCTTATTTTTGGAGAGGGTTTTTTTTAAATCGAGCCTGTATATGTAATAGATTTAAATTTTTGGTCAGGTGTATTTTTGGTTGTTGGATGGACTAAGTTTATTGCCATTTTATAAGATTCTTTCTTGACTATGTCACAGGCCGTTTTGCCTAGCGTATATCGTTACGTAAATAACCCTAGAACTCGTCATCATTCATATGGCATCGAGCGCATTCGTAGTTAATAGACAAAATACCTCGTAGATATTCTGGCGGGCTTCGCTTCGAAGATCTCTAGATCGAGAAATTAAAATAAAATTATCGTTGCTAAACAATTCGATTTCGAATCCATTGAATTTGGCGCGTGAAAATAAAAGTCGGTAGCCTACGCAATGTTTCCGGCTTTCGTAGCACATACTGTTTTGGATTGGTTGATGGGTTAAGCATCGCGCGCAGTTATTTAATTGCCTCTGAATAATTGGGAAATTCTATTGACAACGCCTTTTTGGCTACTGAGTAGTTTTTTTTTGTGGATGCCTATACATCGAAATACCAGGTTTCCATCGTCTAATTCCCTTGAATGAATTATTGAGAGGAACATGTCATTTGTCATGCCGTGCATTCATTGGTGGAGCGAGTTTTTCTAGGTGGGAATTCTCGCGTGGCTTGCTGCTTTTCGAGTTTCCGATCTTTTAGCGTTAATCTTTACGTCAATCTTGTGAGTCAAGTAGTCATTTTGGACACCGGTTTGAATCAATTTTTGATTATACCTATTGATGGGGTTTTTTCAACCGGGTCATTTTAACATTTTCAGTCTTTAGTTGTGCCTTATCTTTTCTTAAGTGTTGGTGTCTGAAACTGCCCTTTGTGGGATTTGAATGCTGCTTTAGCAAGGTGAGTTGAGTTTTTGTATTTTTTTTTTGTCTTTCTGTGAACGCCATCATTTCAACATTGTGACGCACGTGCGCGGAATTTTAATTTCTTACAGAGGCCCACTTTCCCAACTGTAAAGCTATCTACCGATAGGCATCTGGCTACCCCTACACAGGTAAATTATTGTTGTTTTTTTTTTAATTCTGATTTCTCTCTTTCCTTGATGGTTGATTTTGATTACCGAGTTATAATGCTCGTCAATTAAGAGTTACGTGTGGAACCTTGAATATGTGTTGTTTCACAGGATCCTACCATCGGGTCTATTCCCACCGTTGGGTCTAATCCTCCCGAACTACCGTTGGGTCTACTCCTCCCGTCGAATCCATTACTACCGTCGGGTTCATTGCTATCGACAAGCATCGTTAGCGACAGAGTGTTCCTTGGCTTCGCCTGTCTAGCGGTACTACCTTTATAGAATTTTGCAGTCTTTCGCCTGTCGAGGAAGCCTTCTTCTACCGTGAGCAGTTCTTTTCTGGAAGCTGCCTAAGGAGCTACGCATCAATAAAGTGAGAGATTCTATTATTCTATTTTTTTGTCTATATATATTGAGCGATCATTGTACGTAATTAACTTTCGAGCTCTAGTTATTATTTTGTATGGCTTTGTTTTCGAACAAAGATTAAATTTTCCTCCTTAATTAAGGCAACATTTGGTTTATTCTTATTTTCTTTTAAACGAAATTTGAATTTTGGGCCAATTTTGTCTAGCCCAAGACGCGCGCCCGTTTAAATTTATTCGAATTCTAAAATTCAGTTAAATCCGTTTGATCTAGAGCCAATCCGATTTTTTTTATTAAATTTTGAGCTTTTAACTGACTGACGCAATAACGTTGTAGGTCGAACTAGCTTAATTATTATTCTCAATTTTTCACGATTTCTGGTCTACATTAGATGCCCGTAGATCAGATAACTACCATTGTTGATACGGCCTAGTAGACTGCGTTATTCTTATTTTTTTTATTATGGTCTTTGGTATTTTTTTTATTATTATTCAAACAAACTGCTCATTATCATTATCCTACCGGTAACTTGCCCTGGGAGTACAATAACGCCAGGTCTAACTAATTATTTTCCATATTGTTTTGCGACAATTACCAACGTATCGCAAACAACAACATAGTTAGTAATACGGCTCTGTAACGGATCATGATTCGACACCCGTTAATTAGCATTGATTAAGTGATTATTTGAATAACTTGAATCTTCTCGTATCCAGTGGATTTTTACAAGAGTTCAACATTAATTGCGATTGAATAGTTCGGCGTATGTTTAGATTAAGCGTGTGATTTATTTCACCAAGTAAAGTCTACTATTTCTCGCTGAAATACCGTATTACCATTAAATTAATCTACTAGAATTACTAGTCCTTTTCTCCACCTTATTCTCTCTTTTTATGACCAGCTGTGATATTTCACTAATAGTAATAAAACCGATCCTTTATTTATTTATTTACCTGTTTTATTTAATTTACTTTTAATTCAGAAGTGGTTTTCCCAAATCACGTTCCGCTTCCGCGCTGGTGGTCCCGGGTTCCACAGTAGGAATATATGGACATGATGGTGCTTCCAGGATCAAAATATTCCGGAAGTAAACTCCCCGGCCATTCGGATCTCCGGGCACTGGGTGGCCCTGGGAGCCCTTCATTCCGCATTTCACAGACAGCAAAGATACCGAACCAATTTAGAATAGATTTCTGTAACATAAGAGGCCTAAATACAAACATAAATTCGGTACACCAACATCTACAAGCAAATAGATCACACATATTAGCTCTTACAGAAACACAAGTATGTTGTACAACAACAGTGAACTACCTCTATCCTGGTTACGACTTACATACCCGATTTAGATATAAGTTCGGAATATGCCTTTTTGTCCGAAGCGACCTTTCATGTCACCGCGAGGAAACACTTGAACTGAACAACCTTGACGTCATGTGGCTCAAGTTCACCACCAAGGGATTAACCAAGTTTATATGTTGTCTCTATCGCCCTTCGAGAGATAGAGCCTACCAAAGCTTTTTCTCAACACTAGCTACCACTTTTGACTCAATACAGGTCGATCACCCCAGTTCAGAAATAATCGTTCTGGGATACTTCAATGCCCACAACACCAACTGGCTCAAACATCACAACAAGACCGACAACGAAGGTAGAGAAGCTGAAGCATTTGCCATCAGCTGCGGGCTTACTCAACTTGTAGACGAACCAACTGGAATCTCAGAGAGGGGCGAATTCGCCGCCCTCCTGAATCTTTTTCTGACCACCAATCCTGACCAGTACAAGGTTACAGTTGGTCCGCGATTAGGTACCTCCGACCACAAACTTATTACAACGGTTTGCGAATTGCCACCCATACAGAAGGATCCACCATTGCCTCGCAAAATCTAGCATTACAATTCTGCAAACTGGGACGATCTAAGGCAGTTCTACCCAGATTTTCCTTGGCTCGACGTCTGCTTTGCCACTGACGATCCGTCAGACTGCTGCGAAGAGATCATGCAAGTAATCTCCTCAGGAATGGAAGCATACATCCCAAATTCCATTAAGTTGCCATCAAAAGGAAAGCCCTGGTTCGACAAAAGATGCGAAAGAGCTGTAGGAAGGAAGCAGCAAGCCTATAAGTACTGGCAGCAAAATCAGACCGCTGAAAATCGCAATTATTTTATCGAAGCGAGAAACGAGTGCAAGCGTGTGATCGACGAAACTAAGGACAAACACAATCAAAGGATCAGGAATAAACTTTTGCAATGCCCCAGTGGTTCCAGGAATTTCTGGTCGGTAGCAAAGGCAGTAAGTAACAACTTTACAAAAGCGTCACTCACACCTTTGACGGACGAACGTGGCATCACGGCGACTACAGCCAAGGAAAAAGCAAACATGCTCGCCAAAATGTTTTCATCGCACTTTACCTTAGACGTGCCCCAAGGCAAGACTCTCCCCACTATACCGAACATCAACACTACCATGGCAGAAGTCAAGTTTTCTCACCGGCAAAATCCTTAAAGAACTAGATACGCAAAAGGCATCAGGACCGGACGGAATACCTGCCATCGTGCTAAAGAACTGCGCCAACGAACTAACACCCGTTTTTTCCAGGCTTTCTTCTCTGTCTTACGGAAAAGGAATTTACCCATCTTCTTGGAAAGTCGCTCGAGTGCAACCTGTTCCAAAAAAAGGCAAGAAAACCACGCCCTCAAACCATCGTCCAATTGCCTTGCTTCCAATAATCTCCAAAGTCATGGAACGCGTAGTCAACCAGCAACTACTTAAGTACCTCGAGAGCAACAGAATAATTAGCGATAATCAATACAGCTTTCGCAAAGAGAGATCGACAGGAGATATATTGGCCTATGTCACTCATATATGGAGTAGGGCAATTGAAAACTAGGGAGAGTCTCGAGCGATTGCGTTGGATATTTCAAAGGCATTCGACAGAGTTTGGCATGACGGACTGCTCAACAAACTGCCGTCCTTGGGACTGCCCGCCTCTCTCTGCAGCTGGCTGGCCAGTTTCCTTAAGAACCGATCCCTACATGTTGCAGTCGATGGACACATCTCGGACACATTCACCATCAACGCGGGCGTGCCTCAGGGCGCAATACTTTCACCAACTCTGTTCCTCATCTATATTAATGACCTGCTGATCGAAACGAATAATCCTGTTTACAGTTTTGCAGATGACAGTACCCTTGTCTCCCACTTTAGATCAGAAAAACCCTTACCAGCGACTGAGACTCATCACCGCAGACAGGAGCAGATTACAGCAATTAATCAAGACCTGGAGAAAGTTCAAACTTGGGGCGACCGAAATTTGGTCCAGTTCAATGCAGCAAAGACCCAAGCAGCAACGTTTACTAAGAGGGCCAATACAGCGGGCCCTGACATCATTATGGCAGGATCGACCATTCCTTCATCCTCGTCAATCGGGTTGCTGGGTGTCTCGGTCAACAGCAATATGTCATGGCATGACCATGTTGCTAACATCGCAAAATCAGCCTCCCAGAAGCTTGATGCGCTATTTCGCAATAAAAACTCTATACACCGCAGCAGTTGTTCTTGCTGTACAAAGCGCAAATAAGACCGTGCTTAGAATATTGCTCACATATCTGGGGTGCCGCACCAAAGCATACCCTAAAGCTGCTGGATTCCATTCAGAAGAGGGCTGTGCGTCTCGTCGGCGATCCCGAGTTGACCCGGAATCTGTATAGTCTGGAACATCGCAGACATGTGGCCGAGATGTCTCTGTTTTACAGATACTTTCACGGCAGATGTTCCCAGGATTTGGCCCGCATAATCCCGCCCCTGGAAACTCCTGTCAGACAGTCCCGACAGACGGCAGGAGCGCACCAGTTCGTCGTTCAACTAGAAACACCTAGAACATCGCTTTACCAGACCTCCTTTGTCTGGCGCACTGCATCACTGTGGAACTCACTTCCAGGACATCTGTTTCCCACTATTTACAACCTACAAATATTCAAGAACCGTGTCAATCAACATCTTCGCACACACACCGCTCGTCGAGCGCCATAGGATATCCCTTTAGTGTGTGTGCCAATGCCATAAAAAAAAAAGAAATCATGGGGGTGAAGATGAAAAGTTCGTATTTGACGTGTTGTTCCAAATGATTCCAAAAACTACATAAGTACAGTTATAGAACTAACAAAAATTCTCAAAAATTTACATTTTATTTCGTTCAATTCTAAGATCACCGATAATAATAAAAATCACTATCTTGAAAATCAGAAAACGTTATTTATTTCACGTAAAGAGTACATTTTATTCCATGTAAATAGTACACGACTCGTAAACACCTCCATAAACACATTTTACTTCGCGTTAAATACTGATTGCAATGTTGCCAATATTCTGAGGTGACAGGGCATAGCTTATATACCGCTTATATATCGAAAGTGGCATGAGGTGACATAGTACAGACGGTTCAGCTAAAGCCACTACGAAAAAGCGCCACTAGCGCCAACGATCTACGCCCGAACTAAGAGGACGAGGTTGTGAATACCGAAGCAACTTTGTCACCTCAACACGATTTTTTGTGAAATGGGGCAGAAGACCCCCCACTATCCCAGCGAATTAAAATGAACGCAAAACGTTGTCACCTCAAAATTCTGAGGTGACAGCGTTTTATATGAGGTGACACCGCATGTTAAGTATCTATTTTCGAGGTGACCACGTAGTCTTTATACATATATATATATATATAGATAAAAAAAAAAAACTATTTTAAATGAAATGAAATATTTATTATTCTTAGCCTTAAAAACTATATATAAAAAAACCAAAGCTTTTCCCGAGGCTTTTCCCTACTGAAGAACTATTTACAGAACAAACAACCAACATCAGGACATTATAGATTTCAACAATTTGTTCATACATACACTTTCATGATCATATTAAAATCAATATAAATCAGATTTATAATACAAGATCTAGAGCAAGAGGAAACTTAAGCATTCCAAATAATTTAAAAGGCATAAATTTAAGATTCTTTGTTTATCTTGCGTCAAAAACATATAACCTACCTTCTATAATAAAACAAACAATAAATAAGAATAAATTTAACAGACTGTAATAAATACGTTCATAATCATTGCTATATCTTCTCTAGTCTATTCTAGTAATTTATCAGTCTGTTGGAAATAAGCATTTTCCTGTGGATAGTGTAGGTTTTTCTTTTCTTTCTTTCATTTTTTATTTCTTTTTTCATTTCTCAAAGCATGTACAAAATACTTAGTGTATTAAAATAGTTTAATATTGTTCTGTTATTAGAACTGTAACTTAGATTATTAAAAAATGTTGTAACATATAACACATACAGGAGTAACTCTTACACCTAGGCGTTAACAAAAAATAATATTTTGAAATCATGAATTATCTTCTATTGTAAACAACCATTTTGTTACTTTATTAATAATGTGGTAGGGATGCAGGGTGTACTGATCCCTCCAAATAAATAAATAAATAAAAGATACAAAGGTACATCTGTTACCTTAACGAATCTTTATTTATAAAGTGACCATATTTTGAAAAGCAAAAAGCGGGATAAGTGCCTATGGCTGATAGCGTTGAAGGCCAATCGAAAAAGGTTTGGGAGCCACGCCCATTTTTTGGGCCTTTCGATATTAATATTTAGTTAAAAACTAGTCAAAAATATTGTTATTTTGTTCAGCTAACAAATTCGCTGTCCGCAATATTGCAATAGACCTAAATATAAGAAATAATAACTTTGGCATTATCTTTTTTTTTTTTAATTTTAATTTCCAACCCATAACGCAACAAATTGGAAAAAAAATGGATGAATTATGAGTGGGCAAGTATTGAATGGCAGTAATGACAGGATGACGATCACATTATATTGACATTATGACATAAATGACAAATGACGTTCGTTAACCCATCGCCGATCGGAACGAAAAATTTAAATCACCCCAAACATTGTTGTGTTCTTTAGGTCATATCATGAAAGAAAACACATAATATTATAAAACCGCTAAAAATGATTTTAAAAGGCTAAGAAAAGGGCTAGGATGCAAAAAGTAAATTTGAGGGGCATAATTTAGGTTGAAAAGGCTAGAAATGGCCCCAAAAAGGGGTAAGTCGACAACCCTGGACAATATCAAAAGCATGGGGGGGGGGGGGAAACTAAAATATTTCCCTTTTTTTTAGACATTTTCTATTAAACTGGAAATAGAAATAAGCTGAACATGCATTAACATTCAAATATACTATAATTATACTGTACTAAAGAAGCAAGAATATGTAAACATTATGTATTTAATAATAAAACTAAAACCTAATAAATTAACTGGTTGCTATTTTAAATTGTTTACAAAAAATATCTCTTTTTGATGATTTTTTAAACTTTGCCACACAATATTTACTTAATAAACTGTTGTCATGCCACCATAAAAAATTTATTTTTAAGCGGCTAGAATGAAATAATTATAGACCAGTTTTAAAAATCGAACAAAAGCAGGACAAATGTTAAATCGGGACTAGTGGTTTAAAATCGGGACTGTCCCGCCTAAATCGGGACTGTCCCGCCTAAATAGGGACGGATGGTCGCTCTATTCATTTATCAAATATATAACCATTGTATAAAACAATGATTTAATTAAACCTCAAACAAAACTTTTGTGTACACAGGTATCTTTTTAAAAGTACCTAGGAAATTTTTTTTACTGCCCTGAAATAAAATCTGCAGAGCAAATTTTAATTAAATAGAGAATGCTAAAACCGAATTAACAGAAAAAAAAATACAAGGAAAGTAAACAGCAATTTTATATGATGTTCAAATTTTTACTCAAAACTTCTGGACTATAAAGTAGGTTTATTGTCTCTGCATGATGTGGTTTAAAAATTATTTCAAAAACTTGTGAACCAGAAATGATTATTTCTGTCCACATTGCAGAATATTACTTCATTTTATTTAAGCGGTCTTGCAGGAAGAAAGTGTGTGTGTGTATTTTGTTTTTCCTTAAAAATAGGCAATTATAAATGCAGGTATGTACATTTCACATAATGCTAATGAAATGTGGTCTTCTTCGCATGATAACTTATGTTACAATAATGTAAACATTTCTATTAATATCTAAATGAGTCAAAAAATGTGTGGGCATAATAAAACAGATAGATAAATATTTTTTTATTAACAACAATGTCGGTATGCAAATTAACCAAAAAATCACCACATTATATTTACGTAAACATTTAAACACTTAAATCATTTTTCAGTAAATCGGGAAATATATTATAGGCTGCTCACACTACCCGAATTATAAATATAAATTGAAAAAGGGTATATTTTATAACTAATTGTGGTTTCAATTAGACAAAAAAATCAACAAACCGAATAAATGCACTTCAATTATTGTATATTCTGCATATTATGCATCTGTTTGCAATTGTATTGATTAAGCTGAAAACTACACTCAAAATGGCCTCTAGTGCCCTCAATACTTACCAAAAATATAATGTTTAAGAAAACAAACAGGAATTTCATACATGAATAACACCCCATTTTTGTTATTTTTTTGGCACAATGGAATTTTTTACTCGAGTTTTATTCGATCACATTAAGCGCGGACAAAAATCATTCATCTGATCAGGATCAGACGATCAGAAACCAGAAACTCAAAACTGTGAACCAGTGTTACCGCAGACGATTTTACGAATGTACTTACAAATATCCCGAAAATGTACTAAACACTTTTTTAACAGCGTCTAGCCATAGGGGTCAAATTTTCGATGCGATACCGTGCATGCGCAATGGCGAAACAAGAATAATAGGCATTATTATGGCTTTGCATGTCCTTCGCTCGCTACGGGGGCGCAATCAACAAGAACTAACTTATGGCTAACCCAAAATTAAGAAAAAAAAGTAAATTAATAAAAAACAAACATAATTTAAAAAAAAGGTAAACAAGACATTTGTCGCGACCCACGGGAATTGAACCCGCAGCGCAGAAATGACAGGCAAACACTCTGCCGACTACACCACCGAGCCGTTGAAGGAGTTTCGCTAGAACGTAAAGATATGGATAATTCCGATATTTCGGTCATGCACGTTATCGCATCGAAAATTTGACCCCTTATGGCTAGACCCCTTTGTTTTTTTATCGCCAATTAAAAGCTGTAAGCTCGCTTTCGTTGGCAAAGTGTATTTTGTAGGTTAAGTAATTGTATAGAAATGAAACTTACAGGTCCTTTATAGTTGCGAATACATATATTTTTAAAACCAAAAACAAGAAAAAGACTAATATTAAACAAAACAAAATTCTTAACTAAAAATAAACATCTGAAACACAAGAGGCAAGATAAATAAACGCCAACTGCTAACTAACAGCAACAGCTAAGCTAACTGAAATTAAAATATGTTCAAAGCAGACGCTCGGGGTTTTCTGAAAAGCGTCTACCGATAGGAGCCAAATTTTCGATGCGATACCTTGCATGCGTAATATGGCCGAAATATCGGAATTATCCACGTCTTTAAGTTCTAGCGAAACACCTTCAGTAGTGTAGTAGGCAGGGTGTTTGTCTGTCATTTATGTGGGTCGAGAGAGATGTTTTGTTTAACTTTTTTAAGGTTATGTTTGTTTTTCATTAATTAACTTTTTTTCCTAATTTTGGGTTAGTCTTGGGTTAGTTGTTGTTGATTGCGCCCCCGTACGGAGCGAGCGGAGGGTCATGCAAAGTCATAATAATACTTATTATTCTTGTTTCACCATTGCGCATGTACGGTATCACATCGAAAATTTGCCTCTATTGCTAGACGCTTGTGATTTCTGCGGCCGGCAGGGAAATACCAGCGATCCGTGTGACGGAGGCAGAAGAGTTTAAAGTTAAAGGTTCCTGTAAAGATTCCTATTGCTTCTTCATTCAAACAAGGCCAGCGTAACTTTCAGCGGTTATCTATACTAGATGGTCCTACTGCATGAAAGAAATTCAATTTTTGAGCGCTCGTGTGAAATGTACTAAATTTGACCAATATCCCTATAAAATGTACTTTTGTACTTACACGTAGAAAATGTACTAAATTTAGTACAAATGTACTAAAACGGTAACGCTGCTGTGAACTGAACGGCTGAAACGTGAACCATGAACCGAAACTAAATCGAATTCGAAATAGACGACACAAAAATGAACAACCCGCTTTTTCAGGCATGCGCAGTGAAATGTCATTTTTGGACATTTGACAATCCGAAATTCCCGATGTTTTGTTTTGTTAGGTTACGTTACAGTTTTGGTTTGTTATCGTTTATGTAGAAAGTTATTTGTTTGGACACACAACATAGAAAATCATAAGAAACTTCTGTGTAAAGAACTGTTAGAACAAACAATAATCCAGTGAAAATACTTGGTTTCCATCTGTTCCTTAGGACAATAATTTCTGGCTCTGGTGTACAGTGATATTTATGTAAACTCTTTGTTGTAAAAAAATAATTAAGACACTCATTAGATACAAAATGAGGAAGAAGTATGTCAGTTTGTTGAATAAATAAGAAACCGCGAAATCACATCAACTCACGATGGGACTGGTCAGGACCGCGATAAGGGGAATACTCAGTTGAAGTATTATTTACATTGGGCAGAAGATCTTGAGGATGAAGATTTTAATGTTGTTATCAACCACTTGCAGTTGGCAAAGAAGCACATAGATGAAAAAGGATGTAAAACATCAAGTCAGAGGAAAATGGAAAAAGAAGAATATTTTCCTTCCAATAAGCGTTCAAAATTGAGTAGAAAAATCATTTAAAAAAATGTAGTAACATCTTTTCTAAAAAATATTAAAAAAGAAACACAATTTTAATTCTTTACTTTTCTCTTTCTGTAAAATAGATTCAATTAGAGGGGATTCTGTTTTTTCAATAATTTTATTTTTTGGGTAATACATTTTTATTTATTGACAAATCATTTCTCGTACAGAACTGATATTATATTAGCAAATTTGAATGTCACCTCTGGGCCCATTGTTATGGTCATCAGATGCTTAGGATAAGAATTATTAAAATTTCAATTATTGTCTCAAGATTACTGATTTCTTTATTGCCTTAATTAAGTCTTAAAATGTAGATAAATTAGTTAATATTAATTATTATTGTAAGGAATGTGAGACATTGTGCAAGAGGGCCTAGCTGTTGACACGTGTTTTTATTACTAAGTATTTACCAAACTTAAGTTTTTCTGAGCAGTGCCTAACTTCATAAATTGAAATAAACAATATTTGAAATTACTTTTATGTAATTTACTGTTATTTTGATATTTCATATTTTTATGTCTACTACCAATCTCAGTATTTTCAGTTCTTATTATTGTTTTACTGGAATAGAATATAGAATCTTTATCATACTTTAAGGTTAACTTGTTTAAATAAAGATTGTTATTTACTAAAATTCCAAAAGTTTTAAGACATAGCTGGTCAGGTATAAATAAATATATTTAGTAGTTGTTTTGTTTTTCTTTATTTTTATTGACATTATATTGATTGATTGATATTATATTTTATAGATTAAAATTAGAAACAATACTAAAAAAAGTACACACTTAGCAATCCTACTTCTAATAATTTCTAAATTATACTAATTTAATTTCAAAAAATCACTATGTCGATTTATTTATTATTGTTTTATCATGGTGTATATCAAGTTAAGAGAAAACAGTTCACCATCTTCTAGAATTCTACTACTTGGTACATCTGACTCCAAGTTCTCAATTACCATTTGCTTCACTACCGATGACAAAAGCTTACTTCGTAATTCCTTTTCAATATGTCCAACATGTGTCTTTCAAAATGCAATCGTAGCTTTTCTATCATTATACAAATTGCAAACAATTCTTGAGGGACAGACATCTTTCATTCTAATTGTCCCATCAGCTTTCTCTGTGTATTTCTGATACTTGGGTAAGTAACCTAAAAACATGCAATTCATATTATACCTACTTGTCAAGAATTAAATTACTTTAAATAATACTTAGTTATAGGATTTATTCTTGTAATAACTCTGTTAAGTATAATAATAAAAAATAAATAAATATTGTACCTGTGATACCACTTGTAGCAATGGTAATACACTTTCATGTGCCTTTCTTTGGTTACATACTTCTGTGCTTAGCATAAGCTGTCATTTTTTTCTGAGTTTGCCCATGTTTCAAATTCTTCAGGGCTAAGAAAATGCAAAGCTGTAACTTCGATAGTTATAACAGACTGTCTTCAATATGCTGCTTTAGGTCTGCGTAGGTCCTTAATTGAGTTCGTTCTTCGCACAAGGGGCACACAATATGTTGGTTTTTTCCTCCACTAAGGTCATCTTGTCTTATGTTGATTTAATAATTTTAAAGTTTTTGTCAGCATAAAGTATGGGGCACTTGTGTGTCAAATTAGATTTGCTTAATTTACTATATGTTGAAGTTTGCATATTTTCCTTCTGAGAAGTCTCTTAATTAATTTTTTACAACAAAGAGTTTACATAAATATCACTGTACACCAGAGATAGAAATTATTGTCATAAGGAACAGATTTTTATATGAAAACCAAGTATTTTCACTGGATTATTGTTTGTTCTATCGAACAGTTCTTTACACAAAAGTTTCTTATGATTTTCTATGTTGTGTGTCCAAACACGAAAAATAACTTTTTCTAGTAAACTAACCAACTGTAACGTAACCTAACAAAACATCGGGAATTTTGGCTAAATTGTCAATTCTCAAAAAATGGCATTCCACTGCGCATGCCTGAAAAAGCGGGTTGTTCATTTTTGTGTCGTCTATTCGAAATACTCACTGACTGGACAGTGGACTGAAACGAAATTTGGAAGTGGACTGATGATGACTGTGAAACTCGCGTCTGCGTCTACCTACACTAATTTTGCGCCTTCACGCGTGCGTACGTGTTAATATATATATTTTCCGTTTGTTTTTTCTTGATGTTGTCTTGGATTAGTTTTGTTTGATAGCGCCCCTGCGCCCCGTAGCTACCAAAGCGAGCGGAGGGTCCTACGTGAAGTGTAAAATTAGACATTTTCGTCAACAATGTAATGCCCACGCAACTCTGAAGCCCTTTGATGTGGTACGGGCAACGCATCGTCTTGTCATTTTAAATACTTTCCGCAGACCAGCACTGTCAATGCAAAAACCTAAAATAATTACAATCTGCGCAATGCGCATGTTCCCAGATCAAAAATCTTGCAGTGTCGTGCACGGCGAAAAAATCCAAGTAAAAATACTTGCTATTTTTAACGCAATTATTTGTCGAAAAATTGCATCATGTCAAATGAGCTTTATGTTTTTAACATTGATACGGTCAGAGACAAACCACGAATGTCTGCTCTGAGACGGTGTTTCTGTTTCAGGCCCATAGAAATAAATGTTCAGGCCGCATCCACGCGAAATTATTTATCACTGATTGGCCACACTGTTTTCGTTTTGTGATTTGTCACATTGAAAATGACAAATGAAATGATATAAACTCATAAATTGGTGTATGTATGGATTGCATGGCGTCTTGGCGTCCGTCCGAAATTTGTTTATTTACGAGTAAAAGATGCAAAGTGTTTTTCCTATACGAAAAAATTACCTAAATCAAGCTCCTGACGTAATAATCCTACCTGGCTATTTAAAAGTTGTCGGTTTTATTCTAGAGAACTGGACTGAAGTCGAATAACCTACTTTGGATAACAGACCAGTACCTACTGTGTTATTGTGTAAACTATTTTTCTGTTTGTTTTAATTTAAAGGCAAGGCAAAAAAACATGGAAGAGGAAGATGAACTATCTCTTTTGGATTACAAAACACCAAAAGGGCAGCTTATTAAGCTGTTGGAACAGAAAATCAAGAAGCCTGAGGTAGACGACAGTTTAGGAAAGGTAGGCCTCCTGTTGAAGTTTTACTTGTGGTATTAATATTAAATTTAACTTTATAAACGAGTAACAAATATGTGGTTTGTTGACGAATTTTATTGATGCTGGATTTATAATAAATTGACATAATAATCATAGAATATACATAAGAAGTTAAGAATACAAATTTAAGCTGGATTTATAGATTGACATAACATATGCATAGCATAGACGTAGCATAGCA
>MU182471.1:238499-250230 GCA_016904865.1 Pissodes strobi | reverse complement strand
CAGAGTGAAACATATTCGTTTCTCACCATTAAGATCTCACAAACTATAAGATATACGAAGTCTGTTAAAGGGAGGCAAAGTTGCGCAATTTATGGGCCATTGATATGCCGTTGAGAAATTTGGAAAATTCCGACTACTTCCGGAGCCGTAATAAACCGAAAATCAGCTGTTTTATTTTTATTTTTTCCTGACTTTATTTGAAGAGATAATATAACGTAAATTTAACATTATTATTGCCACTTTTTCTCCTTTATAAGATGATAGTATCAAATTTTAAATTTGACGTTTCGTGTTCGGGCCTAGTTCATAGTTTATTTCCAATCATTTTTTTTTTAGATTTTAGATCAATTCTCCCAACTAACGAATGAACAGACGGCTTTCTTGGAGAATGGTATTTTCCATATGAATTTTGCAGAAGACGCGCTTTTGCTTCAAAGTTGTGGTCAGTACTACGGTAAACGAGTGGACAAGTTGTGGGACGAACTACTGCAATTTCATACGCGTATGGTTAAATATGATGAGACTACAGTCAAAAATTGCGCAGATAGGTTAGAAAATACTTTATGAGATAATCGCAACTAAGCAAGCTAAATGGTCCTTCCATTTATGTTTCATATTATATTTGTGTCCGATTACGCGTTACTATAGTAATAGCAATAAATGAAGCTCTTTTAAAGCTAAGGGCGACCCATCATATTTTTGCACTTCCTCCAGCAGATATTAAAGAAAACTAAATGTATTTAAAACAAAAGTGTATTGTTAAGTTAATATTTTAGCAACAGCGTAGATATAGGATGTCTTCTTAATTTAATTTAAAACTGAATCCTATGTATGTTTTCTTAAGACTGATATTAAGAGATTAATTAACAATATACCTCGGCATATTATTTAAAACGCTTAATAGGACCATAAATAGAGAAGAGTTTGAAAAATATCCTAAATATTTTCATTGAAAAATATATTATGCAGTAATATGTACAAATAGATGGATATCTAAATTTACCCAAAGTAACTCATAAAAATAACAAATATTTTAGTATACAGATCTTTTCAAAATACTAGTTCATTGCTTATTATTTGTTTTTTTTTATGTCATATAGTAACAAAAGAGAAGCCAGAAAGCAGGAAATAGCAAAACTTGAAGAGAGGCTAAATCGAGGTAAAAGAAAGAAGATCGTTCTGACAGAGTCAGAAAATGACGTTCACTGTGCAAATGGTTGCTTTGTGTTCGACATTGATCAGGATGGTTGTACAGAACTATTCAATAGTTTAAAGTTCCCACTACCAGAACAAATAGTTGAAAGCGAGGATCAGCCCGTGGCACCATTTGAACACAACTTTGAGATATTTGATGAATGGCGTTCCATGCGTCGTATTGGTAAGATTGCTGCATTATTCCTATTTCTGTTACAGTTGTGAAAAAATCATGACTTAGTGGAGTAACAATAAGGTAGATAATATACGCTTTTTTCTTCAAACGTCAGTAAATCCGTCATTACTCGACTGTGTAGGCGGTCGTGAAGTTTCGTTTTTCCTCCGCCGGAGCTTTACTTTTCACCTTTCCGCCGGCGGAGGTAAAAGTGTTGTCATAGCAACATAGATACAATACAAACAAACAACAAAATAAGTGTCAACAACTCAAGAGTTTTTAAACTAAAATTTGTATTTATCACTCAATTTGTGACTGCATTTCTAAAAATCACTAATTTAGGAACAAATTGGTTATTATTTAATCGAACTTACTCAATAACTGCTTATCAATACGGAATTAAGATGCAATCGAAGACGCAATTTTAAAAATATAATTATTGTTGACAGTGTCCACTGACAGCTTTATGTTTCATTACTATAGCAACAACCTGTGCCTATTCACCGACAGCGCACCGGTCTAAGCCGCCTTGCGAACCCACTTATCTTTAATAATAATTATTATTACTATTAAAAAGAGACGTTTTTGCATTAATTTGTCGACATTTGAAGAAAAAACAGCATATTTTATTTGGAGGAAAAGTTACTTTTCCTCCATATAAAATAATATACTATTATAAGGAACAATAATTTATTGCCTCCGACGTAAAAGTGGCACAGCACCATTATTTAGACAACTTGTAATTTTAATATTTCAATGAAAATATATAATTATTGTGGATTCTTGTTATTACCTAAATTAAAAACAAAAATATATTTATAATAAAGGTTGATAATAATAATAATAAAATTACTTCATTGTAAAAACAAGTTGACAAAAGACAACATTAAAAATTCTTCGTTTACCTTAAATCCTAAATGAAATAAAGTTCGTCTTTTGCACATAAGTCTATATTATAGTTTCTATGTTCGGCATAGCGCCATATTTATTTCCATACTTTTAAGAACTTCAATTACGGCGTAATAGTCACTCCTAGATATGAAATGTTGAGGCGTTGCCTTAATAGAGACTTGAGGAGGCATAAAGTTCCACCCGTTAAAAAAAAATTAACTGAGTCCTTTGTAAATAAGTTTAGGTTCTGTTTGCCATTCAACGGCATCTGTAATAGTCCGCTATATAGTGCACGGGGGAGTGTCGAAAATTTCAAATTTCAACTGTTCAATGACTGCCTATTATAAAAAAAGTTTGATTCGGTTCAGCTAATGATATTGCGCTTAAGGTTGAATATACTTTTTCGCTGTTAAGCTACCTTCTTGCATTTATATTGTTTAAATATAATATTCATTCTTCAATCGTGTTCTAAACCTTTTGTTCATGATTTATACACTGGTTTTGTTTTATATTGTAAGAATATCCTCTGGCCCCTTAAAGTGAGATATCATTAGGTAAACTCAAACATTTTTGTTATATGATAGAGTTAGTTTACTTTCAGAGTTTGAAATTATTTGCATTTCCCTGTATGTTATAAACCTTCTGCGGAATCTTAAGACTAATGTCGTTTAAAGGCAAACTGTGTTTTAACTTATCTCAAAACAAGTTAAGTGATATAAATGAGAAACTTGAGTCAGACATTTTTGGTTGGAAGCCGCATACGTTAATCGCTAAAACGTCTAGTACTTCCAAATGGTATTAAAGAAAAGACGTACATTATGAGAGGCTATATGTACAGGGTCATCACGTATAATGTTCAGCCATTTACTTTTTTTATTTTGCTTGTTACAGAAAATGGTAAGTATAGGGCTGTATGTATATGTTTACACATTTCATAAGGGCAGGTCAAATAATTTAATTTTTTAAAGAAATACCTTGTATATTGTTACATTTTTGGATTCTGGTTGAAATCTAGACACTTTTATTTTAGAAACTTTGCCGAACAGTATGTTCGAAAAGATTGGCTTAGAGCAAAACGGTTTGCAAATTCGTACCCTAGTTTTTCATGACATACTAACTGGTGCCATTTTCTGCTCTAATCAGAGTGCCAATTTTCCAATCGAAGGTGAAAAAATATCCTGTTACACCAAAGAGTGGTTCCACTAAATAGCTCACGAAAAACTAGCATAGGAAAGTGCAAACCATTTTCCCCTAAGTCAAGCCGTTTGAAATATATTGCTCCTCCAACTGTCCAAAATATCAATTTCCAAACGTCAATCTAAGAAACAGTTGATCTCCCCTATGTAGTAATGAATTTCTAAAGTTACTGTATAGGTCCTAAAAAGCGTTTGTAAATATCTACACTCTTATATACTTGTTAATTTTATTGTAACATATAAAATACAAAAAGTTAATGACATTATACGTGATCACCTTGTAATTTACTCTAGAAGCGCGGGAAGAATAGGATACTCATGAATACGAAATTTGAGAGACTGATTGAACTGCAGTACCACTGAATTCTTTAGATCAGCAATTTTCAATCTCTTAACTTTTTATTTTATTTTTTTTGAATTTCAGTTATTTTATGAGCACTGATTTAGAATTTTTTTAAAGCGTTAATTTGTCATTGATTTCTTTATGAAGGTACTTACATCAATGAAGAATAATAGTTGTTATTTCTTACTTTTAACGAAGGAAATGCATTAAGAAAGCGGGCAAAGAATATTATCACTCTATTGTATAATATATAACAGTATTTTTCTTAGGTGAAGAGGAGAGAAAGAGAAACGGCGATTCAGTTCTAGTGGCTCAGTATCATCGACTTAGATATCGTTTTAAACACTACTCTATACCAAGTGCAGATGAAATGATTTATGATTGGAACGATCCGGATGAATTTAATACAAGAGAGGGCAGACTCATCTCCTTTCATCATATAAGACACCTATTTGATTATAATGATAGATGCCTGTTACCCGATGAAGATTTCACCATTGCTAAATTGAGGTAGCGTTAACTTTTTCCTTTTAAATAGCTGTAGTTTATCACAGGTAAACCCAACCATGTTGGCTGCGTTTGTTTATTTATTTTCTGGGTGTTTTTTGAACATTATCTTCATGGATGTTATGACCACAACATAGGAAAAATCGATGAAAGAAAATAATTATTTTTATATGACTAAATATCTGAGATCTGTTTGGTTATTCTTAAAAAAACTGATGAAAATATTAAATACATTTTTTTCGACTTCCTGCTTTTATATTCAGTTAGTTTAGATTAGAAAAACAGAATGATGAGCGTTTGAAGAAAATAGCTCTGAGTCCACAGTAATGTAATTATGAAGTTTTCTAATTAAATTTGCATTATGAAAATAAACTGGCAAAACAGTTCCTTTTTTCAAATGCTACCCAACTTTATTGTTTTAATATCCTTATTTCCAAAAAGTTGTGCAATTTGAAATAAACAAAAAGAAACTTAAAAGTTTTTTGTACTAAATGAGAAATACCGAAAATATTACTTTCCTAAGGAGTATTTTCTGCAGCATTTTTTGTAGTATATATTATTTTGGTGAATAAAACTCGTTTGGCGAACCTGCATTAGCTGTATTGTAATTTCCACGAGGTTTTGGGCTGAGCTTGGTACGAAATATTAAAATTTGAACAAAGGTATTTTTTATCAGCAAAGTGCCACAAATGAGTTGTAAAATTTAGAATATATGAAGGTAAAATGTATTTCTTATGTATTTTCATTTGTTTCCTAAAAGGATTGCATATGTTCTGAAGAAAAAGTGGTTATTGAAAAACAAGGTTGATTCAGATGCCCCCTATGAATCGTACAAGGAGTCGTGGGAAGACTATGAGAGGGATTTTTTTGAAAATGAGAAGCGCAAAATCCAAAACATGCCGCAGAGTAATTCAGATGAATTAATGCAATTCTACAAAGCATTGGCCAAAAAAGAAGAGCTAGCAATAGAGGTAACAATATAATTTTAATAACAGAATTAACTTGTATACATTCTAATAAAAAAACAATGTGGTCTAGTTACTGGTTGTCGCGCAAGTGTCTGACTAAATAAAGGCAAATATAATTTGCATTCATTTAATTCTTGGCAAGTCTCTAGAATACACAGTTGAGATTTGGCTGTTAAGTTTCTCTTCATTAAAATGTTTCATGTTTAATATTGCCTATTTTTCTTTATGATATATTTCTAATTTACCTACCTATCAAATTATCTTTTAAGCGAGAAGGTTTGCTTATAAAAGCAATACAGTCAACACTGTTGTCAAGTTGGATGAATATAGCGCGAAAGCTGTTCTTTTTAAACTTTCTAAATAAAGCAGCGTAGCAAAACTTTTCTGTGGAAGGTAACACTTCTTCAGCACTGTCGATCGTATCGCAATTGCGACTGCACTTAAACAAATTTGATCTGATTTGTCTGGACTTTCCTGGAAGCCTGTAAGTGTCTACAAAGACACCAGCCATATTCTACCTTAGTTTGCCAATTCAAAAAAGTACCCACAGGCAATTTTTTTGCCTCGTATTGGCAGTCTTTTTTAACATTAATTTTATAGACGATGCATATCTAATAGACAACTTGTACTAAATTGTTTATGTAGAAAGTGGATAAGTTGCGAGTAATGGGAGTGAAGAAATTGCCTATAATAAGCTTTGAGAACGTTATAGTGGCACCACTGAAGGAGGGATATGAAGGAATATTTGACCCTTACGTTCCTAATGATTTTGACGCTCATTCTCAAGGTAAGCCAAAAAAATTTATACATTTACATATGTAATATTTTATATACGCATGTTCCAATTAAATATTAGATTAAATACCACTGAGTTTAGAAGATGTGACAATTAAAACTAAAAATTTTGTAAATATGTTTAATACTTTATTCATTCAAATCAAATTTGCCAATAATGTCGGAGGCCATTGATCATTTCGACCAAAAGGATCGAAATTGCATAAGAGGAATGCAATTATATATTGCAGCCAAATTCAATAGTATAAGTCCCGCTTAAAATTTTGCAGATTGACAAGGAAACTGCAGCGGAATACGATACGATTATGATCCAAAATCTTCCGTAAACCTCGACTCGCCAAGTAATTTGGACAAATGAAACGCAGTTTCAGTTCATAGGGATTTCCGATGATATTTGTTGAAAAATTACTGTATAGACATTTTTGATTTTTAGATTTTACAAATTTAATTTGGTTGTAATTGTAATTTTTTATATAGCGAAAATAATTACATACTAATCAGTTTTTAAAATCCCATTGCTAGAAAATTTATCAAAAACATAATAATAATAACACTAATAATAATATATTATAATGGTAAATAGTTTATTTATTGCTATTATAAACTTTTTCCTATTCTTACCATATTCTCGTCCATTTCAAAGGGAAGGAGCCTTATAGGTATTGGCCTTTTTACTTCCTTAGGAAAAATATTGACACCACATCTATAACATAATGAGAATTGTGAAATCAAATTAATTTGGTTTGAATATTATTAGCTATGGGCAAATTCATATGTTATGAAAATTTTTGGAAACTGATGAAAAATCCCGATAATTTCCGTAGCTCCAAAAGCCTTTTAACGACTCTAAACATGTATCCTTTTTGTTATGCAGTATAAAATATCTTCCCTTATTTCAGGATAAAAATAAAATCATTGTTTACGTATTGATTATTATTTAGCAAAAGCACAAACGTAACGTAAGGCACTTTTATTATATCTTTTTTTAAGGGTAACACTGGTGTAATAAAGTGCTTCTTATTCCCTACGTAAACACACGTTGAAAACAATTTTTCCATTTAAAGAAATATTGCGTTGCACAGAATATTGTCTAAAATTCTGAATCTTCCCATTTCAGTACTTGCTGGAATTTTCCCTGCATTAGAACCGCGGATAGAATCGCTTCGGTCTAGGCCCCAGAGAGTAATTTGACACAAAGTCCAATTTAGTGACCCTAACGAAGCTAAAACACCTTTACAGGAATGTTTCAGCTTTGCTAGAGTCACTAAATTGGACTTTGATCTGGTAGGTCTGGTACCTTGTCCGAAGTTTTCCTATCGATTAAAGATTCGGTGATGTAAGAGGCAATCATTTAGTACAGAAAGATGACTTCACAACAACAATATTGAACATATCTCTAATATTACTTTTGTTGATATTAATAATACATTCATGTTTCTCATTTCATTTGATCTAAGAGCTGCATTGAAATATACATTCATTTCATTTCATAGTTATAGAAGTTTCAGAAGAATTACTGCCCCATGCTTTAGATGCCGATCATGAAGCTGAACTAAGCACGTTGCTTGGAGACGTACCAAAACTTTCTGGTAAGTTTTTGAATATTAATTTTAAATATACATTGAAACACCAAATAAAACTGTTAGTGTTTAGCAGCAAATAATCGTTAGATACGGGTATTTAACCGATAATAAACGGAATTCATAATAGCATTTATTAAACAGGCTTGGTACCATAGAGACACAATTTGTTATTTGGAGTTACTCTTCGAGCTGTAATAGACCTAACAGGTGCAATAAAAATGCAATAAGTTAATATTAGGTAAAATTTGTAGTCTCATAATTTTTTTATTTTTAGCCCAATTTTCATCATTTTTAATACACTTTATAGACAGTTCAGAACGGACATTTAGTACAAAGACATAGCTCTAAATTAAGCCATTTATCAAATAAGTCCAGCTCAACACTTCCATTTTAAAGGCTAACAAAGACACCAGTAAAAGTAAAAGTGATTTTTAATTAAGTGCATGCATTTTCCGAAATGTCCAACACTAAATTCAGAATGAGCGTCCATAGTTTTTCTGAAAATATTTAGATCTCAGATATTTTTACCATCCCTTGTACAAGGGTGTATCTGATATATCGTTCGTCAGATACCCGCACAAGGAGAAGCCAGTGGTTCATTATTTCGCAATTAGATTTTATTTGAGTTATGTTGAAACATCATAAATAGTTCAAGATTTGCAGAGCCTATGCAATCCTTGTGGACATGGTTGTTCCATATATTTAGACAGCGCCTACCGGATTTATTATCAGAGCGAGAAAAACTTTGAATGTAAAAATGTAGGGTTTTTCTTGAACCGCCAGGATTTATTATGTGTACAAATAAATTATGATGGAACATCCTGTATATTGTTTAGCAAATAGTGCGTTCTCTACAGATTCCGAATGTCTTACGTTTGATACTCTATCTTTAAAACTAACTGAGAAAAATTACATAAACTGTGCGATTAGATCAATGCATTAGACCAACATATTATATTATTTATATAGAACATATCTACATACTCATTTGGGGCATAATTAATCCTAATTTTGCCATCACAAACATCGACATCCGCCATTAAGAAGCCTTCTTGTATGTTTTTGACTTCATTATTTGTATTTGTTTAGGTCTAATTCTGTAAAAGTGGTTGTGTTGATATATGCATATGGTTTTGGCCTGTTTTAATATATATTTTATCTTTTTATTTAGATAGTGTTTCTCACAAAATACTTAAAGTGTACCCTCGTTTTGGTATTAAGTTGAATTAAATTAAATTACATTTTAAAATTTAAGATTAATTACTATCAATTATAAGGAAATATTTACTATCTCCCAAGCCTTTCTTGGTAGTTGGTGGTTTGATTTTTGAACCATCGTTATTCACTGTATTTGCACTGTTAAAGCGCTCACTAAAATTTTTAAGCCCTCAAAATAGTATTACCATCTATGTATTTGCATAATATTTGAATAGCCTGTTTTTCATGTTTATTATTTATTAATTCACACACAGGACATTTGCATTATTGGAGTCCGACAGACAAAGTTTATATATGCACGTTGGCCGACCGGCTATTTTGGGTTTAGAAACAGGTACATTTTTAAACGTTTTCTTAAACGAAGCATTATTGACAGCGATATCCTTTAATAGTTTAACACCTAGCTGACTAATGATAAGCTGTTTCACAGAGTGGGGGAGCATAATAATTGACAATTTCGGAATCTATAAGCTGTAAGTATCTAGCCAGGACATTGAAGTTCTACTTTTGCACCGTGGTTAGTCTCAATTAGTTAATTATAAGAAAAAAGTCACAGGTTAGGTGCGTTGATAAGTCGACAAGATTTATATTTTTTCCGTTGTGCTGAAGTTAGGTGATTCGTTTCTGTTGTCAAAGTTGCTGGTTCTTTTCATTTTCAACATAAGGGAGTTTTTTGAATGTGTTTTTACTGTCTTAGGTGTTCTTAAAAATAATCATCTCTTCAGTCCCAAGACCAGAAAATGTCGATACGAAACAGACACTATTTATTTACTTGCAGAATCTAACCTAGCTGTCAGTAGGGTAATCGACCCCTTTTCACGATCATTTCCAAGTGGCAAGGCGCAACTATCATTCGTAAGAAAAGAACCTGTGAAAAAGTTTAGTAACCTATTAATCGATAACCTATTATCATCTCTAGAGTTAGACGATCAGTCCCATGTTCATTATAACTCTGCTAAAGCAAGTACACCAGTTTAATTTTGTCTCTTACTTGATCGGTTGAAATGTGTGAATATTATCCATCGTAAATCATTTATCATAAATCTTTCTTATATTAATTGATATCTTAACCACGGCATAATAAACAATCGACAGGCTCACTCGCCGTTAATCGCATTTCAATATTAGAGTACGAAAATTTGACCTTGGCGGCGCCATTCGGGGAGTCGTAGTCAGGGCCGGATTAAGGCGTATCGAAATTTTCCGGTAAAATAAACTTTGATAGACAGGGTCGTATTAAAACAAAAAAAGTGATAATTTACACAATGTATATTTAAATTAACTTATAAGAACAGCATTAGGAAAATAAACTTTATTGATTTCGCCAAATAATTAGCTTATTTTTATTGATGATCTTGAAGTTTCTATTAATATTTTTCAATGTGTAATATATACGTAGCCTCAAATATAACTTAATAACATATACTGTTGGAAAAGGGGAACATGGAGTGTCAAATGTTATATCGGAATTAATTAAATCTACAAAATGTTTGCAAATTCCGGATTTAGTGATAAATAATTCAAGATGTTTTCGAAATATTATTTCAATTTGTATTACTAAATATACAAAACTGTTCTTTGGCATTTTTAAATTGCCAAAAATGCCTTCATTTGCGTGTTTGTATGCCAGTAATAAACTGTCATAGTAATGATATCTAATGTCATATCACCCCTTTTGATCGTTTCAGTAAAAATTATGTAACTTAATGTTTTCCTTAAATGCTCAATTTAACTGCCTTTTTCTATAATATTTTAAATAAAACACGCCATATTTTTTGTTACTAAATTGAAGGGTAGTGCATAAGCATAACCTTTCAAAAAATGCGTTACAATATTAAAATGGTTACATTTGAAAGTTTGTCATTGATAACATCGCGAAGCGACCACATTACTTTTTGTAAAAAATTATGTGCCTCACCTTTATAAGCACACAACTGGATTGATATTAGGAATTGAATATGTGTTTTTAATTTTGTTTTTTTTTTTAATTTTATTTTTATTTTTTGTTTAAATATTTATTTTGCTTTAGGGTAAAAATTAATTGAACCTGTGTAATTTTACTATTGTTTTAATTTTATTAAAGATAAAGATTTTAATTTTTTACTTACTACAGAAAAGAAAATAAAATATGTTTATAGAATATAAAAATTTCAAAAGTAAGTTAAACATTTAAATATCATGTGAAAAGCGATAAAAAAAATAAAAGTCATATTTAAAAAACGAAAGTTGATGATGACCCCTTGAAGACGAAACGTCGGATTCCAAACTGGATGTCATCATTGTATAGAGCGAGAAAAATGGCTATGCAAAAGTGCAATCCAATTTGAAATTCGTCTTGAAATAAGCTCATGAAAAAAATAAAATGATTTTTCAATATTTCGGTTTTTTCCGGATATCTCCGGAAATACTCTGAATTTTAAAACTTTCTAAATGGCATATTGTTAGGCACCTATATGCGCAATTTTTCCCTAATATGACCGACACTGCATCTCTTACGGATTTCGAGTTCCCCATACATAGACTCGCATTCGAGCCACCCTGTACACAAATTCACTACTGAAATCTCCCTCGTATTAAAGTCTATAAATATTAATTATTGACCCTAAACTCTTAATTACATTTTTCTTTTTAAACTGACCGTGCTAAATCTAAAAGTAGGTATTGACCCTTAAATATTATTTTTTAAATTATATCCCATATACATACCTAATAGGATCTCTGGGAAACCGAAAAAAGCTTTTATTGCAGTTTATTCGTTTGTTCCTACAATTTTTTGCTGCACAACTTTGACCAGGCATAGTGAAAACACGTCAAAGTTAATAAATTACACTAGAAAATAACTGCTATATCATAAAATCTAG
>MU182471.1:214178-231174 GCA_016904865.1 Pissodes strobi | reverse complement strand
ACTCTGTTTTAGTGCATGTTGCCGAAGGTTCCAAACCCCAACGTAGTAATATTAATAAGATTAATTTGCATTGCAAATTGAAAGTTCAGTTTTGTAAACTTACATCCAATAATATAAAAATTAGTGTTAATGGTTATTATCGTTTTATAAAGAAACTGGAACAACCTTTAAAAGAGGATTCTCCACCTAAAAGAAGAAAGCTATCGCGAAAACAAATTGACAGGCTCAAAAGAAGTCTGGTTGAGCCAGTAAAGGAACAAAAATGGGAATATTTCTTCTCATTGAACTATCAAGCAGAATCCGGAGAAGGTATGTAATGCTTGGAACTTATGTTACACATCAATAATTGAATCAAATGTTCTTGTTCTACCCAAAAAAAATAGTTATTGGTTAGTTTGAGTCACAATACACAATATTTATTAATTAGATAATTTCTGAAATATTTTGTTTCAAAATTAATTCACTCGAAGTATAATGGTTTGTACTACTTTTTTATTATAATATAATGTCTGATCTAATCAACAGCCGATAAGCAACTTTCAACTGCTAGTAATTAGTGAAATAATCTTTATTCAAATTTCAATAAGGCAACATAATACACAATCACTCTTGCAAGTAGCTTAAAATTTAAATAAAAAACAGCAGTATAAGGGCAACAAAAAACAAACTTACACATTATCAAGTCAAGTACAAAATACCTGGCCTATGTATAAAAATAGTGCTCTAGGAAGATGTAAATCCCGATTTCTAGTTGTTCGAGTAATCCGATTTTTCAAATCAAATCTACAATTTATAAATTCGTTAAAGTAATGGCAAAACATTGTGCCACATCTTAAAAATAAATGACATTGGTGCCATACTATATAGTTTCTGTGTAAAGTCCGTTCAAGTCTATTGCGCTGTTACGTCATATCATTCCATCTTTCTTTACGCAATGAACGTATGTACTAAATTGATCCGTCAAATTGCAATCTTTGACATCGATTTGCGTCAATGTCAAAATATTATAACGAAAATAACAGATTTAATTCATTTTTTGATTTGTTGGTAGTTGGTTTGTGTTTTACGCTAATAATTGCTAATAAAAATCGTTTTGAGATGCCCCACCGGTTCAGTGAGAAAGAGCAAGCTTTAATTTTAAAATTAGTGCATTATTTCACACGTGAAAAAGATGCTGGTAGGCCACTTTTACCCTGGAAAGCTGTGCACAATGTAAATAATATATATTTTTTATTTATTTGTTAATACTACAAAATGATCTCTAGAAAAAATTAATTTTTGATGTGTAAACATCTTACGCGGCGATATGAGGACAAATCTCGGCGGAGACGGAAACGCGCAAACCAATTCTAGCCGCTAGCGCGGTATTATATACAATTTTGCCATTTAAAATCGTTTTAAATGGATTTTAGACGATAAAAAAACATATTTTAAATTAAACGAACCGTCAAAAGTATTATTTTGTAATTATTATATTCGCAGTGTAATTATTATATTCGCAGTGTATAGCACAGCTTATTTTTAATGGACGGTTGAATTTAAAATGAATTTTCGCTTCAAAATCCACGACAAATTCATCCGAAGTCTTGGCTATCGGCCTAAAAAAGTCCGATTTTTCGGATTTTTATACAATTTTGCCATTTAAAATCGTTTTTAAACGGATTTTCGACGATAAAAAGCATATTATTATTTTAAATTAAACGAACTGTCAAAAGTATTATTCAGATGCCCAGACGGTTAAAACAATATTGTCATAAGTATGTAAAATTGATAAAAACGGAACGTGCTCCGGAATAGAAAACAGGTACAGAGACATCTTTTGGCTATTGTAAAAAATAACGTACGAGTCTATCTAAGACGTACGTATCTTTTCTTTTGACGTCAGAAATTCTGACGTAACAGCGCAATAGCCTTGAATAGACTTTACCCGAAAGCCATTGCAGGCAATCAATCATAAATCTTATATTAATAATGATTTTGTAACTTTTCCAATGATGCCATTTTGTTCATGTCAAAAGAGTACCACAGTAATCAATGTTTGGTTCGATGATACAGTTATACAAGGTTACCCTTAAGGATATGGGATTCTATTAAAAAATACAATTTTCTCACCCTCTTCCTATAAAATATAATTAAAATGTTCGGTAAAGCTGTAAAACAAATTTACCACTCATAGTTTATGTTAAGACCTAAGTAAGTTCTATTTAGGTATGAGCATGATAGTCAAACACTGAATCATTTTAATAACAGTCTGATCAAGGTCATATTTGGTTTCTTTGTGCAGAGAGTGTGGGACTTAGAGCTCAAAGGTGCAGACTTGCACCTTTGAGCTACCCATCAAACCTCACCCCGTTGTCCGCTGGAAACGTTCCGCAAACCGCCAGAGGCATTACTTCAGATAGAACCAGAGGTCTACACTACTCTCCTAATTTTGGTTTCGTCTGCTGTTTTGTTATTCATAATTGTTCTCAACATTTCGGTTGTCACAGTCCATAAGTTTTCACCTTTCATCATCAGTTCTTCAATATCCATTTCTGTTATGACTGTCCCGCAAGCTGTGTTTGCGTTTCTTTTTACATCGGCCCATTTTGAACATTCAAAAAATGTATGTCTCGCAGTGTCCTCTCCATCACAGTATCAGCATTTATCGTTTTCTACCTTGCCAA
The DNA here is from genome assembly GCA_016904865.1 of Pissodes strobi. Taxonomy (NCBI): domain Eukaryota; kingdom Metazoa; phylum Arthropoda; class Insecta; order Coleoptera; family Curculionidae; genus Pissodes; species Pissodes strobi. Next base: position 228,508 of record MU182471.1, on the reverse strand, counting down.
TTCTATGAACATGTTCTCCGAATACCCCGTGCCCAGTAATGGTTTGAGTAAAGATGTAGTCCGCCTCTCCCCATTTTCTTTCTTGCCACTTTCTAATATCTTTTATAATAACCTTGGTCTATCCTACTATGTTGCTTGCCACTTCATCATCGTTTCCTATTTCGTTTCTTGTATGTATGCATGTGCTTTTTCGTATCTTTGTCCTTTCCTCAACACTGAGCTTTATAGGAACGATTACTGCAATAACAAGTACTGCAGTTGTGGGTACCGTCCTATATGCTGAAGTTATCCTTATTGTAATTATTCTATTTATTCTCTCAAGCATCATCCATATTTCTTGAACCTCAGCGCGCGTTGCCATATGGGAGCTCCATAATCTAAATGTAAAAACGTCGATATTCAAATGACAAACACGAAAGATTTTAATTTAATTTGGGTTATTATGAAGTGCTAGTTGAAATGTATCTAAAAAGTTGGGCAGAACTAAAAAAGAATAAGTACTATCAAAGAAAATAGTAGCTACGCAATAGAAAAATCGTTCTTATACACAGACCTGAACCGCAAGAAGTGTTGCTTCGTTGTAATTACTAGTGAATTTACAGCATATTTTAAATTCGAGCTGCTCATTTGGAAGACCGCTTTGCCGGCCTGTATTATTTAGCGTTAATTTTGAATAAGAATATTATAGTCTGTCTAGAAAGTATCCGGAAAAAAGAAAATACATTTAAAATTTTTCGGTTTAAATTTTTATTACTTGAATTATAAAATTACAACAAGTAATTCATCTCATTTACATATACAACCTCCATTTATTTCTAAACGCTTCACGTATAGTGAAGATACACTCGAAACTAGGTGACTGTCATAATGTTCGGTGATGGTGGTCCAGGTGTAAAACTGACCGAATCAAATATGTGTTACTTTGTGGTACTCGTTCCACTTCAATGTTTGTTAGTCCTGATAATGTGTTTTCACTGAGACTCAGATTGGATGAAGCTGCTGCTATGAATTTGTTGCCAATTGGTGTTCTTGCATTCAAGCTTAAATAGACAGAAGTATGGCATCGTGCATTATACTGTTGAATATGCCACCCATCTGGAAATATAAATCGTTTTCTTCTGGAAACCCTTCTATAATGGCACAATACTTTGCCCTGTTATCGGTACCATTAACTATACAGAGAGGTGTAGAACTGTTGCTGAAAATATCTTGAAAACCTTCACAAAATCAGTATCATTGCAAGGCTTTTTTAGTCTCAAGACCGCCAGAGCGTGTTAAATGTTTCCGCAAATCTTGCGCGGTCTTTTCAAAACTGGTCTAGGACTCATATCTGTGCGTTTTTTGTCATCTTTATTGTCTCATATACTCAGCCTTTTTCGAGTCCACCCAATTACACTAATTAAGATTCTACCTCTCTTCTTTTTTCTATTTTCGACATTATTACACAAATCTTAAGCCTGCTTACAATCAACAATGTTTGGCAGATAGTGTTGCCATGCTATTTTGACCGTAGCTTACTATCCGCAGAACATACTTGATGCATTACTTTTGTCTTGGAATGTTGCGATAAAGAAATATATTAAAATTAGGAAAAATATAAAATTCCGGATACTTTCTTGACATACTTTTATGTTATTTAATATTTTTTACTGATAAATAGTAGTAGTACTTTAATGTTGAACGATGTTTTGCGAAGCTACTATTAAAACGGGCATTTAAATATATTTCATTAATGACATTTCGGATATAAATTTGTTCGTTATAGGTCTAAGAGCTAGATGGCTAGCAAAGGTTTACTAAATATTTTTGGAAAATATAAATAGCACATTTCCGCGGAAAAATATATTAGTAATTCATAATCGTAAAACCGTTATTTGAGAAAATTGCCGTTTGCTTTTAGATTGCTTATAATTTTTCTCGAATACCTATTAATAAAATGTCAGGTAATGTTTGCCAGTATTTTGATTGCCGAGTCCGTAAACGAAATTTTAAGCGTCGATTTCGATTTTCTTCAATTATTTGCAGAGTGGATTTGAATTGTGGTAAGTATTTACTTCACAATCTTCTGTAATATTGTTTAATGTTTTTGGATACCTATCGTATTTATCGAGAAAATAAAATAATAGGGCGCAATTATTTTCTTTGGTTTACTTAACTACGTTATGTACGTCAGGGGCGGAGTTATAAATACCCAAAATGACTAATGAAAGTATATGAGTAAAAATATTTCATAAACCCCGATATAAACCCTAAATTAAAAGACCAATAAATACTAAACCCATTTAATCACATAATATACAATCACCAAAAAAAGAGTGCTCCAAGTAATGCTGATAAACTAAATTTTACTTGTTTTCATGTTTTCCTGTTATTTTTCAATGCAAAAATTTATTTAACTACTCCACATCTAAAATTCAAACAAAAAATGGTTTAGGAACACTATCTACCTATTATTTTGCGTATAGTAAAGCCTGGTTTTTAAAATGGCATTTTTTTCATGATGAAACTATTTCGATATCTCAACTATTTTTTTAAGTTTCACCTCGTTTTTGATTCTCTGGTCATTCAACAACACACAAAATAGGTAGTTAAGAAATAAAACATAAAGATAGTTTCATCAGGAGGTTTCTATTAAAAAATGTAGCGTCTAGAAATTGCGGCCCAATTCAAAAAAATATATACGGCGGCGTTTTTGTTTGTATTTATATATGTTTTATTTGAGAGGTTTTAAAATATGTTTTTTGTATTTCTTTTAAGTATTTCTGACGAAAAATCAGCAGAATTCTGTTTTCTGGATATCTTTCATCAAAAATGAATGTCTCTCATCACAAAATTTTCTGAGTAGCAAACATTTTTAGATATCAAGAATTACCTTTTCTTTTAACATAACATTTTTCATTTCGTCATGTAAACACTGAACCCCATTTGGGGAATTTCTGTATATCTAAAGACATGAAACATAATCAAATGTCTTTCTATGCATAATTATACCCGATGATCATTTAGTGTGTAATTCTTCGAAAATCTTGGTAGCTAGTGCAGATAGAAAAAAAAACTGGACATTGTTATGTTTCTAAATTTTTGAGTCCTTTTCAAGTCCTAATCTCATGTAACTTTCGTTTTTTGTAATTTTCTAAGATAATAATTATTAAAACATCGTTGTTACATTTTATGCTGCTTGAAGAATTTTATTATTATTATTGTCTCTATTTTATGTTGAAAATAGGTTCACATTATGATCTCTTTTGGCATCCTACTTTAAAATTGCACCACCACTGACAAGCAGTGTCAGATTTATTCAACGGATTTTAAATGGTGACGTAGACTGTATTGGCAAAAATTGTATCTTATGCTTGAAACCTTTTTAAATTTCTTAAATTTGGCATATTTATTAGATTGAACATATTGCTAAGTTATTTTTTCCTATATTTTTAAAGTAAAATAAAATATTTATATGAAATTACTTGTTTTATTATAACTAATTTTTCCAATGTATGCATAAAAAATTCAATTTAGCGTACAGGGTTTTTTATATTTTGCATATTGGTAAATACAGGTGCTACAAAAAAATATGCAGGTTTTTCACGTATTCTTCTAAAAATATCGTGAAAACCAAATAAGAATCGGAATCTTCAAAATTTGTTTTCAAAACACTTTATATTACATATACTGTTTTTAAAATATTGATAGTTGAAAATTGACATATTTGCAACCTTGACAGGCTGTAGACTCTACTCGGCTTAACTTAAAGTGAAACGGTTCACACTTTCTCATCTTAGGTTTTCATAATTTATTTTCTGACATCAACTTCAGGTTTTGCCGGAAGTACGCATTTCCGATTTTCGGGTACTTCCAGTTAAAACGGATGTTTATGACTGACGATAGATTAAAAAAACCCAAGAAAGGAAAGTGCAAACCGTTTCGCTCTAAGTTAAATCTTTTAGATTCCACAGCCTGTCAAATGTATGTCTAGAATTATCTGTAGAATTCAAAAACTTAATATATATGGCATTTTATTTGGAAAGACAAAACGTCAAAACACATTTTTAGAAGGTAATACGGGAAAAACCCTGTGGCTTTTGTATATAACATTTTTGTAGCATATGTAATTATTTCTCTAGGTACGGCGCAAAATAGGAAAAAAACCTGTTGTACATGTGAAAGGTATAAATACGCAAAAACATGGATATTCAAAACAATACTTTTTACGCTCACATAGAATGAAAACTCAAACTTTTTTAATTGGAATAAAAAGATACTAAAATCACAAATCCTAAGGAAGTTTTTACATCACACATTAGTGATTTATTATATTTGTGGCTCCGTCCTAACTTGCAATATCTTAGTTAAATATACTAAAGAAAATAATTGCCTGCTATTATTTTATTTTCGCGGCAAATATGATAGGTATCCAAAAATATTAGACAATAGTACAGAAGACTCAAGTAAATACTTACCACAATTAATAATTCACTCCTTGCAAATTTACTCATATTTGCCAAGATATCGAAATAATCGAGGCTTATTTACTGTCTCGGCAGTCCTCACATTTTATTAATAGATATTAAAGGTATATCCAGAAAATTAAAGACTACCTATTCTAAATTCAAACCGTAATTTATTCAAACAGCGATTTTATGATTATGAATAGAAATTCAGCCCCGGGCGGCAATTACGATAAAATGAAAATATTGCACCAAAGAAAATTATGTTATAATTATTTTCTTCGATTGCACGTATGTGGAGCTAGCTTGAACACGATCTTATTTATATTCAGATGGACGCCTGCTTCCTAGAGCGGACGTGCATTTAGGAATTTAGGGGTTCTGAATTTAACATTGAATAATTATTCTATTGAAACTATTATTTTCTTTGGTACTATACAGTGTTCTTTGGTTGTGTCCTTTGTAAGCGATTTTCAGTTCTTCCCATTTGATGAAGTGGCCTTTCCGGAAAAAATAGGTATATACTTTTCTAAAAATATTGTATCTTTTTGTCTAATGGTTATATTTACGAGTATCCAAAGTTTTGATGTAAAAAAAATTTTCAAAAACCAAACGCGATGTTAAAAAATGCCCAAAATTTAAGTTACATACATTTAAATATATTTTCTAAGTTTGATGTATTATAATATAACAAGCTGTAAAGTTGGTTCCGAAATGTGCCCAAAAACACTACACAGATTTTATTAGTTCAAATAATCGTTTGAATTTATAGATCTGGAACTCATTCAGTTGTTATTTAGTGAATTTGTTTAATTTTTATTAGTTTATTGCGTCATGGGCTTATTTTTTTATTTGTTTTACTTCCTGAGCCTCACTCATCTGAAGCAATGATTTTAATTGTTAATCTGGAAGTAGTAATTTGGATTAGAGGTTTAATATTTAAACATTTTAACAACTTAGCATTCAATTTAGTATTTTATGGACATATTTATTTAATTTGTACTAATTTTACTTTTAAAGTTTCACATACTCTATTTTCAATACTGTTCCATTTTCAGGTAAAGTTAGTCGATATGAATATGAATCTGGTTTAGATGACGATGACTTGTTTGATGACATTGCCGGAAGTGATGATGAGCAAATGAACGACTCTGAGGATCATAATGATCTTAACGGCTCGGGTTATCATAGTGAACATGATGAATCTCATGTAAATGATAATTGCCGTCCGCAATCAGCACTCTTACCATTATCCCAAGATTCCGGAATAAATATGAATTCTAGTAAGACATTAATTTAATATTAAAAAGTATACTTGCAAACCATAAAGCCGTCTCTATGGTATTTCGCAAACCGATCAATCTGATCACCATATGAAAACCCTTAGATCATTCATAAAATTGTGTTTTTGGAGGATATTTTTATGTTTACTGGGGTATCATAAAAGCTGACCAATTTTTTGAAATAGAAACGAGATTTTCATTATATTTATGCATTTCACTAAAATAAAAAAATCACTTGTATCTCTTTTCTTTCACACATTCCCTTTTCAGTGGCGTAACCAAGATGGGGGCGATTGCCTTCCCCGGCATCCATTGATCTGCGCCCTTACGGCAGCGCCCATATATACGAAATGAAATTGAACAGATTTTTTTATATATATAAAACCCTGTGCCTATAACGTGTGCAACTTTTTTGAAAATGAAACCTATTTGTTTGAAATGCCTAAATATAAATAAGGCTTCCAATATATAAAAAGAACTATATTATTATAAATGTATTTTTATTTTATTGGCAAACCAGGCGGCCATGCTCTTCAAAGGCGATGCCGCCGTGCTGAATAAGTTCGGCGTGGCGCGGCGGCTGTTTTTTTTTTATCTCAATGTGTCTCTATTAGACGTTTTATTTAAAAATAAATTTTAGGACAAATAACATCAGCGATTTAGTACTAATAATAATGGTTTTAAAAATATAGATGTTTGTTTCTTCCAAAAGCTGGTTATGCTGCGCTCAGCCCTATGAGCACTACTAAGGGTTTTCTTACATACCCTATTTCAAATTACAGGGAGTATCGAAAAGTAAGAAGTATCAAAGTATTTGCCTAATTATTGATCTAACCCTTCTATAACCAATATTAAATTCTGTATGTTCTGTATGATATTATACATTTACATATATAGCGGTGAACATGCAACCTAGTATTATTGGAAGGCTTCGTTTATCACGGCCACAGTTTATATTTTGCATATTAATATGTAATGACATTTTAAATAAGAACGTGTAAATAAGAAAGACTATTTTTATGTAGGTCTAAATGAAAGTGAAGAAGATGTTTCTCCGAAGAAACATGAATCATCGGAAGTTCATCAAGGCAAACCTGCAGAACAGGAGAACTCCGAAAATTGTGTTTCTGATCTTACCAATATTGACCTTTTTGCTGATCTTAGTAAAAATACTGGCATATCACGGTAAGTTGAAGATATGATCTTCCAAAATGCGTTGTGGATACGTTTTAATCCGCCGAATAGAAACGGTTTCCGAACATTTCAATTTTATCAAAATTTGTATTAAATATAGGATTTCAATTATAAAAGCATATTCTAATTGAGGCCGAACTAAGCTGAATTTGATATGTAGACACTCTTTGGAATACCGCATTATCAATGCTTTGTTTTCGAACATATGTATTTAATTGTGTATTAAAGTAATTGTTATGCTGAAGATGTAATTCATAGGTTTCAAATATCCGTTGAAATTATGCTTACCTCTCAAAGTCACTAGCTTTAAAAATTTGGAAATTATCATGTACAGTGCATTCATATTTATAAAAAGAGGGGTTTTATGTTACTTACCGGCGCGGCGTGACGGCAAAATGTTATTTATGAAGGAAAGGAAAAGGTTTTTCAATATTTACCCGCAGTATTATGCTTTAAAGTATTGCCTGATAATACTGTCACAATAGAGGGTAAACGAGAATGTGCTTAAAATTTTCAAGTTTAGAATTTACTTTGTTTTCATTTTTTAAGGTAGGCGTTATTGCAAATGTTTTCAGTTTATGTAGAAAAAATATTTGTTTAAGATTGAATATTATTACTAAAAGTTTTATTAAAAGAACGTAGACGCACCTTTTATACATTTTACTGCCTTAGAAACTCTGGAAAAAAATTAAACTGTAGACAGGTTCATCAATAAGAGTATATGGGTTTTTCAATTTCTACTACAAGCCATTCATATTTTCGTTAAACTTCAAATTTTCTTTGCTTAGTTTTTAATTTCATCTTTAAATGTCAATCCTTTATTGCATAATCATTCTTTGTAATGTAATATTCTCTTGTTGTGCCTGTTACGTTTTCATTATAATGTGTGCAATCTTGCTATTTTTATCTTGAGATTTTTGTTTATGGTCGGAAGTTTTTTAATTTTGTCTTGATTTTCTAGTGAAATACTTGAATCATTTTGCAATTCTCTAGCTTCTTAGCATAAGTTCATCCAGTTTCATGAGTAAATTACATTTTTCTTTTTCGTTTTTCATGTTTTTTTTTTCGCAGTTCTGGGAACAAACAATTTGTTTAATTTTCTAGCTCATGTCGATGAATGCTGCTATAATGAAATATTCCAAAGCGTTGAAAGCAACAATATCCTGATTAAACTATTACTACGGCAATTAAAAGTGATTTGATTGATTGATTGATTCTGTGGATTGTTTACCCGGAACTAACCCAAATAATTAACAAACTTTATATGCAATAAAATCCGGTCTCTCATTTTTAGTTTTTGTTAATAGGTGACGAAATATTACGGCCGTTTCACAAACAACACAGAACATTTTAATAGCTTTTATTGTGTTGTTAATATTAACTATATAATATGTGACGTTTTGACATATTTTTAGTGAGGACCTTGCCAAGGAACTACAACAAATAGAAACGCCTGAAGTAAGTCCTTATGAACAAGAAAAGGAAAAAGCAAGAGGCCGTGTTGCTGAATGGAAAGAGCACATCATGCCCAAACTAAAGAAATTAAATGAACATGATTTCGATATTCACCAATACGGTGCTACTGTCATGAATAGCATGTCTGTCAACGAACCTAGACGATTCAGCGAACTCGTTAATGGAAAGTCTTCAGCGGAAGTTGTAAGGTAAATTTCAAAGAGAAATTTATAATAAATCTGTTATATATGAGTTATTATTTTAACTTATTTAAATGTGATGGTCCGGAATGTCTCCAATTTTGTACTAATAGAATTAGCTTCAAATTATACTATTTTTCCAGGTTATATTTTGCCTTCAAATTGATCAAAATTTACTGCGGGTATCCACAGGAGTGGAAATATCTGCTGTTTTTTTAGGCAATCTGTTTCAGTTTCGATATGGTGCACACCGTATCTGCTGTATACATTTTAATTTATTATTTGCTTTCTTAACTACTATTAAAATGCTAATATGTTTTTGCATTGCTATGTAAGCAACACAAAAATTAGAAATAAAAGAAGGGATTTAATACAAAGCGTTTTTTTCCGATTGGGCTAATTTCACGGTTTCTGTGGCTTTGTTACAGAAACTTTTTTGCATTATTTATTTTTTTAAATGTTTCTGATACTGCTAAATCAAAATGTGATTTGTTTTAAAATAAATTGCGTTTGATCTTCAATTTTTTTTCGATTAAATCGCCATAACAAGACGCCTATATTAAATATGTCTTGAAGATGATTTATGTATGGACCAACAAATACTTACCAAGGACGAAACCACTCCCTAATTAGCCCATTTATTTGCATATATCTATGTTACGTAGTACATATTGTATCTAACTTGATGCTGTTTTAGTGATATTTACCTCAAAATACATATTTTAGCATGTTTACAAATATTACCTTAATTATTATAGTATTTATTCTTCAGGTATTTCATATCCTCATTACAACTCGCAAACACATTAAACGTCGAAATATGTGGAGCTAAGCAAGGAGAATTGTCAAATGACACATTTGAATTAAAGCTTTTGAATAAAGAAAGATATCACGAACATTTTCAACAATATCAGGCACCATCGGAGGAAACCTTACGGGATAGATTGAAGAAAGTCAAAGAAATCCGGATGCAAAATAAGGTACAGATTTGTTTTTACTATTATCGACGTCATAAACTAGGCGAAGATCTAAATTTTACTTGTACATTATTTATTGGCCCCCTTATAACTCTGATGAGCAGCTGCTAACTTATATATTCTGAAGTGCTAGACATGGAATGGCATATTCTAAGAATGACTGAGTTTTGGATGTTTATGAAAATGTTCTTGTATGGTCTCAGCTTGATGAAACTCTTTTCCATACCTGCCTCAGCCGTTCTTATGGTAGGACGGATAAGGTGTTCTCCATTAGCTACTACGGGTTTTTATATGAATACCGCATTTCGCGCTATTGTCTTTGTAGTATTGTTTTTCAACAAGTCAATTCATATAGATCATTTATCTATTTATTTTTTGAACTGCGAGAACGTAACCTCGGCTATCGTCCTGAAAGTTTACTATTGATTCGCATATGAATAAATACCTCACCATAGAGAGTCAGGCTCAAGCTGCCCCGCCAAAAAGAAAGGCAACGGAGGGTGAAGACACAGATATTTTCGGCTGCTCACTCTCTTCTGTATACTCTCCTCACTCTCAAAAACGCCTCAATTATATCGAATCGAAACTTTCAATGTATCATGGTAAGTTCATACAGTGTAGTACTTGTACCATGTATCTGAAGAAAGTGGCACCCAAGTTCTATGCAATTAATCTAAACAAAGCCATCGAACTTGTGCAGGATATGCAGCAAAACAAAACAAAACAAAAAATGACTGGATATAACGAAGATCCCAACCCTAGTTTTTTAACCAATATGGATGTCTCGAATATCGATAATGAAATCCATATCGACAAGGACGGATTCAAGACGCCTTTTAAAACAATTACTTTTCGTAACGTGTTTAAAAAGAAAGAAGCAGTGACGATGTTACTGGAATTACATGCTGAACTATCTAAATAAGCAACAGGTTGGGTACATTAAACCATAATTAAATTTTAAAAACATCAGACGTGACAAGTGTAGTGTCTTCCTATGCGCCTGCCAGGAATAAAAGGCCCAGAGACAAGACTGCGCTGAAAAAAGTAGCCAATAATACTGTATTAATACGATAATTTACTGCGAGCTTTACAGAGATTATCAAGCTCGCAAGAGATGCCTAAACAGCGACAATAGACAATATCATACCTATGGTGAGAAATCGGCAAAACCACATGCATTTGTTCTGAAAGAACTTAATGGGAGTCATCGGTGTAGCTGATAGCAAAGAAGAATTACAAATTATTATTATTATTAAATCCTTTATTTAGCATAATTGCTAGTACAGTCAACTATAACTATTAAGAAATAATTTCAAAACACTGTATTAAGATAAAAAAATTACATACCAACTAAAACCTTTTTACTTTGTAAACTCTTACTATATGTGTAAATATATAAAAATCTTGAAAAAAAAAACAGAGATAAATAAAGATGGGTAAAACAACCTAAAATGTCAACTAACCAAATCAAGTAAATAAAACTTAAAACACATTAAAAGAAATTATATACAATATGATTAAAGTATCAGTCAAAAAAAAAAACAGAGAAAACAAATAAATACATACAAAACATATTCAGTGTAAAATATTTTCTCCAAAACTTAAAACACATTAAAAGAAATTATATACAATAAGATTAAAATATCAGTCAAAAAAAAACACAGAAAAAACAAATTAATAAATACAAAACATATTCAGTATAAAAAAAACAGTACCCAATTAACAAATAATTCATTCATCCAACAGGCCACAACTCTGGAGCATATATGATTTGAAACTTCTTTTAAAGCTAGGCAGCGAAAGACAGTTTTTTATGTTTCTATTTTTATTTATTTTTATTTATCTATTTCAACGGCAGAGCCAATTTACAAAAAAAAATATACAAATATATATAAGGTCACAAATTGTGGCAAATATTAATATACATACAAAATCTCCATAAATCTAAACTTATCAACAATATCACAAAACTGCACAGGATCAATATTGCATATACTTACAACTATCTCAAAAAATTTGACTAGACAACTTTTCTTTAAAAGATCTTAGGTTACCTATAAAAGGGTCAAGGTCAAGCACATTGCATGCACTCATCATTCTTGTTAGCGGTGAGAAGAGGCCATAATTTGCATGGTGAAAGGGCAAACGAAACATTGGAGGATTATGACATCTATAGTAGGTGTTAAGGGGTATATTTGATAAAATCACAGGACAATAGTAAATTCCACTTAATATCTTGTAGAATATTAACAGGTCGGAGCAAACTCTTCTACCTTTAAGACTCACAATGTTAAACCTGGTCTGTATTTCTTCATAGTTAATATGGAAGTTGTTGTAAATATTAATATTCGCTCTAAAGGCAATAGCACGAAGAAAGGCCTTTTGAACACTTTCTATGGTCTCAATGTGGCAGTCATAGGAAGGTGACCATACTGCAGAGGCATACTCAAGTCCAGATCGGACAATGGAAAAGTAGAGGATTTTTAAGCAGGTTAATGATAGTTGCGCAGAGTTACGCAAAACGAACCCAAGGTTATGCATACCTTTGTTACTAATTTCAGAATAATGAGGCACAAATGTCAATTTACTATCCACCAATACACCCAAGTCTCTAACACTAGTAACAGATTTAAGTGCCGTACCATCTATAGAGTAAATGTTTACTGGTAAATTACTCAAAGACCGACCAAAGGAAATGCTTAAACATTTTTCAACATTTAGTTCCAATCCATTTTCCACAGACCACAGAACCACACTATCAACATCTTCCTGCAAGAGTCGAGCATCAAATGGGGTTCCAACAAATCTATAGATTTTAAGGTCATCGGCAAATAATAAAAAATTAGAATGGTGAACAGCATTACAAATATCATTGATAAAAAGATTAAATAAAATGGGACCTGTCTGCGAACCCTGTGGGACACCCGAAAATACTTGAATTTCATGAGAAATAAAGTTATTTATGCGTACAAGTTGAGTACGATTTGAAACAAACCTATAAATTCAATTCACAAGGTTCACACCCAGACCCATAGCCGATAACTTTCGAATCAGATGCACATGACTTACTCTGTCAAACGCCTTCGAAAAGTCAGTGTAGACACTGTCCACTCTGCCATACTTCTCAAAGGCACCCAACAAATAATGTTGATATGTAAGCAAGTTAGTTACGGTGGATTTACCGTCAGCAAATCCATGTTGTTCATTAAGAATTATACTACGACTGTGCCATGAGAGTTTTTGAGAAAAAAGATTGTCAAGCAATTTGAGGATGACAGACTGTATACTTATGCCCCTATAATTTGAAATATCACTTCTGTCACCACTCTTATATAAGGGTGTTAAGAAACTTGTTTTCCAGAACTCAGGAAAATAACCAGAGGCTAGAGAAAGGCTGAAAATATGATGGAGAGGTTTGCTGAGAGACCACACACAATTTTTTAACAAAACCGATGGTATACCATCTGGGCCATAGGAGTATTTAGTCTTAAGGTTGAGTATTGCGTCATAAACCTCACACAAAGATATCTGAACTGAATTAAGATCGAGAACATAATTAGAATCATAATCTGGAACAGTACCTTCATGGATTTTGTAAGTGCTTGAAAAATGATGGGCAAACAAATTAACCATATCCTGACCCGTATCCACAAACCTATCATTTAAGTACATACTATTGGGATAGGAGTTGGTATTATGTAAGCTGTTCACATGCTTCCAAAAGTTATTAGGATTCTGAATTACATCATGACTACTCTTGGCAAGATAGGATTTATAACAATTATCACATAAAGATTTACAGTTATTTTTCAAATTAGGAAAATCCATGTACTCAGCTTCACTCTTAGTCTTTTTAAACTTCGTGTGTGCAGCCTTTTTTGCAATAACAGTTTTTTGTAGTTCACGACTGAACCAGGTCATCATCATCAGTCGATGATTTAAAATGCTTAATTGGAACAAACAAATCGAGTGCGTAATATAATATACTGTAAAAATTATCAACACATACATTAACATCACCTGAAAGAAACTCCTATTCCCAAGAAATAGAACATAAAAAACCATTCAGTGCACCAAAATCACAGTTTTTAAAATCGGGGTAATACACATCATACTTGAGAGAATTTACTAAATTAATAGGAACCAACATTTCATACGCTAAGTGTTGTTGTGTGATATTCGTAAGGCTTTTACTTGCACAAGCAACAGTGACATCCACAACATTTGTAAAAATTAGGTCTAAAAATTTACCATATGCATTCGGAATGCGATTAGCCTGCAGCATGCTAGCATAGTTACAGGCCAAGCATAAATGATTAGCAGAAGTCAATGGAACTTATACTGTCAACACATAATTGGTTATCAGAAACAAACCAAGTAGCATCCGGCAAATTAAAATCCCCACATACCATCACTTCACACTCCGGATACATACTGACAACCTGAAACAAATGCTGTGCACAACTCTCATAAAGTGATACTGGCGAGGCCGGAGGAATGTATATTGCCCCAAGAATTAACCTTTTACCATTATAGGCAGTATGAATAAAGATCTGTTCAACAGATGTATTTAGTACCTCAACTTTATATGCCTTAATACATTTCCTGACGGCAACCAAAATACCACCACCCCTAGATTTCCCTGTTAAATCCTGACTCCTGTCCATTTTGAAAACATTAAAATCACTAAATCCCAATTCAGATACTGAATAATCAATATTTAGCCAGGATTCAACAATTACTAAAATATCATATACACAACAATTAACATTATGT